>OY037012.1:8139725-8587817 GCA_955831195.1 Pilophorus perplexus | reverse complement strand
CCCTGATCCCCTTTCAAAAAAAGATAGGTATCATACAAAGTAGTAGTTACTTCCTGCTATCCTCTGATTTTCCATACAATACAATAATTAATTATTAACGATCTTCATCGGTTGTCTTGTAACAGTTTCGTGTCGTTACATTATTTTTCTCTGACCGCCAGGCATAAGACATACGCAATTGGGTTTACGCCAACGATTTTTTCTACTTGAGCCAACCAGGTAAAATTATTTTCTCGGATCTTAAGATGAGAACCTACCAACAACTTTAGGAAAACCGACCTCTGGAGCTCAAAACGACGTCAGTGGTCCCATTAACTTAACTATATCGTGTAACATGCCAGGACCCAGCAAACTGTAAGTCACGTTTCCGGGATCCAAACGGTCGCAGCGGTCACTTTTATGGGTGTTTTAGAAAGAGAAATTGGCCCTAATAGGTGGGCCCTTTGGGAGGGAGGCAAGAAAAGCAAAGGGAAGAAATAGATTGTATTATTTACCAGTGGGTGGAAGCGATTCGGCGCTAATAGCCGGAGAGGTCTCTCCACGAAAAGGGCAACCTTCTGGCTTTCGGACCGTCAGGAAATGACCGACATTTGTAACACTGTCTCAACTCCGGTAATGTCTCCCTATCCTTTCTGGGGAAAACACATTTGTCCCTTCCTCATCCCTTTGGGTAACCCCCATCTCAACTCTTGGTGTCATTACCCAGCACAATGAACACCCTCCACGAAATATTCTTTAGTCCTTGATTTATCCAGGCCGGATACTTCCTTTCCCATTTGTATTCAGAATCTCTCTCTCTCCCCTACACTCCTCAAATCTCCTTTTTTTCCCTTCCCAATCTTCCCTACAACTGCACTTCAAGACTCTAACAGGCTCCTTGAAGACGGTAAAGTTTTATGTCCTGGATGAAGGTCTTCCCCAAAGTTGTACCTCATAATTACGTTACCCCAGACCGCTAATGTTGTCAAATTATGGCGACGAAGAGGAAATGACAATTGGTAGGGCAATAGGGAACTTTCCACAAAATCTTTTATATTCTGAAGAACCTTGGTTACAATTGCTCTTGAAACTGTTTTCAAGTGGTGCTTTGTTTGTTTCGTTCGATCGTTGTAATTTTGGCCTTTTTTCAACCAATTTCTTTTTAGCTGTTCTAAAACTCGAAACTTGCACGGCTCAAGCATTTAGGGACCGTCTGAATTACTAGTAGGTTTAAGTAGTTGGTTTAAACGTATAAGGTTTAACCAGAATCATACAAGACGACACCGATCGGCCTCAAAATTTGACATTATTCGTTTCTAGATTCCAAAACCAAAATGTCCGTCCGCCGTCCGGGCCGTTTTGGGCAGTAGGATTTTTTTTTTTTTTAATCTGAAATTTTAACAAAATACTCGGTTTACCATCTAATTGTGCTCGCAAGGTTTGCAGCCCGATCGCCCTAACCCGTGGGGCGCTATGGGGCTAAAATGGGGCCACGGGAGGGGGTTTTGAAGGTTTTTGGCTTCGGGATCGAGTTAGGTGTCGTTTTCGAAGTATTTTTTTGACGTAGAATCCATTTTTGGGGGTCCCGAAACGATCCGATCTCACTGTGGGAATCTATGGGGCTTTCATGGGGCTACAAATGGGATTTTTGAAGGATCCCAGGAGGTCAAATATTTTCCGAGTAAAAAAAAAATTGAAAAACTTTTTTTTTAAATTTTATACTGACTGAATAATTCTTCAGAAGAATTAATTATTAATTTTTGCACAAGTAACCTGTATCAAAGAATAATAAACCCTTATGTAAAATTTGCAGCGTTTAACGTTAAGCCTCGGTTTTAAATTCTTGTGAAAATGGCCTCAAGATTCGTTTTTAAAACCCTGCGTATAAAAACGACGTATTATAGTCTTGAACCCACGCGTCGAAAACGAACTAGAGTAGGAAGTCGACAAGCCATTATTGTGCTGTCATCCTGAAACCGGCGTTTGTAGCTGTTATGGGCAGAAGCTATCTCGAAACATAACGAAAGGGGTACCAACTCCAAACACCTCCTATCTTAAAGTCCCTCGTCTTTTCCCTAACGTGACAAATGAACAGTGCAGTTTTTCCCCTTATCCGCTCCCCTTCTGGCTCATTAAAGCACCTAACGGCTCCCCGTGATGAGCAATGTAGCGCAGTTTACTACCTAAACAGCTCCTATTTGTCTCAAAGAAAAGGATCCTTTGCGCCTCATCTGAAAGTCAAAATCTCCGTCGATGCCACCCCGCAATAAAAGCCTACCAATGATCGATTCTCCCGCCCTTCCGCTCATTACATTAGCCTATTAATTCCCGTCGCTCCCTCGATTTTGACTCAGTAAACACTCTTATTAGCATTTCTTTTTCTTTATTGCCGAGGAAACGAACCTGTTTATGGCTTTCGGTATAACCTCGCTGGAAACTTTTTTACTGGCGGCAATTAAACTTCGGGCCCCGATTCGTATTGTGATGAGCTTTGTGCGTCCCATCAAATGGCAAAGCCAGTAAGTCATTCTTTTGAATGAAAGGAAAGCACAAATGTTAGACCCAAGCTGGACTTTGAGAAAAGTTTGAGGGAGGGGTCGACATCAGTATTTTTGGTTGGAATTACAGATCAATTCAGGGCTTGATTTGTGACTTAGCGAACTGATCCCACCGTGCGAGTGTGAAGTGAGCGTATGTTGTTAAAATCCTAAAACGGTTTCTTTCGTTTTGGTGTGATGGGAAGTGATGGCAGTGGTCTTTACGAAACATTCCCTCCCTTGCTTTCAAAATGTCCATAAATTTCCCTGCAACACCAAGAAAGACCCAAGGCATGTTCTGGCATTATATGTTGTCAAAATTACGTACCAACTTGATGATAAAATATCATCATTGTGTCAATGGTTGTATTAGATACTACTCGAACGACTGATAGTCAAAATATTGAAGGAGGTTTGTTTCTTAATATTAATAATATTTTGTATTTCCCCGTTCTATGATTCGAATACCTGGGTGATTTAAAAAAAAAAACGGAAATTTGGGGTTTCGTTTAGGCCGAAAATTTGTCCATCGTTTTCTCTAGAAGTGTTGTTGATTCCGGTCCAGGGAAAGCCCTAGTTTTCGAAAATATATAGGGTGAGATACTTTATGTAGCCCCCAAAAAGATATAACTACAAAACCAAGACGGATTTATGTGCTTGCCTCAAGACCATCACATGAATTGGTGTTGGTATAACTATTGAGGAACTCAATATATATTCCCAATTACTTTCAGTATCCGTAGCCAGTAACCGAATATAAAATATAATTAGGGTTAGAAACTAGATTTGAAGGTCAATTTCTGCAACTGAAATGGAGAAAGCTAGGCGTGAAGGACTTGAGTTTTCGTGATGGTCTTGAACTTTTGTGTGAAGGTTATGAACTCTTGAGTGAAGGTCATGAGTTTTTCACAATGGTCTTGCCTTTTACCTAGTAATAATACAATATACGTACATAATATGTACGTATATATATTATATACTACAATAACTTGGTCAAGTCAATGAGATAGGTTATTAAATCATCTAAACCTTCACTAATCCCTCATGACCTTCACAAGTTTGACTTGGTAAAACGTGATGGTCGCGTGAAGGTTTTGAGTGTGACGGTCATGAGAAAGTATCTCAAAATGGCTGGCAAGCTAACTCTGTTGTTCCAGAAGGGTAAACTGGGCTTTCATCGCCACACGAACCCGTTTTGTGTTCTACGGGTGATTACAATCTAATCAAACAATTTGAATTACTCATTTTACGAGCGTGAATGTCTGGAAAAAAAGTATCTCAACAAACATGACTTAGCTCAGTAAACTCTGTGAAAATTTTTCTTTGGCTGCTGGAGATCCCCCACGATCCGTATTTTCCCTTCCAGGGATGTTGGGCTACTGAACGGACTAGCTCGGAGATCGAAATAGTTAAAAACGCGCTCTTCAGGCGAAATGAAAAACTAACTTTTTTTCTTGTGCCGGTCTTGAGTCATCATGAGTACGCAACTTTTAGAGGGTGGTTCTGCATTTAGATAACTGATAACCCTTTGAACGTAGTAAACTATTGAAATATGGAATCTCCTAATCACTTGGGGAGAAGGCATTGACTGTAAATCCATGATATGGGATCTAAAATCGATTCCAAACTTGCTCATAGGTCTTGAGTACGCGTGAAGGTCGTGGAGTTTTCTGTTGTAAATCTCGATTTTCTCCTAGTCCATTAGCCGAAATAATTCAGAAGTATTTACAGTGGTAGAGCATTTCGTGTGGAGCTATACAAAAAAAAAAAAGTTGGAAGATTGGGTAATTTTTGGAAGCTACAGAGGCGAGTTCTCACCGATTTCCGTTTTTTTTAGAATCACCCACCTACTCAAAAGTAACATCTATGAAAAAACGCTGCATATTTTACACAAGGGTTCATTATTCTTTGTTATAAATTATCCAAAAATACATTCTAAAATTAAAAATGGATTTTTGGGGCTTAACATTATAAAATCATTTAATATTAATTATTCTTGGAATAATGCACCAATGTATTCGCGACGGTGGTTGAAATTTTTTTATCGGTCTAAAAATGTGACATGATACGTTTCTGGTTGTTTGCAGTAGCTTTCAGTATGACCCCCTTGAGACTACAATGTTTGTTGAAAGAGGCAGAATGGTAACAGCAACCTATAAAGATCATACGTACTTATCGATAACGACGCAGCCAATAAGGAGATGATCACATTAGTGTGCCGGAATCCAACTCGGGACAACAAAAAATAGCAAATGTGGGGTCTTCATGGGGTTTTTCTTCCCGTTACGCGGTCATTTGGCTCCTTTCTTAGGCAATATTGCTCTCAGACGTTTCTTTATGAACTATCCCAAAAGGACCGTTCCCGAGGTAATAATAGAGATTCCCCAGGGTGAAGCCCCTCTCTCGGAAGAAAAATAAGGAGTATGGAGAAATAGTCGACCCCGCGCCAACGAACCGTCCCTTACGACTTTGTTTGCCTCTGATTTTACGTTATTATCACCGTAGCTTCTGTGACTTTTATCGAAACCCCCCTCGGACAACAAATATCATAACTTCTGACTTTACGATTGTCCATCAGAAATGCGTGACGGCCACAGGAAAATCTCCGTAGGAAGCGAACTCTCCCCCTCAAACATTCTCACATCTTCATATCTCGCTTTTTGATATAACCTTCCCAGTCCCCTTTTCGGATCACCCAATTCACGCATATCTGATTGTAAAAACTCGGCTGTGTAATAAAACCTAAATTGCACTCCCCATCGGACGACCCATTAAACGAGCTTGGGGGAGGCGCTGGAAAAAAGTTTACCGCGTTTTCGTTGATGAAATTGAACAGTTTTATGAAATTTTTATACTTTTAGATATAAAACTATAAAAATTTGTGATACGGCCTCCCCGCGACGCGCTACATCCGATAAAGAAACGCCATGGTCGTAATAAAACCCATAAACAAGGTCGTTGAAGCATCTTGATAAAATGGAGGGAAACGCTAGGTAATATCACAATTTTGAATTGGATCGGATTGAGCGATCGCAGCTTTTGAGCTGGAGGAGAATATAAAAATGGTTGATGGAAACTGAACAAATTACATTGTGATGTGTACCTAGGTGAGGTTGAGTTACTAGAGTTTTGGTTAAATTCCAAACTATATGATGGGTAGAGATCGCCCATCGTATGGGAACATGGGGAGGTTCCGGACAGAATTTACGAAAGTAGCTGCACAGCGCTTAGTAACTAATATTCCTCATTTTTCGATTGCTCTACATGAAGCTAAACATTTCCCCAAGTGTGTCTGGAAGTTTCAGATTTTTTAATATTAGATTTCACAGTTATTTATAGGAAAAACTAAGAAAGCTGCTTCTGTCCGACACCTCCACATGGCGGGGAGGTTTCAGGCGTGTAGAGGGGAGGTTCTGGACACGCATGAAAAGTATCAGAAGATGATAAACAACAAAGGTTCAATTAGTTTTACAACTAAAAAACAGTCGTTTGAGCATGAAAACAAGCATTTCTCTGAAGTAAATGAGGGAAAAATCAAATTTGGGTTCACATACTGTCCGCAACTTCCCCACGTTGCAATACCGGAACCTCCCAAATCCACAATGGAAACAAAAAAATCATATACTTGGTTGTATAGTAACTGAGCAAAAATTCAAGATTGCTAGCCCTTAATAACGATCCATGGACTATACACAGACCGTAAATTGTTTGAAAGTCTCAAAGAACGTTGTGTTGAATGTGCCATTTTTTTCCCCCCAAATCAATTTTGCAAAATCAGTTTGCAGTTACGGACGGTTATGATAATTTATGTAATGAGTTGATAAAAAAATTCCCTCCACATTGCTTGTCCAATCTGCTTCTTTATTGTAAAAAAAACGAAAGTGGCAATCAGAACGGACATATTTAATTAATGAAAAAAATTGGGGTAAAATTTATAACTGATTCCCGGTATGATTGTTGGGCCTCTGAAGGGTCGGTTGTAAGGGGTGAAAAAAATTAACAAGACCTCGGTTCATTTGGGGTATGAAGAAAAATATGTAACGTTTTTTGCGTTTTTTAATTAACTCCAAATTAAGTCGGTTCAATTTGAAGGTTGATCCTGTTTTAATTGTCATCCCTAATTAAAAAAACGTGAAAAATTAACGATTCGTTTGGAAGGGAGCCGATATTGGCCGGGGGTTATTGGTTATACCGGTGTTGAATGTCACGTAATTTCGCCAGCCTTGTGTTTGTGGGACTTGTCAAAAGGAGAGAGGGGAAGTGGACTGCAGGCGCTAACCAATCAGGACGGTGAAAGGCGAATGGAAGGGGATCACCTTTGAATAGATCATTCATCGGTTCGCTATTTCGAGGCTGACCCGTCATCAGAGGTCCCCAATCAGTCACGGGTGCGTTGATTATCGAAAAGCTTTTGACCCAATAGGCCCCTTCTCCCTACATAATGTTGGAGGAATTATTAATACGTGCATTTAGGGGGATTCCGCTTGGCTCATTTCCGGGGCTTCAGCTCCAGTAATTAGGAATTTCGCATGCACACTGATGCACCTCATCATTTATTAGGGATTCTTTAGGTGGGTGGTGCATTTAATTTCTCTCTGCAATCCCCGACATCCCAACCTCTAAAAAACAAAAAAGAAAAAAAAAGGTTACATTTATTGAGGATTAAGGCTTAAAAATTGCTGTACAAATCACATATGCCACCCGTTTTTGAGCCTTTAACGAGTTATGTAATAGAACAGTTGATTTTTAAAGCATTTAATGAAGCTTAAAAATCGAATCGACTATAACGATATTTTTTATATAATTAGTATTATTAGTTATTATAATTTAGTTCTTATTATACAACACATGGATAAGAAATCAATAGGCTACATTTAGAACCAAGAACGCGTTTGTTATAATAAGTATTTTGGCACTATTGCTGAAGAAAAGATATTATACAAATCATAATATTTTGGTGTTGGCATCCCGGTTTCTAGAGCACTTGCTACGAGGACCCTGATAGGCTCAAGGGTTGGTAATATGACTAAGTTGGAAAGAAAGAAAAAAAAATCACTAGCCCAAATTTTTGTAAAAACGAGAAACAAGGATATTAAAAATGTTAAACATAGAAAAAGAAACCTGACTTGACCCCCTTTGAAAACCCCACCCGTTGCCGTTTTTTAGTCCCACTGGTTAGTGCGGACTTAGTGAAAACCAAGCACACACAACTTCGAGTTGGTGAACCGAGTGCCTATATTGTCAAAATTTTTTATTTTTGAACAAATTACTACTGCTCAAAACGGTCTGTACGGCGGACATTTCATTTTTTAAATGGAGGTACACATCATGAAAATTGTAAGGGCAAAATTTGTTCAGGCCGATCAAAATTTTTAACCCCCATCTCAAATTCATAGGTAGATCATCCCAAGAATAATATCCTTAACTAGTGATAATATTATTATACAAGTAATGCCAATGCTGATTGAAAAACTTGATGTTGATAACGTTGAAAGCATTAAAATTGAAAACCACAGCTGTTCGAAGACTACTATAAAGGGGTATAGTATATAGGCACCCCTTTATACTATAAAGGGGTGCCTATATTATATTACCACTTACTTTCACATGACTTGGTAAAGAAGGAGAAGTTACCTTTGAATTTATTTTCAAAAAATCATCAACTGGGTAGGAATTTTTCTTGCTTTAAAGTTATGTATGACTAAGACTTAGTGTACTTAGGGCTTACTCTGATTTCTTACCTTATAAACATTATGATCACTTTACTTACTATTAAATACATTCTTAATACTTTTGCTCGAAATTCTGTCTTGTGCGCATACTCGCTTATAAATTTTATAAGCGAGTATGCGCACAAGCCAGAATTTCGAGCAATAGTATTAAGAATGTATGAAAACCATACTGTTTATCACATTGTAAATTCGGAACAAGACGAGGTTCCCACCTCAAGATTTTTCTTGAATGGAACTTATGTATTATTCTGGTATTTTCTGAATTATATTCTGTAGCCTATCATTTGTATTGAATAAAATGCTTATTTTTGAATATGTAAAATAAATTTACCTAAAGAAGCATTTATTCAGTCAAAATTCAATATTAAATATAATGCTTACTTTGCTACCAGATCGCTACTATTAAAGTCCCAAGCGTGACACACGTATAATATTGATTAGTATATTATTATAATCAATTTTATAACCCTACACAGCGTCGCAACTTCACTTCAAGAGTGCGTTGCGACCAAAATTACTGCGCCATCCAGCTCCTTTCCTGGAGTACACATCGATCATGGAGATTAGCGTTACTGAACAATCCTATTAATATAATAGGCAATGGACAGCACTGAGACGTAACCGTGTTCTGGTCCTATTAACTGTCTGAATGGGGCTATTCGCATTAGAGCCAAATCAACTGTAACCTACACCGGCTGGTTGTATTTAGAGCTGTTGTCCTAAAAGCTGTAAAGTCTTGTTACGTATAGTTGACAGCATTTCCAGCATATACAGAAACGCAGTGTGATCGCCAGATTTTTGGTTTCGCAACTTGAAAAGGGCCATATTGTTCATTGTTTCCATTGTGAGTCAGTACAATAATATTGTACGGGATATGATATATTATATCATATCCCGCAGGTTTTGGGTGTGGCCAACGCGTGCGAGGGTTTTACAATCGAACCGCTCATTATCACCCTCCAAACACTATGTAAATGAGCTTGTTATTGATCCCAAATTATGACTTCGGAGGCGAAAACCTCTTTTTAATTCCCCTTCCGGCCTGTCCGCGCCATTCAAACGGCTATTTAATTTGCAAATTCGACGATATCCATTGTGATCCGCCGGCCGAATGTCGTGATTCCGTCGCTCCGGGCGATGCAAATTCTGGAGGGGCTGAAGCGGCGAAATGCATCTGCATCCTCATTATGAGTGATTGACGTGCTGTCCAGCGGCGTTGCATATGTCAGCGACTCACCAGCCTCGAAATAACTTCATTTCCGATGTTCACGGGGAAACGAGCATTAAACCTCGAGTCAGTGCGTTTTGATTGAATTTGAAGTACAAATGTCTAGTACAGGGGTTCAGGAAGAGGTGTCCGCTGGCTGTTTCCAGGTGGTCCGCGAGTACCATGGACAAAAATTGTATGAAAAATAAAACTGAACCGAATTATAAAATTAAATAGTACCTAATCTAAATACTCTCAAAAAAAGGGAAGTCTTATCTTCTTATGTTCTTTAATGAACAATTAGGTAGGTAGTCCACTTGTATAAGCAATAGTTATGTTGAAAATGTTGGGAACCACATCAGGGTTACGATGCTCCCAATTCGGCCACATGGGGGATCGCTGCTAAAGGGCACCTGCATGCGCCTATTGCGGCAGGGGGGTACATGATGTGAGGGATTGTCCTCCTCAGTGCCTCCCCTGCGTCAAGGGGAGTTACTCAGAGGACACTCATAGGCCGGGGGATCCTGGCTGTCTTGCCAGAGAGAGGGCCAGGGTAAATGCGGCAGCTAGGGTTGACTACTCCCCGCCTGGCAGGTCTCAGCTATCTGAGGCCCTGGCACCAATGCCTCGGCTCTCCCCAGGCGGTGGACATGTTGGCAATAACGCTGGCCCTGTACTCCCCCCCCCCCCCCAGTTGCAGTGGGGGGATGGAAGTCACTGGCCTGGGCTCGTCCCCTCGCACTGTTGCAGGGGCCCTCCAAGAGAATTGCAAGAAAGAGCTTTTTCTCCAGAAAAAGTGGTCCGCCTGACCAAAAGTTTGGGAACCCCTGGTCTAGTATATTTAGCGATCAAAAGCTTGTGTTTCATGAAGAAGAACCCAAATTCCCGAACGTGTATTTTTATCATAACTAACCTGTAAGTGAATCATCTAGACGAATTCTCCTCAACGCATTATTGATTCAAAGAAGAAATGTTTTGACATTTCAAGACGAAGCTCCTCGTTTTGTTGTGACTCACGTTACGCCGCCGAAGGCTACTGTCTTATTGGAATTGGGTTTCTCGTTGAATTTACGTGTGATTACATTAGTGTAGATGTGGGGGTAAACAGAGCGAGCTTCCTACATCTGAGATAATAAATCAGGCATCTGCCCCAGGCAGAGAAAACGTACTTTTGGTTGTCTGCACAAGGAGAATGAGTAGGCTATGTTGGCAGTACAAGGACGTCATGCGGGTGGTGTTTTCCTGCCCCTGCATATACGTTTATTATATTTATTTATTTAATTTTTTGGTTTATTATTCTTGGAATAATACACCTATGTTTTCGCGACGGGGGTCGACGACTCCGATCGGCCTCAAAATTTGACATTATCCGTTTCAAGTGGTCTAGATACCCCGTCCGCCGTCCAGGCAGTTTTGGGCAGTAGGAATTTTTTTAAAAATCTGATTTTGACAAAATACTCGGTTTACCATCTAGTTGTGCCCGCAAGGTTTTCAGCCCGATCGCCCAAACCCGTGGGGCGCTATGGGGCTAAAATGGGGCTACAGAAGGGGGTTTTCGAAGGCTTTCGGCTATGGGATCGAGTCAGGTATCGTTTTCGAAGTATTTTTGGACGTAGAATCCATTTTTTGGGGTCCCGCTGCGATCCGATTTCACTGTTGCGATCTATAAGGCTTTCATGGGGCTACAAATGGGATTTTTGAAAGATCCCAGTAGGTCAAATATTTTTCAAGTAAAAAACAAAACAAAATTTGAAAAATAAACATTTTTTGAAAAAACAAAATCAAAAAAATGTTTTTTGAAAAAAACAAAAAACAAATTAAAAACAAATTTTTTTAAATTTTTTTATTAACACAGAATTAAATTTCTTCACAAGTAACCTTTATCAAAGAATAATAAACCCTTGTGTAAAATTTGCAGCGTTTTTAAATATTTGGGTCACGTGGTGGGAGGGGGGGGGGGCTGTTTCAGAGTGTTAACTTGGGGACTTCGCTACGTTTGAAGTAACTAGACAATCCTCATTGAAGGACCCACTTGTACCCGGTTTGGTTCGCATAAACAGTGTCCATGACCAATCTTGTTGCCAGTCATCGAGGAGGAGAAGAAGTTCCTCCTACCAGTGTTCTTCCCAGCGTGGAATTTCAACCAAACTCGGACCCCTAGAGCAACAAGACGATTTTTAAGTTTTATAAACGTTTGTATACGATTGTCCCTAGCGAGAAAATGTCCCTATCTCAAAATGTCTTGAGATAATCCTCAAAATTCTTCATCCAGGAGACTAAAAACACCCGTATTGAGTCCTGCTTCTGTATTAAATGTGGGGAATGACGATTTTTACGTAGCACAATTTCAGTTAGTTCTGACCACGCTGAAGCTTATAACCAGCTGATATAACTAAATCACCCAAAAAAGTCTTGAAGCATAACAGCACTCCATAGTTGCATTAGTTGTTTTCACTTGACTCTCTCTCCTGTTCCCCCTCTCGTTCCCCGTTCATAAATTGTTGCTACATTACGTAATGACTGATGACCTGTCAGTTTTGCCATAGAAGAGATAAAGCCTTTATGAAGCTGCAAGGCTAACTTCGAACGAATTAGAGCTCCGGATGAAAGTGAGGATCATGACTGGATAGAAATGGTAAATAACATTTGGAGTATTTGTAAATGGAACACGGATTATTTGGGGGAGTGAGTTGAAAACGCCAAGTCACTTGGTTTAATTCGCCTTCTCGATTCCGTCGCAACAGACTGCGATCTGCAAGTGTCTCGTCATGCTGGTCATAGCTGGTGCTGTTTAATTGTCATGGAGCAGTCTTGGTTTGGTATGAATGAGAGTTAAAACATGTACAAACGCGTTGCACAACAAATTTCCGTTTTTTTAGGCGATGTTCTACACGGAGAAAAAAAAATGGCGGTATTTTAGACGAAAATGTTCGGTAATCGGTGGTCAACCGAACAATTTTTCGAAAAATGGAGAGGTAAAAACGCAAAAAATGTAAGGTAAAGTGTTGAATTTGCGCGGTTGACCACCGATTACCGAACATTTTCATTCATCTTTCTACCGAACACCAAAACTGTTTTACCGCTCAAAAATCGGAGATGTTACCGAACATTTTTACTTAAATTGTTCGGTAATCCCTGTGTCCCGCAATGTTTACCGCTCATTTCGTCCCGCCAACTTACCGAACATACCAAAATGTAAGGTGAATTTTAACCTTCCAACCTCAAACCTTTTCGATTATGAGCGGTAAATTATAACCTCTCAAAGTTAAAGTGCGCGGTGAATTTTCACCTTCCATAATTAATGTGAGGTTGTAAAATTACCTCCCCTACTTCAAATGTGCAGTAAGAATCACCTCCCACAACTCGGATGTGCGGTGAATATTCACCTCTCATTTTAAATTTCGAGAAACATTGTGCGGTAAAAAATTACCTCCCACAAGCGATTGTGCGGCCAGTATTCACCTCCCTAATTTCAAATATCGTTCGGTAAACGTTACCTTCCACACCTAAAATGCGCGGTAACTAATCACCGAACAAATGGCAAGAAGTACCTCTCAACGTAGTTTGAGAGGTAATCGTACCCAAAAAGTGAGGTAATCCCTTGTTGGTTTGGGCGGTAAATGAACATCAATGAGTTACCTTTCATTGATGTACACTTACCGCCCACACCAACAAGGGATTACCTCACTTTTTGGGTACGATTACCTCTCAAATTACGTTGAGAGGCACCTCTTCCCATTTGTGAAGTAATCAAACCACGAGTCGAACGGATAGGATACCTAAGGAAGAAAAATAATTCGGTTATGAATACAAACCATGTTTATTACAACGCAGAACGATACACAACATAATATAACGTATAAAATTATAATTAACTGTAAATTAAAGGATAAAGGATACAGTAAATTAAAACTTAGGCATGATCCAACATTATTAAATCATTTAAAGTACAAATAATTTAAATTTTAAGTAGGTGCACGACACCCCACTAGATTTGTCAAGAACTAAAATTATTTATCAAGTACCTATCATTATTTTATCAAGTAGGTACAATGCTATTAACCATGGGTTCGATTTTACATTAAAAAATGGGGAAAGTCGATAAGTTATCAATGATATGATGAATATGATAACTTATCATATTCAATGCCAAACCGGGGACATTCTATTTCTCAACTGTTAAGGATATAATATAATATATTATTATCAAATCATTGATATTATCAAATAAACACGTGTACGTCTATTGACATGATCCAACGTATTCGTACACGCCTACCAACTAGATTAAACCAGAGCAGAATCTGTTCTTGTTCAATCTAGTAGGGAGATATAAATATATCTGATATAAATACAATTATTTTATGAAGTAGGTAGGTACAATGCCCTAGCCTTTCTCAAGTAACGTTCTTAAGTCAGAAAGTAAATTGCTAGGGTTTTGTGGGACCCCAAAAAGAGGATTGTACGTACAAAAAGACTTAGAAAACGACACCCCACTCGACATCATACCCAAAAACATGAACCCCCCGTAGCCCTTTTTTAGCCCAATAGAGCTCCACAGGTTTGGGCAATCGGCCTCTTGCGAGCACAACTAGATAGTAAATTTAATAAGTAAAATATATTTTTTCAATATTTCAGATTTAAAAAAAAAAAAAAAAAATTCATCCAACTGCCCAAAACGGCCCCGACGGCGTACGGCGGACGGACATTTCGGTTTTTGAATCTAGACCTCTTGAAACGGATAGGTAATGTCAAATTTTGAGGCCGATCGGAGTCGTCGACCTCCGTCGCTTAAACATAGGTGTATTCTTCCAAGAATCATAAACCGAAACTGACTAGAGATTGCCAAATTCGTTTTGGAAAAAACGCTGCAAATTGTCCACAAGGGTTTATTAAATAAACTAAATAAATGTTATACTAAAAAAATACTACCAAAACGACACAATAGCCGAAAGTCTTCAAGAACCCTCCCGTAGCCCTTTATAAGCCCCACGGGATAATATAATAAACCATCCCGGGAATAATATACCCCTATGGAATCGCGACGGGGGTCGACGACTCCGATCGGCCACAAAATTTGACATTATCCGTTTCAAGAGGTCTACATTCTGAATCCGATATGTCCGTCCGCCGCCCGAGCCGTTTTGGGCAGTAGGAATTTTTTTTTAATCTGAAATTTTGACAAACAACTTGACTTACCATCTAGTTGTGCCCGCAAGGTTTTCAGTCCGATCGCCCAAACCCGTGGGGCGCTAAGGGGCTAAAATGGGGCTACGGGAGTTTTTTTTTTTTTTTAAGGCTCTTGGCTCCAGGAGTCCAGGTGTCGTTTTCGAAATATTTTTAGACGTAGAATCTATTTTTGGGGGTCCCGGAACGATCCCATTTTAATTTTAATTATTTTCTCATTGATATAGAATTAAATTTTACCTAACCTAGATAAATCAAAGAACATTGAACATTTGTGTAAAATTTGCAGTGTTTTTAGACATTTCCACTGCACAAAACGGCCAAGATTAAAAAACCAAAAATTTTGGTTTAATGTCGTAGGTACATGCTACAAAAACAGGGAGAAGCCATTAAATTGGGGAGGACATAAAGTACTTGTACTTATGTTCATAATGAGAGAACAGTAAACAGATTGAAAATGATGGCTCATGACCGTTATTTGGATACATAGGACTTCACGACAAGATAAATGAATTTCGTAAACTTCTTTTGGCTCTGCTGAACAGTTGATATAATATTATTTTGCATATTATGATGGTTTACCTTTGAGGTACAGATACGCGGTGCAAAGGTATAGGCACGTGCGACGGTTTTCTTCGATACAGCCCGGCCAACTTTGCGGTCCTAGACGGTGGCTTTTTTGCATATCAGGCCGAAGACGTAAGGCAGCAAACATAAGAGAGCTCTTCGTTTCAGATGAACATCTGCAAGTGGAAATGGAATGCTGTTAATAATTGCCGACAATTCTGTTTTGTGATTTCTGGACTTGACACACTACCAATTAAAAAACACTTTTTTAGGGACTATACCTAACTGAAGTGTGCTCTGAAGCTTACCCGATGTAGCGGTTCTTCTGACAGAAGGGTATTCCACCTCGATGATCGGACGAATTCCACAATTCTGGGACCTTATTCGTCGAGCTTGGAACTCAGGAGAGGCTCCTCCACCCCAAACCATCCGAAAAGGGTCTGCGTGAATCTGATTTAAGAAGGCATAAAAACATGAGATCAGCTTAGGTAGCAATACACCAATGACGCATGGAATAATGCTTACACGTAGGTAGGTACTTTAGATGGGAACGATATAGGGACGACACTGCAGCGACATTGTGTCAACACCCACCGATGAAATGAGTCGATCGACGCGTAGTCCGAGGCATTTTCCCAATTTTGAAAATGTATCGAGTAACTGTAATCACAATTGATTTGCATTGATGTTAGGTATCGACGCATAAGCATGCAAAATGTTCATACATGTACCTTTTCAGTAGTGTCCAGTAACTGAATTTTCTTGAATGCTTTAAACTGCTTTCAGTCTTTTACGAGAGAAACAGGAATTCCATTGTCTACGATCGAATTGGGCCTTGGGTCGAACATGCGAGAACATGAAAAAACAAAATTACAAGCACTCCATTATGTTAGCATCATACATACCTCACAAGCTGAAAATCTACGAAACTGACAAAAGATAATTACCTTTTTCGGATGTTCCAAACAGTAAATTCACTAGACCGATTTATAACCGTCACCAACGACAAACACATCAATACTAATGGCCGCCACTCGGCCGAAAACCCCAGCAAAGCCCCAACGCAAGCGCTTCCAAGCGCCTATCTCAGGTACTACTGTACGGGAGACATTTACCGCACTTACTTTTGTGTACGGTGGAAATTTACTGCCCACGTCTTATGTTCGGTAATTATAAACCTTTCTGTGAAGGGGGTAAAGTTGGGCGGGAAAACGTTGGTGATGTGAGGTAGAAATTAACCATACGGCCTTTGGTAGGCAGTAGACATTAAATGTAAATTGTACTGCCCACGTGTTATGTTCGGTAATTATCAACGTTTCTATGAAGAAGGTAATGTTGGGCGGTAAAACGTTGGTGATGTGCGGTAGAAATTAACCTTACCGCCTTTGGTAGGCGGTAGAAAGTTACCGACAAGGTGTTATGTTAGGTGAAAATCTGACCCAACATATTCGATAGCTTCATAGACCGGTAAAGTATCACCTCTCCTCAAAGGAAGGGAGCTTGGGCGGTAAACTGTTGACGAAATCTACCTTACAGCCTTTGGCAGGCGGTAGACATTTAATGTAAATTTGACTGCCCACGTGTTATGTTCGGTAATTATTAACCTCTCTATGTAGATGGAGAAGTTGGGCGGTACACGTTTACTTCACTTTTTCGCATGTGAGGTATGTTTGTACCGAACTGGCTTCCTTGTGCGGTTGATAATCGAGTTGTTCGGTGAATGTAGCTCTCCGTTTGTTCGGTTAGTTCTGGCAAGGTAAGATTTCTTGAATTGTTCGGTAGCAGAGAAGAAATGTTCGGTAAGATCATCGAGTTGTAAGGTAACCAAGGGTAATTGGGCGGTAAAAATGAAATTGTTCGGTAGATTCTCACCGCTCACGCGGTTTTTTATACTATAAAATGGCCGCCAAAGCGGTTTACCGAACAAAAACCGCACTTTTTTTTCTCCGTGTAATGTAAACGTTTTCAGTCCGTGTCTTGAGCTAATTACTTATTGACAATTCCGTCTGTTTAATTCTGGCCATTCAACTCTTTCGGATAAAGCGTCAACCAACTGGAACATTCTCGGCACGCGCTGCAATTGAGACGGTCCTGCCGAACACTGCGGGTTAGCGCTCAATTAAACGAAATAGCGATTTTTCTTCCTTCTCTCTTCCCTTTTTCGAACGGTTGCTTTCACAACAAAACGCCGTCGCCGTTGGGGTGAGTTTTTACGGGCGGGGTCGGCGTGAATGGAGTGTTAAAAGGAAAGGGTTTGATAAGGCCAATGGCTCGTGGCGAACCGACTCGGGCGGAAGATCTTGCAGATCCTGATTAGCTCCTGGCCGTAAACACAAAACCACCCTCTCGTGGATTGTTCAGGATTCGAGGGATTCAAATACTCACTACGAACTTCCCTGCGAAAAGTTCCTCAAGATGAAATCTGTATGGAGTTAACACCTCGTTCAAATTCAAGTAGCCTTTCCACCTAACACACCCAATTAATTAACTTTAGGGTTCAACCGCTGCACCTTCTTCCCAACAAAATTTGTTGTTATTTAATGTTGTTTTAAATTAAGCCAATTTATGACTTTTATTTTTTTAACTATCATAACCTTTTTGCTAAGTTAATACAATGAATACGTACAATATGTATATAATTATTGTATCAACTTATATTATAGTGTAGCCACATTATGCCATTTTACACAATGTGTGTAAAACTGTGTTTGTAAATTTTAACAAACTTGAAGTTTAAGTTTAGTAGTAAGCTGCAACAACAAATGCCTAACTTTTAGCGTTATGTATTGATTTGTTGGATTAAAGCGCGCTAATTCAATAAATCTGACCTTGAATGAGTAATAATCTAGGCTAGTTTGTCAAAAGTCAAGATTTCATAGTTTTAAAAATTTTGTAACAAAATAAAACGGAATGAAATAACTCAATTTAATTGAATTTTAATTAACGTAGAATAATTATTTTGTTTTGCACAATTTATACTGACGAATACGAAACACTAACGTAAACAGTTTCTCTGATCTTTTGAAGACGTCTGTCTTAGACGGAGTGATCGTTTTCATTTCATTACTTGCCGTCTTCCACTATCAATAAAACAACACATTGCATCTAACAGACCGACGATCTGTCTCGACGGCCGTTTCTTGAAAAGCCGACCAACCGTGGGAAACCTCCGTCGGTGGCATTATTTTAATTGCACCTCTATCGGTACCCACCCGATTACGCCTTGAGACAGTTATGAATCTCTATTAGCCCGACAATTTCATTTGGCGCAGATGTTAGCAGGTGACGTCTTTACTCGGAGAGCGAAAGTCTTCAATTAGTTTACCGTCTCCTCCGACTGTTTGACCAGTGTGGGAAAGTGGATTTTGTTACAACGTTTCGTGCCGTTGGGTCATTATGATTGCGAGTGTCGTTCACTTTCCAGGTATTGAAAACGACAGCATGATTGAACCGGCTTAGTAGAACAGGCTGTATGAAAGATTGATTTTTGATAGTTCCCAACTGTGTATTTAAGGAGCCAACGTCGTTACATGTCTGGGTGGGTTGTGGCGTTTTCACAAGCGGTTGTGCAATGGCTCGCAGTACTTTATTATTATTTTCTTCCTGTGTATAAAAATAAATCGGTTGGCGCCCGCACAAAGACAAATAAACACTACGCCTACAATACAAAAAGTCATTCTAGCTTTCCACTCGTTTCTCCTTTAAATGCTTCTCCCTTGTTTTTTCTCTCGATGGCACAACATCTTTGGGCGTCTGATAGCAGTTTTGTTTGTTTCCCTGAAAGCAACTCGTTTTTTTTCTTCTCTGGTATCTTGCAGCAAACGGCCCATGGCAAATCTTGTGGATGTTACCAAAGAACCATATCTTGAGGAAATAGTCTGGCCGTAAGGGGCGAAGCTCTAAAGTGATCCAGGAATGGGTTTCCGGGGAGGCGAGAAATCGGCCCTTAGCTTTTCAAAGCCCTAAGGGGGAAACACATGCTCCCCAGGAAGTATTGAATATTATGCAAAGTGCTGAAGCCGGTATATCGGTAAGACTAATCAGGCCAAAGATTTTTTTTCCCCTTCCTCATTTGAATAACAATGCCGTGATGGATCCCGGCGTACTTTTCCGTTCAAACCAATTTCATTTGAGATCACTTGAAAAAGACGGGGGAGATGGTGGTTGCGCTCCCTACATTTTTTATGTCCGGGGCGAGGTATATTGGCCTATTGTGCCGAGATTACCTGACTTCCCCGATATGAGGGATATATTGCCGCCAAGACTCATACATATGCAGCACCCCCTCCCCTACCGAACGTCTCAATTATTGCCTGTAAACCGGGAATAAAAAATGATAAAACATTGCCCTTGATGAAATGGGTTTCATCTCGAGCAAGAGGTCTATTCTTGTTGATGGGGGGAGCGAAGTGAACGCATCGGAAATAAACTCATGGAAGATAGTATGAGATTTTACTGTTGCTGAATCACCGTTGCCTCTAATACTGCAAGGTTTCAGCAATGGAGCAAGCGATCGGTGTCACTTTTATCGTCATTCTGACTTCTTTAATCGCAACGCATACGGCCCTGTTTCACATAGTGGGACACTGGGCTGGTGAACTTTTTCAAATCAATTTGTTCCAATGCAGAATTTTGACCTTCCTGATCCATCTAAATATATTTGAGAGTTGGAATATGGAACAGCATTCAATTTTGACGTATCTATCACCGAAAAAACAAATTTTAGGTCAAGTGGACACAGCATTAAATGTATTAAATTTGTAAACTCTTCTAACTGTCCGAAAATGAATTCTCCCTGTGTTGTACGGAAGGAAATGCTGTCCCGAGGTCCATGCAAGAATGTATGGTACGAATTTTTAATTATTGACTGCATTTTTCAAAATGCACCACAGACTTGAGAGATGTCACTCTAAACTCTGCCACAGGCCTAGGGGGAATTCGTTTCAATCCTAATCTTGCTACGGGTGATAGAGCGTAATTGTGAATCATAAAATTGTGTTTGAATAATTTTATTGGGGGGGGGGGGGTGGAGGGTTGGTGTTGTTAAGGGGTGGAGGAGTCAGCTGCATAGCCTTCAGACACCCCTCGTCCCACAGCAACCTCAACATCCAGTCAAGTGCTCAAAACCCTGATTTTTGCTCGACTTTTGGAGCTTAGATGCCCCAAGTGGTGCAACGTTTTGGTTGCTTCAGAATTTTCTCGCACTATGCTCGCCAAACTGGATTTTTCAAGGCCAATTTCAGTTTTTTCCGACCGCTATAAGTGCCGTCGTATAAAGATGACCAAAGATGACCAAACCCTCTTCCTCCTCCTCTACTTGCGGCTTTAATATAGTAGAAAGAAATGGACAATGTTGATAGCATTGGACACAGCATAAATAATTTTATGAGAAATTCTGATCAAAATTGTCTTGTTTTGTGGTCTGAGGACATCAAAGTGTCCCACTATGTGAAACAGGGCCTTACAAACTGTCCAGAGCTCCCCACTGATGAATAGAATCCAACCTCCGAGCACTATCTCATTTATTCTACTGTCCATTATCCTAGTATTTAGTAGAAGTTCCACAATTTCTTGTTAAGCAGTGTGATTGAGTGGTGAACCACCCATGGTTTCTACCCCGAACGAGAGGCCTTTTTTCGTCCCCTGTAGCCATACAGAATTCTGTTTATTTTCAATGGGGAGGATATGGGTGTTTATGTCATCAAGTGGATTGGATACCGTATACCGTTTCATATGCTAATGCCGAAAAGGGACCTCCTTGGGCGAAGCGAGATGGGACACGCGATACAACGTAATGTGGGAACCCCAGGACATGTGATTCGAGTGCGAGCAGATTGCTTCCAATTGTCACCGCACTGCTCCCTCCGACATCTTCAATTCAACTTCCCCTTTTTTTTCACGGATTTCCATTCGTGACAAACCCTTTTCTTATCCACGCGACCGGTTTTAAATTTTAGAAGGAAATGTTCCAGGGCTCGTTACTCCGGCCGCGTGCCCTCTCGATCGTTAATGACGCTTCGGGCTTTTGTTGAACCGTTGCAAATTAGTTGTCAGACGTCACCCCACACCCACTACAGGAAATGGATACAGTGATTTCATAATTGATTTTGAATTTTTGTCTGCCTGTGATTCCCACTGGTTCCTGATGCCCTTTACAACTCTTCTGGTTCCGGTGTCGATGTTGGAATGATGACTCAATGGTATCACGTTCTGGAGTTCAATCTGAATAGCGCAATCAATGTTAGAAGTGATTGAAACTGTTCACTGATCCACGCCTGATTTTCTAGCATTAAAGTTGTCAACAAGTTGTCCATTTCGCATCACCATCTCTCCAGCATGGAAGAATATCGTCGAAACCGACACTGTAAAAATCCCTACCACTAATTCAGATGGACGCTTTATGTTTTTGGGTATGCTCGTGTGCCTGTTGGCCTAAACAGTAACGTGGATTTTTACCTTCGATGTTTACGGTCCAATTCAGATGGCGCTCGGACTTGCTCCTTCTTTTCGAATCGAATTTCAGTAGTAAATCAGGAGGCCATCCCCTGCTGGATGCGCCAGCCAACCCCTGCTTGTTCGCTGTAGGGTGTTCCAAATTAGCAAAACCCATCAATTTTTTTTCCCTAAAATTCGGCAGAATATAGCAGTTGTAAGGCGCCAGGGCGATAATATCGCATATTATGGTATTTTAAGGGCTCTGCTGATAACTCATCATGAGGCCTCAGGGCTTATCATGAGGCTTTTGCTCCTCCGTGACATAGCCCTTTCTGGAGGTTGATGTTGAATCCTGAATTGCAAGCGAGCTGTAAGACCACCTTTTTACGGGCTGGTCAGTCCCATGAGCTGTCTGAATGTGAGGGATAGCAGCGTCATTTTTACTGCTCTCAGTGAGGATTTTAACGTGGTAGGTACATGACCCTAGAAATCCCTATGGCTCCTGCCTATCGCCCGAACGGTCCTGATCTTGGAGCCCCCCCCCCCCCCCCCCCCGCGCTCAACGCTCCACCCCTTCCACATCGTTCTCAAGACGGCTCCCAATCGGTTCATCATTGAATATCGTTCTGTTGGGTGTTTTATTATTACTAAAAGTTGCTTAGTATGTAATAATTATTACTTAACATAATATAATAATTATTATTGATACATTATGAACAGGCTGTATCCTTGTACAACCCCAAGGGTCCAATCGTCTCCTTATACATATCCGAAAAACATGAACCATGTTTCGTTGCTATGATCCTCGATCAAAACTGAGATAATCCGGGGGTCTGGGGGTGTCCCCCAGGCAATTCATGAGACAATATAACATTTACCAACATCTTCCCAAATCATAAGCGGCAATACGACGTTTTTTTTTATTTCTAGCCTACCGTCGCACAGTGGTCCAGATTGCTAATCTCGTGAATCAAAAATGTTAGCGCCCCAGGTTTTTCATTTTGGTACGTTTTGAATACGTCTCTAGCTAGGTTTTTTCACGCTGAATCCGATGGTGAAATCAAATTTTGGCTATGTTGAGCCGTTCAGGAAATATAATTACCTAAAAGTGAGGATACCAAGCGGAATGAAGAATACAATATTTTCTAACGATAATGCAATATATTTGGGTAGTATGAGAAGTGATTTCATCCTTCTATTGCACATTACGAACTAAAGAAAAAATTACTCATGTTTTTCAGGAAAAAAATTAGAAAAATTAAAAAATAAAATTCAGACGCGAGCCATAACATTCATTATAGTGATAATATCATGTTATGTCATCATATTATGTCGCTTAATACTAAATCACTATCATTTCCTTCGTCATCAAATTCTGACAGACCATCTGCTAACAATTTACGGACTTCGTCGTCTAAATCTTCCGTCTCCTTTGATGGCGGGAAAATTGTCAAGCTGGTTATCACTGGGTCGGATGTTACAAGGGTTACAAGGGTTACAAGGGTCGGATGCTGCAAGCTACTGGGTCCGCTGCATCTCTTTTTCCCCCTTGCCTCATTTTAATTTGTGCTGCGCGACAAAGTTCATCCAATGAATTTTCCTCGACTAGTTTTCTTACTAGTCTATTTTTTGTGGATTTACTAGCATCACTGAAGAGTTTCCGAGGCCTCCCCTTAGTCTTCACACTGCTGGTCATACAAATTGTGTCGAAAAAAACATGTCTTCCATCCAACCATTTTCCGTGTTTGAGTAGAAAAAACGATTGAGATCGATGGCATTGATCCCAATATCTTTTGCATATTTTCAAAAAATTTGTCATTTTTACTTTGAATGACTCGTCATTGGGCAGGATAGGGTGTAAATTTGCTATATAGTTACTTATTGAGGTCCGCCCATCTTCAAAATTGAAGTTAGCATCTTTTAGGATTCCGAATAACACTCTTCTCTCAATAGAGATTTTCATACCTGGAAAACGAAAAAAATTATATTTCCCGGAATTGCAAATATTTGCAGCTGAAATTAACGAAAATTTGTTCCATGATACTTGCAGTATACGAGTATATAGCCGGTTCCAGGTTCTACTAAGTTCCGTGGAATTCCTAGCATTTTAAAGTCGATTTTTGTACTTTTTTTCTAGTTTTACAATGCAAAAGTACTCAGATTTTCATCAGTATTAGCTAAACAATTATTATAGTATTTTTTTTACCTTCACTTGGTCCATCCATATCACAAGAAATTAGAAAAAAAAAATCAGCTTTCACCAGACAAGATTTATTGAGAGACTAAGGCCCGTATTTAGAAACGTCGACTTAACTTAAATCTAAGGCTCCCTTACGTAAGGCCGCCTCAACTGGTAAGGCGCCCTTAAAAAAATTTCGTATTTACGAAGCTTCCTTATCTCAAACTTACGGAAGGAAGCGACTTAAGTCAAGGTCAAGAATGACCGCCCCATTGCTTCCACATTGCGTTCCCTAGGCGTGAGATCGGCCGCTCTCGGCTCTTTTCGGCTTTTTCCGACAGCCGAATACGCCGTTCCCGCAAAATATCCCCGTGTTTTGGGGAAATTTTGCGGGAATTTTAATGGTTGTCAATATTGTTCTGTCGTTTCGTTGTCATTGACAACTTGTCAACAACGTGTCTCAAGTGATTCGGAGATTGAGCCGGCAAACTTTAAAAAAAGTGATTTTGTTAGAGTGACCAAATAATTCCGTGTGATACAAACTAAAATGTGTGAAAGCGTCACAATCGAACAAGAGATCCAGGATGAGAACAGGCCAACCAAGTGACGGATATCCGAAAGGTGAATGAAATGTTCTTCGTAAGACTTTTCGTATTTTGGGCAGCCGGAATTTGTTCTTAATCTGATTTGTTCTCAAAGTACTCCGTTCCCCATCTAGTCGGCAAGGGTTCAGCCCTATCCGGACTTGTTTACGCTGTGTCCCCTATCGCACTAACCTCAAATCGTCATTTTCGAAGAATCTGTATGAAAGGTCAATAAAAAAGCAGATATCGTTGTAATTCGTATTTTATTGTCAAGGACATCTCCAATTTTTTTCTAATGGTTCTGAAAATTCATCCATCAAAATTTAATGATGGATTTCCAAAATTTGGAAATTATTTAATACTTATTTAAACGATTTTTGAAGTTCCGTCGGTGTCGGACTTGCATGGATGGAATATTACGTGAAGTGTTCGTTGACGCTACTATGCGTATCCCCGGTAGGCTGGTTGGTACTGATCTGAAACATAAGACGAGAATCTTCTCAACATCGGTAGAAACTTGGGGGATACCTGAACAAAATTTTCGACCTCAGTTGTCATGAGGTGGATCCTCTTGAATGTTGTAAACATTAGTAAAAGTAGAAAAAAACTGAAAAAATTTCACTTTGTTACACAAGTAAATTTTTACACCTCCCACTAATGCAATCTACATCCGAAAATACATACCTCGAAAATGACACCCTACTCGACCACTTACCCGATTTTTTTCAAACCCCCAGTTATTTCAGGCCGATCTAAATTTTCAGCCTCTGCCGCGAATATGTGTTAGGTGTTCAAAGAATAATAAACCAAAAGAAGTTAGGCCGATTGCGTCTAAACTGCAACTAGCCCCAAGAAAATTTTACTGAACAAGGCCAGGACCCCAGTACCTAACCTACGATGTCCGAGCCAACAAGACTGCTACGCCTTGTTGCTTCCGATAAAGATTATCTTACCTGAAATTTTCCTGTGGCGTTTAATCGAAGAACGGCTAGCATTTTCACAACAGCGGGCTTGGAGCATCCTCGTATTGACCTCTCGTTGTTGATCAACAAAGGTTAAAACCTGCGAGTGGAAGATTTCGTTAGTAAATCCGGGACAAAAGACGGCGTAGCCTAGTAGGTACATTCATTTATAGTAACTATCATTTTTTTTTAAACGTTAATAAAAATTTTGATCTAACATCGATGAGAAGAATCGGCTGTATTCGGTGAGGCTCTTGTGAATTTTGGGTGAACGTAGCACGTACTTACCGATATGTTACCATCAAACGTTTCCGAGATTTCTTCATGGTCCTCGTTCGGTGATTTCTCTTCGATAAAACAGATAATTCGAGAAAACTGTATTCTTCCATAACAACAAACCGCACATCCTCCAAAGAACTAACCTCTCACAAACACGCGTTAAGGGAGCCTTGGAGCACTTAAGGCTGGTCGCGACCTACCTTAGACTTAAGTCAGGATTTGCGTCGAGGCTGCCTCAAATGTAAGGACGCGCCCGAGTCAAGGAAGGTTTGTAAATACCAAACACGGTTAAGGGAGGGTTTTAAGGAAGCCTTACGATTCAAATGGGATAAGCGATAATTAGCTTGCGTCTGGGGCCCCCCTCCACAAATGAAGTACAATATCTCCATTCATAAATTTTATCAGGTTCTCTCCGGTCCTGTTTAGTCATCAGGTACCCTCTCCCTCACGATCTGACTACTTACCATTAAAAATTGAGGACCTCGGATTTTCGACTTTTGACTCGCCAGATTAGCGATCTGGACCACTGTGCGTCGTAACGTCCTTTTCTTGGACGCTCACAAAAGGCTCGAAAGAACGATTTCCCTAGTCTCAAATTCAACATTTTAGCTGCCAAACTTAATGTTGGGCCTAGGTTCACGGGGGAAAACTACACCGTCAAATCTGGATTTTTTTTACACCTTACAGCTACTAGTAGGTAATTGCCTATAACAATAAATAAATAAATCAACAAAACTGCGAATATTCTATCAATCATTGGTTGTATTTTGATGGATGGTCAGGTCAAAAACACAATAAATGATGCAGCCTCACGAAATCTTACACACCAAACATTTTCGTGGGTAAGTGCAGGGGGTCGACCCTCGGTATTTCCACATACTTGGTGCGTGAGATGACTGATGTGCATCAAGCCTCACATATGACATTGGAGTCCAAGGGAGAGCGGGAAAACCAGTGGAAAAGGGCGCTAAGCCAAATAAATGATGGCCCTTTCCGATAATTGAGTGGTGCGTGTTTACCAGGGCCCGAACCCAAGATGCTTTTGTCCAAAAACATTAATCACTTTGCGGACAGATTCGGGCGCCTCTCCTTCTAATTAATGATCCAACTATAACGCTACAAACAATGACACCGCGGGTTTTGCCTCGGAGGATCTAATGGCTGAAAGCGCTTGTCCCATCAATTCTCTGCTTCTATCGTTCCACTTCACAATCGCATTTTATTGTCCCGGCTTTACCCCGATGCACTCGTCATAATCGTTGCACTTGCAGGCCACCGTCCGGGAATCCATTAGCTTGATCAATCCATTTTAAAGGACCCTCTGAAACGGTCGGGCACCGAGTTGCACAGATATTTCAAATTAACGACCGGTGCGACTTAAAATAATTGGTTTCCTGCGCTCCCAGGTTGATTAATTAAATGCAACCTGCAATCAGGTTAAAGGTCTTATACGATAATTAAATCTAATAAAGACTTGTTTATTTATCTTGAACTGCCTGGTATTTACATTGAGTTATACAAGCTCGCTCAATATCTTTTTAGGGAATCATTCATCTTGCCTAGTAAAATACTGCTCCCTAAAAATACCTTCGCAGGCTCGGCACCTAATTAAAATTGATTCCCACGGAAACGGCTCCACAATATACGGAAGCCCCGATTAATTTTGCCGCTCTCCTCACAACATAAAACAAACGTTCAGGGAGCAAAGCGAGTTTCAAAAGTGGGAAAAACCCCTCCCCGAGCGTAACGTGATTTGTGGACTGTGGCCCAAATGACTGAGGCTGCACGGCCTATAAAACATGGGCCAGCTGCCCGCTGCAAATTGCCTTCCAGTATTTATGTGGTGTGATGAAATACAAGCCGTTTTGTCAAGGGAGCAACAGTTGCGCTCTTCCCAATCAAGGCTCGCCCGGTCGAATTGGCGCGCTAAATTTAGAGCCTTTCGCGGGGCGTGAGTTGATTTATGGCGTAATTGCCAATTGATAACGAAGTGGTGCTCCTGCTATGGATATGATAGGAACGCTGCTAATTTTACAAGTGGTTAATATTAATTTATTATGAATGATTCTTTATTATAAATTGTAATAAATTAATTCTACAAAATTTAATGATTTTTTTAAATGCACTACAAACCCCCTCTTTCTACTGTTTTTCGAAGTCATTTTTCTATGAATGCATACCAAATTAATTTAGGTAATATATTTTTTTCAAATAGGTATTGATTTTAATAATTACTAATTTTGGACGCAAATTCCATTTTCGGGGGTCCGAAAACAGCCTAATTTCACCGCGGAGATCTGTGGGGCTTTCATGGGGCTACAAAATTTGTAGCCATTTCATGGGGTTTTTCTAGGATGCCAAGAGGTCGTATTAGATGTCGTTATTCGAGTTATTTTGGACGTATAATCCATTTTTTGGGGTCCTACATTAATCAAAGTAAAGGAAATTCAGTTTTTTTTCTTTATTAATTTTTTAAAAAAATAATTAACTGCCTATTAATTTTGATGTTGTTTAAATTTTTTTTAACTGAATTCTTCTACATTATATTGATTATTGTGGGACAAAATAACAAGGAAAACGACTCCTAATGCGACCTCTGGGCATCCTTCAAAAACCCAATTTGCAGCCCCATGAAAGTCCGCTCGGTGAAATCGGGTCGTTTTCGGATCCTCGTCAAATGAATCTGTGTCCAAAGTTACTTCGAAAACGACACCTAACTCGATTCCATAACCGATACCTTCAGCAACCCTTGCTTTAGCCCCTCAGAGCCCCACTGGTGAGTGCGATCGGGTTGACATCTAGCGAGCACAACTAGATGGAGAAAGGTTTATTTTGTCGAAATTTCAGATATTTTTAAAACGCCCTACTGCCCAAAACGGAATCTACGCGTACATGAAACGTATAATGAAAAATGTTTAGGCCGATCAAAATTGTTGACACCCCATCGCGAAAACATTATTATTCCAAGAATAATGATCCGAAATTGGGATTAAAAATTATGCTCAAAAGCGCTCGATGACAAAATTAGTTAATTTACATAAACTTGCTCAAAGCTTTTCCAAATACCAACCCCCAACACCCCTCTCCCTCCGACAGGATTGTGGAAGTTCTTCGGTTCGGAAAGCACTGTTCAATGGAGCGGGTGAAATTATTATGTGTGCCAAGAAGAGTCCCACCTTTTAAGGAGAATACTTTGGGATGTATATTGAAGGAAAAAAAAAATGTCCCCGAAAAATACGATGAGCGGGGTGTTGCCCCCCTCCCCTATTATTGGTAGAAAGCCCATTTCATCTCAAAGTGGACGTTTTATGTAAAAGCCGTTCGGCAGGGTGAGTGTCTTGGGATAAAACTGAAAAAAGGAGCCGAGCAATTCCTTTAGGTGGGAACTCCCTGGGGGACTTCCTTGTGTGTTTCCCTTCTTTTTGCCACTCTTTTAAATTAATACTGCTACCGATCCCTCCGTACTTCGGTAGGGCCACCTTTTTTTTCGGAAAGATTTTTCCCTCTATTGTTATCAACCTTTTCGAGATAAGAGGAATAAGTGTTATTCATAACAGCACAATGCCTTCCCTCTTGATAAAGTGAGCAATTTTCGAAAAACCTCAAGAAACGCAACGAGTTTCTTTCAATATCGCTTCCCCTCGTTTTTTTACAACAATCCCACTTGGTCTTATCTGTTGCCTTGTTCCCGAACAAATATTCCGAGTATGAAAATTTTGATCAGACAAGTTCATGCGAATTGAAGAACAGGACTACTAAAGTCGGGGAAAATCCCCAGAAGTCGAGCTCACTTACCGAGCCATCCGATAGATTGCGCTCAGCATCACACGCTGGAAATGTGGGACGCCACCTCTTCCCCACCTGTCTCTCCTGCTTTCCTCTGCGCGCTAGTCTTCTCCGTTGTTTCGTTTTTCATCTTTACAAGGTTGCATCTCACCATTTCCATCAGGTCTGGGGGAAACTCTGGACCTGGACAAGGAGTCTGAGGACTCCTTGACTACTCCAACGAACGCTGGCTTTTTTCGACCTCGAGCACGAATACACAGCGTGTATTATTCCAAGATTAATAAACCAAAAGTGAAATAAAAACAGGAAAACAAGTTGATGAGAAAAGTATGTGGCTTCTTTTCTTACACTTTTTAGTATCGTTTTTCCATACATTTTTTCAAGCTGAAGCCAAATTTGAAATCAATTTTCAATCGAATTTTCAAAAACCGCCATCCTGTGTTTCATTAACCCTTTCGCTTCAATTATGTTTTTTTTTTGCGAATAGAAAAGCATGTTGGGTCAAAGGCGGATGGGCGTTGGCTGGCCAGCATGGGGTGGCCCCATAGTCTCATTTAGGAGCTCCCAAAATTTAAATTTTGATAAAACTAGGAAATCGCTACACAACACCTGCAACTTGAGTTCTCTTCCCAGACTTAATTCATTCACTTGAATAAATCAAATTTAACTTTTAGGGGAAGAAAAGTTTTGTAATTTTCATTTTTAATTACAAGCATTCACTGCTTCAACGCTCCAAACGGCCATTCTTCCTCGCGGTTAAGCGACGGAAAATAATAAAATCATAAGCCCTTTTGTTTATCAAAAGAGCGGAATCGACGATGGATATAAAAGGGAAGCGCATAAAGGGTTATAGGCCAGCGACGGGGGTGAGATTTGCATTGGCCTGGTTTTACTATGCTTGTTAGCTGAGGGGCTTATCCCTCGTAAAACACAAACCCGCAATGACAGGGGCCACCGTTATAAACAGCTTTCCTCTAAAAATTTCTTTACCTCCGTCAATTTTATGGCTGTCATCATCATCATTCCGTCATACATCCCTCTAAACCTTCCGCCGCAAAAAAAAATCGTCTATTGTCAGGGCGGGAGGATGCAACCCAGGTTTTATTATATACTTTAATAATATCAGCATCGTGGTTTGCAATGCATAGGAAATGCGATGGTGGTACTCTTATTATACAGAGGCGATCCAACAGTTTACGGCTTTTAGAGGTTCTCTCATATAAGAGAAAATAGGCGTTCTCCGTAGGATATCGGCCTTTGTGGTTACGAACGTTTTCCCCTCTACATGGGATTGTCGTTTTATGCGTATATACCTTTCAATATTTTCCGGTTGGCAATGTGGTAAGGCGGCCTCCTTTCAAATCTCTGAACTGTTGTAGACAGCACATCGTCGCTTAAGCAACAACCTGCAACTCAGCTTTTGGCCAAAATAAGTTAAGGTTCTTCCTTATTCAAACTTTCGGTCATCAACATGCGATAAGTCAGCTATTTGCCGCTTACCGGGGATCAAACATTGGCGAGTATCTTTAATTTGTTCATAAATTTCGCTCAGAATTACTAATTATTTTGATTGATTTCGGTTTATTAATCTCAGAATTTAAACCTTTATAAAAGTATATTGTGGTTACTAGAAATTTCTGGCTTTATTTCGAAACATAAACGCTACGGAGCTTTCTCCAGACCTTCGCTTATCAGCCAGGAGAAAAATTGTCTCCTTATTTATTTAATAATAATTATTAAATTATAAAAATGAAGCAATAATTAACAATAATTGTTAATAATTTAATTAATAAATAATTGTTAAGTTTTTTAATAATAATTATTAAAATTATTTCTTGTAAGCCTTTTTTTGGAATCCTACTTTTCATCAGCCCTTTGCTTCTTATTGGTACCCATTAAAGCCATGCAATATCTCTTGATAGTGAAAATGAACAAAACCGTATGCTTCAAATAGGTTGTGGTGAGGGAAAAGCCGTTTTTGTTTTTACGGCATAAATTTAGCTAAAATGCCTCGAGGCGCTTTTCGCCTGTCCCCCAAAATGGGGGTGGAGGCTCTTCAGGAGTGTGTCCTCCTCTGGGACAAGTAGAGGGCGGTTCTATGGGCATCACATAGATACAGAGGTGGAAAAGAGGTACGTGGGGATGATTACCTTTTGAAACATTTTTTACTGTTTTTAAGTAACTAAAACCTTATGCGTGAATTCAATCCCACTATTGAGCAGACAATAACACAACTATAACTCCAAATTCAAAGGGCTTAGGTAAACTCGATTCCTGGAAATTCACTTTTTTGGTTTATTATTCTTGGAAAATCAAAAAAAAATTTTTTTTGAAAAAAAAAAAAAAAATCAAAATTTTTTTTTCAAACTTTTTTCTATTGACACAGAAATAATTTTTGCACAAGTAACCTCTATCAAAGAATAATAAACCCTTGTGTAAAATTTGCAGCGTTTTTATTTGTGAAGTAAAGTCTTCTGTAAAGTTTTGCCTCAACATTCAACCCATCCATAACTGATATCCCGTTCAAACCGGTTTTTAATCTGTCGAATCGAAACCAGTTTGTAAGCTCACGAAACCAGTTCCTGCTCTTGCGAGCCATTCTTACAATTAGGTTGGGCTTATAAAATGCATTAAATTAATTTTGTTACCTCGAGTAAAGCTCGAGTAGGCTGATTGCTGAAAATTAGATAGCGTTGTTCGTGGTTTGCCTACTCGGGTTTTAATGGAGGTAACCAAATTTGATAAAACCACCTTTACTGTAATAATTTAGAACACCTAAAAAATAAGAACGTATCAAGGTAGGCAATTTTATTTTCAAAAGGGTCAGACTTCAATTTATTCGAATTAAACGTGTCTACATAGATATTAGAGTCTGTCCAAGTTTCATTCTCTACGGAATTTTCCCCTCGTGCCCTCTACGAGATATTAATTTTTGCAAAGTCGGTTGTGAGGGTCGACGCAGAATATTATATTGCCAATTCAAAATCTAATTAGACAAGGACAATACACAAGCTGAGACCTCATCTGTGGGAGGGCTCGAAATTGCCACCCGAGATGAAAGGGACCCCCCACCATCCAGAATCACCGGTATGGTCTCATGGTATTGCGGCGATGATGAGAGGTGGTGAAGCTGCTCATATTTGGCAACTTGATTTGTGCGAAGGGGTTTTAAAGGGCGTCAAAGGGTTTAATCATCGCATACCGACAGACGTCACGGGCTGCTGCTTCAGAAATCGTCGGAGGGTGTGCGGGAATTAAAAAGATACGGGCCCTCATAACTGTTTCTTGCCAGTAAATGCAACGCACTAGTTACAGGCACGCTGGTTCAAAAATGTGAATCGATTTTATTTTACCCTCGCACAATTTGCCGTAGTGAATTGCGGGTTTATCGCAACGCCTGATTTAATTGTCTTTCAATCTGTCGCGTTAACATCGTGGGAAAAAGATGGCGCATGGAGGCCTCCTAGAATTCTAATGAGCTGAGTGTAATGAACCGACAGGTGGCTCTCGGGCATTAAAACGCTCTTGGACACGAGATGATTCACTTTATTTGGATTTCACGCAACAGTCGTCTTTGAATGGAGTAACGGAAATGTCCCTAGAAAACGGTTATTTCAAAATAATGTAAACGGGGGTTAACGTTTTGTAATAGGCAACTCGTTGAAGGGCCAGCATCCCAAACAGAAGTACCTATTAAAATCGCCTCCTGGTTTGAAAAGATTTGTTATACATTTTTTTTGTCGTGTATCAGCCGACAAGGAAAACCTTACAAAAGTGAATCGATATTCCCTCACGCCTCGTAATACGCGAAAAGAGTTACTCACGTCACAAGCGCAAATCCTGTTAGAGGTTGGAAGGGCATTATAGCAATCTGATCTGCACCCTCTTTTTGTGCCCTTTTGAAGGAGAAGAATATTGGTTTTACGCGAGTTACCGAGCAAATCTGTTTAGTTCCGTGCTTCCCGTTTTCTGGAACCGTGCATTGATCCGCTTGAACGATGTAGAAGAGTGGAGTATAAATAACTTCTTTTTTTCTTTTTTTGCAAAAAGAAATTTTTGCACGGCTATGTAATCCTATAAAACTCATCGAATGTGAGAGAGAGGTTGTTAATATACTGTCTGGTAGTGAATTATTGTCATCGGCGTTTTCCGAATCCAATCATAATTTAAAACAATGCGGGATCGATGTCGTGGGGTGTGAAAACCGTTGGGACTCGTCGGGTTGATGATCGCTGTGAGTTACGATCTATGGTAATGTGAACAGCCCCCTCACCATATTCCCGGCAAGTAATAGCTCACCAGTTACATCAGATAACTCGATTTGCGGAAACCCCATTTACAGTATGAATATAAATCGGGTGATTCCGCAAAGTTTTAACCGACAGGTGAGCCCTCGACAGGCCGTTTGGTAATATAAAGCTGGTAATCTAATCACTACACCCTTTCGTGTTATCGGGAAATTCCACCCCGGACAGTCACGACTTACTGCGCATTCTGACATTAGCTGGTTTATTAATACCCTAGTACGATTTGGTATTTTAACTTTTCACTCTTGGTTCTCAAACGTTTTGATTTTCAGTCGATATTATCTCACCAAGTGTCCTGATGATGGGCGGGCACGAATTCCACGATGAAAGTTGGGAATCCAATGTAAAGCTTTCAGCGTTTTAGTTTTTAATGATTTTGTAACGAAACAGTAATAATAGTTATTATCAGGTCCGGATTAACGGGGGGGCTAGGGGGGCTATAGCCCCGGGGCGCACAACCCAAGGGGGCCACTTCGCCACCGTTGATTTTTTTTTTTGTTGAAAATTAACAAACCGTTTTCCTTATTCCTATGCTGATCTCCAAAAAATTGTTTTCCTGAAAAAGAGGGAGGTGAACGGAAAGTTTAAAGTTACCTAACTTCCTCTAACTATACTACTCGAAAACCGGAACACCTCATGGAGTCGTCTATGTCTATACTCCCAACGCGAGTTATAGACCTCACGATCACTTCTACAAAATTTCCTCCCCTCCCTAATACTAACACGACCAGCCAAGATAAAAATAAAATCTGAACACACATACAATGACACACACTGAAATTGAACCCGCATACAATGACGTCCGCCATCTGCCGTCCAGGCCGTTTTGGGCAGAAAGAATTTTTTTAAATCTGAAATTTTGACAAAATACTCGGTTTACCATCTAGTTGTGCCCGCAAGGTTTTCAGCCCAATCGCCCAAACCCGTGGGGCACTATGGGGCTAAAATGGGGCTGTGGGAGGAGTTTTTTTTAAGGCTTTTGGCTATGGGATCGAGTCAGGTGTCGTTTTCGAAGTATTTTTGGACGTAGAATCCATTTTTGGGGGTCCCAGAACGATCCAATTTCACTGTTGCGATCTCTAGGCTTTCATGGGGCTACAAACGGGATTTTTGAAGGTTCCCAGGAGGTCAAATATTTTTCAAGTAAAACAAAATATTTTCGAAAAAAAGGTTTTTTGAAAAGTGAAAATCCCCCCAAACAAATTTTTTTTTTAAAATTTTTTTCAATGACACAGAAATAAATTTCTGCACATGTAACCTATATAAAAGAATAATAAACCCTAGTGTTAAATTTGCAGCATTTTTATTTATTGTAAAAAGAAACTAAGTTTCTTCTTCTTAAGAAAAAAGTCTTTTTTCTTAATTGTAAAAATAGATTGCCCTGCATTCGGAGTGTTTTTTGACTGTTTTGACCCAGTTTTAGGTTGTGAAGCGACAGACGCTTCTAGTGGTTTTTACGTGATACTCCTGGCCAGAGGATCCACTTTCATATATAATATATATGTATATGTACATATATAAAGGGGGCCCCTGGTAATTCTCAGCCCCGGGGCCCACGAGAGGTTAATCCGGCGCTGGTTATTATTACGAGGTCAATGAAAACGTATTTAAAAAACGCTGCAAATTTTACACAAGGGTTTATTATTCTTTGATATACGTTTACTTGTGCCGAAATTTAATTCTGTCAATGAAAAATTAAAAAAAAATTTTTTTTTTGATTTTTATCTCAAAAAAAATATTTTTTGGATTTTTTTTGTTCAAAAATGTGTTTTTTCAAAAATTCTGTATTTTTTACTCGAAAAATATTTAACATCCTGGGATCCTTCAAAAATCCCATTTTTAGCTCCATGAATGCCCTAAACATCGCCCCAGTGAAATCGGATCGTTCCGGGACCCCAAAAAATGGATTCTACGTCCAAAAATACTTCGAAAACGACACCTAACTCGATCCCATAGCTAAAAGCCTTCAAAAAACCCCTCCCGTAGCCCCATTATAGCCCCAGAGCGCCCCACGGGTTTGGGCGATCGGACTGAAAACCTTGCGGGCACAACTAGATGGTAAACCAAGTATTTTGTCAAAATTTCAGATTTTCAAAAAAATTCCTACTGCCAAAAACGGCCCGGACGGCGTACGGCGGACGGCGGACGGACATTTCGGATTTTGAATGTAGACCTCTTGAAACGGATAATGTCAAATTTTGAGGCCGATCGGAGTCGTCGACCCGCGTCGCGAAAACATAGGTGTATTATTCCAAGAATAATAAACCAAAACGCTACAAATTTTTCACAAGTACCTACATTCTTTGGACAGATTTGGGACCTCGAAAACTGGATTAGGCGTCCAAAATTATTCTGAAAATATTTGACCTCCTGGGATTCTGCAAAAAACATGGGTTTTATTATTCTATTATTATGTTTGCTAAACAACGATTTCTGCTTCCTGGAATCAAGATTCTGCTTATTGAAAACCGGTTTTTGCTAAAAGCGGGTTCCTGCCCCAAGGGCCAAAATTCTCAGCTGTATTTACACTGACCTCCAATCTGGGTTCCACAGTCACGCAAATTCCGTTCACTGTAAATTCCATCGCTCCAGACAACAGTTACTCTAACTATCCATTTACGTTATAAAATTAAGGTATATTTGAGATTACTTCTCTGACTTCATGAATGTTTACGCTTTTGGGGCCATAATTAACATAGTGGTGGTGAAGTTTCGTGTGACGAAACATTCAAAACACCCCAAACTTAAGATATTCATGTCAACAATTCCACCCATTTTTCATAAGGAATTTCTCAAATAAATACAATAAGATGAATAGTATTTGGACCATTACCTAACAAATACATCACATGCTTTGAATAATTACCCCACAATGGCGGTGGAATTCGTTGAAACGGCCATTTTTGGATCTTTGTACAGTTCAGTAAGAAAGCAATGAATCATTTTGGATCGGCGCGGAAGTCACCCCAGTGAAATATCACCTCGGAGGTGGAACGCACAGCGCGTGGATAGCTGTGTTTGTTGGCTCCTTGACTTCCCTCCATCTACATAATGTTTGCCCTTCCCCGACCCCCTCCTCTTGAACTTTTGTTAACATGTCGTACCCTCGGGAGATTTATGAGTACGGGGTTATATTTTAGCCACTTTACATTCTATATGGAGAATCCATCGGAAAACGGAGGGGAGATCGCATGTTTCATTGGGTTTCAAGTGGTCAGTATATCCGTGGAAGGAGAACCTTTTTGGAAATTCATGTTCGAGGGAAGATGATCTCTTGAGGCACCCTTCGATATCTCTCTTGTCTGAGGAAAAAAATAATTCTTCCGCTCTCTTTTGTTTACCTTGGGAAATTTATGTTAAACGTCATGCTCCACCGTGGCTTTTCATGGATTAATAACGTAGGACAATGAGGATAGCGATTACATTACCTATGTGGGGAATCCCCTACATGCGGGAGTAATCATACCTACATATATGTAATCACCCTAAACTCCAATGTGGTTCACTGTTCGCCCGCTAGATCGTGAGCGTTTCACGCGCAGAAAACGGACGTCCTTCCCCCCCTCGTCACCCAACAGCCACTTGGCCACACTGAGAGAAAAGATTTTTTTAGTGGCTAGGTTAAATCCGAAATAACCTCGAAAAGAAATTGAAACCACCTAGAATCAATTGATTCAACCTAGAAAATAATAGGTCCAGGTTAAAGTAACATCGAAAATATTAATACAACCTAGACCCATATAGAAACAACCTAACCACATTACCCGCCCTCTGACCACAACCTGGAATAAAAAAGTGTCAACCTAGGTTGACATTGTGAAGACCTAGAAAATATATTACCTACCTTTGACTTTTAAGTGGGGTAACCTAGAATTGAATGATTTGACCTTCCATAATATTATATTATAATTCCCCTCCATTAAAGTCTCGGTTGTACAACTGAAAACAACCGAGAGATTTTTACTTTAGGTAACAACACAAAAGAAAAAGTTAGACTTTCAGTCTCGGTTAAAACTACCGTAGTACCACAAATAGTTTTAGGTTTAAACAACAGTGATTGTAATTCATTCAATAAATTCCAGGTTGTTTCTACAGTACGCTAAGCGGCCGTGGAGAACGCCACTGTAGGCGGTGGGCGTTAATTCTCGTTGTCTTGGCACCCCTGCTATTTGGCCGGTGGGGTTGAGGCCAAATCTTTGTCAAATTCTAATCATCAAATTTCTGTCACTATGTGCAGTCATATTATGACGTCACATTCAAATCTTCGTACTGAGTTGGAAACAGAGACAACCCAGAAAGATAGTTGAAGTTGATAGAAACAACCTGCAATGGAAGTGGAGCAAACCTAGAAAGAAAAGTGGACCACCTAGTAATTTATTAGGACCAACCTGAAAAGAATAGGAAGCAACCTAGAAATTTAACTGGAACAACAGGGATAGTAATTGAAACAACCTCGTAAATAAAGGGGCACAACCTAGAGAAAAAAGGGTTCTAGGTTAACGCGCCATGGCTGTAAATTGTTTGAGGTGGGGTGAGAACGTTTTCGTTTTAGGGTAAATCAACCGTCTATGAAAGTGAAAAACATTGAATACCAGGGTGAGACAACCAAGACATTAATGTTTTTAACCTAGACTGTAAATGGATGGAGGCGGCGGCACACACCGTGAACTTAACCTAGAACTAAAGTGTGGGGGTGGCGTATTTTAAATCTTGGTTGTTTGCATTTTTAGGAAGGTAACTTCACCAGTATTTTCAATCTAGGTTAAATTATATTCAACCTAGACTAAATTGTTCCACCCTAGAATGAAAACCAAAAAAAATCTAGGTTGGCAGCATTTAACCTAGAAAAAAAATCGAAAAATAACCTAGAATAGGCCCTTTTTTTCTCTCAGTGCAGTCGCCCCTCACAGTATATTCATGATTCATCTTAGTGTTCGGCATCCGTATTATGCCCGCCCACTTTATTTTGGTAGGAAAAGGGGAAACCCTGGCTGATCTCAAAAGAATGGGCTTGGACTTGGGGAACCATGGATCTTCAATTTACCCATCACCAGGAGCCTCTGGTGCTTTCGCTTCTGTGGATAGGTCGGAAGCAATTGGTGTTATTGAGGCTGCAGGTGTGTCGAATCTGGACATCTCCAGTAAAAACCCTGCTCGCCCACATTGTCTCCACCACAGAACACAGAATAGAGTAGAAGCGTCACTCATGCTGGGGAACGTAGGGGTCTGTGGCACCATCCCGGAGCCCGCTTCCCCCACTCCTAAGGTCCCCAAAGCACGGTCGTCCCTGTTCTTTTTCCGTGGGAGAGCGGTCGTTTTTCGTGTTTCCACAGGATTTTTCAGGAAAAAACACACGTTTATTGAGTTGAAAAAATATATATAGAGTAGGTAAAGCATAACTGAAATCGCAGAATAAAATGGTATGCTTAAAAATACGCGTAATCATGGAGAAAACCCAAATTATTGACCAGTAAAAAGTACAGTTTTGGTATTACGGGCTCGAATTCTTTTTTTATGGAGATCCTCATTGACAAGGCGGTTATAATGGTGGATTCTTGACTTGAAATACAGAGTCCCTATCGATTTAATTAAGAGAGAGTAGTGAGTGTCGTCATCATGAAAATGTTCGGATTCTGAAAAGAAGCGTAAGAATTGACTAGTTTCTCTTTTTGCTTCATTCTGAATACTTTTTCACACAGTTTGCCTATGTTTATCACGTCGGGTCCTGCTGACATCAGGCCACCGTGATTCTTGGCTGAAGTGAGGTTGGAGTCGATTTCAGTTGTTTCTGGCGCAGTTTTGAGAGCCTCAAGGCAGCCTTCGCATTTCAAATTTTGGCTGAGTTTTCGCACGATATAACCTGAAATATCCAAATGAAATAAAAATGAGTCATTTCTTTCCGTGAATTATGAAATAATATTATAAGCTGTCTATAGTGATGGGTGGCTTACCTGGCATGTACCTACTCAATAATATCGCATGCCATGTTGGATAAATTGACTGGTGTTCCTACATCGATGTAGGAAGAAATTTCTTCGACAGTTGGCATTTCGTCAATGGCCCATTCTGGTATTATGTCTCGTTGAATTTCAGGGTTTTCGCGTGAAGGATCTGAAAATAGTTAAAATTGACGGTAGGTAGTAGATTGATCATATTCAAACAATCCTTCCAAGACATTTTAAAAACATTTTCAGAGCAGCACTCACCATCTACAATGACGTATGAATCAATCATGGTGCCCCTGGAAACGCTGGTGTTTATTGCGCTGACGGGGCTCAAGCGTTCTGTCGTAGCGCCTCCAAGTCCCAAAATACTGATCTTGTCCATGGGGATCGCATTTCCACTGGTCGATGATGTTTCATGTAGCTGCTTGTGCACAAGAACAGCCCGAAAAGTGTACATGAATTCACGACAGCTGGGGTTATTATTACGTCCTCCTCTTGCTTGTATGTATGAAAACAATCGCTCCAGGTGGTCCTGATTGATTTTGTATACCTAGTATCTTTCTCTGCATAATCGACTGTTTTTTGTAGTATTCCAATGGTCCCTCCTCACAGCTCGGATCCATTTCTTTCTCTCCTCTTCGTCTGATGGGAAACTAGAAACGAAATCGCGTAGTTGTTTTAAAATAATCAAACAAGGAAATTATCAGAATACACTACCTATTTTAGCAGGAAGGTCCTGTTTCAGTAGGACAGGAAGGAAATAATTTCCTTTATTTTAAATTTTTAATTATTAAAGAAATAAGTGGATACTTACTAATGAAATCTGATCGGAGGTGTAACAGCCAAGTCATCTCTTCGTGCTGCAATCATATGCCGCACAACACGGCATTTTGCAGGGATACTTCTATTTTCACAGAAGTTGAATTATATCCTAACGTTCAGAAATAAATAAACTAAGGCTACATGGAGAAATTTTCTAGGAAGCACGCTTAGGACAATAATTAACTTTGAATTAGGAACAGACACCGCGAAGACTATGGGTAACTGAGCGTAGGTGCAACTGCCGAGGGGACCTTAGGAGTGGGGGGCAATGGAGCCACCGGGGTAGGCCGAGTGACGCTTCTACTCTATTCTGTGTTCTGTGGTCTCCACATTCTTTGCCTGCTCGGCTGACTCGTGGGGAACCCTCAACAACTACGGTGGGTTCCCTGGGAAATTCAACCTGGCCCATCACAACCTGATTCCTCCAACCACAAAAAGTGGTATGATTTTGAACGTCGCCTTAGGAACTTTGCCCATCACACACCCATACGCAAGTTAGATTATACCTCAACACTAGGAATATCCTCAATGTCTGATGGTGTGAATCACACTGTAATATGAGGGCTCAGTCCTGGCCCAGATTTCTTGGAACCCTTTGACTTAGCCTAACGCTGGCTTGGAAGTGTGGAACGCAGAACCTCATCCATAACACCAAATCACCAGAACCTATGGTAGCTCTTCCAATTACGGGCAAAGCCAAAGGAACCACAAGATCTGCATGTAGTTTTGAAGTTTTCCACTTGTCATCGATAAAAAAATTAATCTCACCAGTAAACCTGAATCTATGAGTGAGACCATAAAAAAACTGAATCAAGATCTCTCAGCCTTTCCAATTATTCCACAACGTCATTCATCAATCTCTGACTAAATCCTGGCTTAAACTTAAGAAATGGTTTTTTCCAAATCACCACTAGTAATATCTGTCTTTCCTCCAGCTGTGGTATATTCCGTTTCCAAAACTTGGTTTATAATTGTGGGCGCTCAGGGCCCAACTCTTCTGTGTAAATTTGTCAGCCCGTCGCAAGTGATCCCGAGTGGGCCCACGGGAAGCGCTGCGGTCAACGGCGAGATTGGGTGGTCCCGTTTATTTCGCAAGCGGCTTCGCCGCTCATGAACTGGACTACCTATCCCTTTCTCGCCGCCGATTTTATCATTCGCTGACCGTTTATCGTTATCATGAGTATTCGCAGTGATTTTTTGGTTGGTCCTGCCGTCTGGCTGAGGACAGCATTACTTGTGGGCCCGCTGGCAGCGGGCCGCTGCCCAGACACCTGTTAGCGACGATTAGCTTGTAGGAGCCGGGAGAACGCGCCTTCACAAGATCGGGTCAACTCCAGGACCAGGACTCTTTTATTGACGTTCCACGGTCATTTGATTTCCATTAAATCTGAGAGCTGTGGACGAACTGTCATCAATCATGACGCATCATGTTTGATATCTGAATCTCCACAGCACCATTCTGAGGATCAACGCACTCCATACCAGATCAACTCGACAGTTCGTGCCAATGTGTAGTTCGCGGATCCTCCATTACTGCAGCGACATCTCTTACTAGGTCAGCATATCACGACACTAATTTGCATTATGACCTAGATAAGGATGTTTCTTCACTCTCATCCTCTTCCTCCAAAAACACCGGTGGCGTAATCTTGGATTTGACGCTCGAAGCATTCCACCAACCACACAACACAAATAATAATATCGAACCTGAGATGCAATTAAGAACATAATATTATCATGTAGGTACACCCCAACATCCGTTATGCAGGGTGCCCTACAATTATTATCCTCTGGGAACCATACAACAATAGATTGGGTCTGAAAGTATAATATAGATATTATGCATCCCTACTCTCCCTTCGGAAACTTGTTTCAGATAGCACCCCGCATTTTATGTTAGTCGGTTAGGATTTCTTATGAATTAATCACAAAGTGGCACGTTTTGTTTGACAGATTCGGTTCTCATTACTCTCGTATCTTGTGAAGATTGTTCAGAAAATCCCAAGTGCGGATCCCCTTACCCACGTTTTCATGGCGGGCAATTACGACGTGATCATCGGTTGAATTGAAGCCGTAAACCTTTTATCCTGCACACCATTTCCAATCGTAAATACAATTAAATGGGGGCGAACTAAGATCTAGCGCCTTGTTCTTCCCCCCTTGTTATCGGATATTTACGGCTCTGCTGAAAAAGCAAAAAAAAAAAAATTCTTTTCCCCCATTTTTAACGACATTTTTACGACTGTCCACTCTCTCAGACGCCGTGGACGCTATAAAAGTAAATTTTATTTGTGAATCACTCTTCTCTCGTGAAACATTTGAATAACAAAACTATAAGGGTCGTCCAGAGGGTTAAAACGTATAGGGACATAATGGTGTTTTGGGTCTATATATAATGTGAGAGAGCGGGAATGGATTTTTACGGCGAGTTTACTCACTGGAACACAGATGTATAGCCGGTGAAATGTCAAATGGGGACCTTTAGCTTTCACCCTGAGGCAGTAAATGGTGATTGATTGAAAGGTTTTCCCCTTTTCTTCGCCTATTTCTCAGCCTGCCTCTTACGACCCTTTGTCAGGAGTCCCGAGCCAAGAAAAGATATAATATTGGCTCCCATCAGACGCACAAAAAAGCAAACCCGGATGGTGTAGGTACCGAAACCGAATTGGGGTTTGTAGACTAGAACAAATCCCGGTGCTTGGCAGAGTTCCAAAGGCTCATAGTCCATGTTCTCTGCCTTTGTTGTGTAGTAAGCGACAGAGAATTCCGGGTCAGACCCCTTCTATGTAGGTAGGTATACGTACATGTATGTATACATACATTGTATAGAGGAGGAGGAAATTCCACCATTCCTACCAGCCTTAAATATCCCTCTGCCGTGGGATAATTCCCTCCTCCAACTGCACCAACTAATTATTTTAAAAAAATGTTACCATTTAATTTAAAAAGTCACCGTAACATCCGCTGTCTTTTCTCCACCACCTTGCAAAATATTTAATATGAAATTGTGTCCGAGCTAAAGCAATTTTCCAGATGCCGGAGCCGGGTGATGGATTGACTGGGGTGTAGAGATTTGATTGAGCCTGCATTTATCCTTGTCACGACAGGCCTCAAGAACGGAAACCCCGAAAGGATTTCCCGTTATGGATGACACATCTCTGATCTGAATAACAATATTACGGCTCTGACCCCAACTGTGTCTTACCCTTGCAGCAAGGAGCAGCTCCTAACGACTTTTCACCCGGTTTCAAACGCACTTAGCCTCTCCGAAGATAGCGATTTCATTGGAAAAAGTTGCCGCTCGAGTTTCACGCCCCCCCCCCCCCTTCGAAACCCCCCACAAAACAGGAACTTCGGCTAGGGGACTTGGGGTGGCTGAAAAGATTTGATGGTTGGTTTATTTGAAAGGCCTTTTTTTTCTTCAATATACGACAACATGACTAAGGCTGTCAGATTGAATCAGTTTGCTGCATCGGAGCGTTAATCTCGTCGGACTCCCGCTTTCGTTTCTACTTCATCACTAATGGACCTTCATTGGGTGTGCAACAGATTGAATGAACAGTAATCAACACGATCCCCTTCCAAGAGGAAAATAGAGGACGCAAAAAAAATGGGCCACAGTTACTCGCGGACAGGTTTTTGTGTGCCCGAAGCGCGTTTTTAATTGAACCTAACGAATTGGACGTTCGTGAGTAATTGGATTCGCCAGGAAAATTGCAAATCCGAAAATTCGATCAAACGAAAAATTGAAGCTATCTTTGTTTAATCCCCATGATCCTATTCCATTGTAGGAGAAGTTAGTCATATTACATTTATTAGGAGAAGATGGAATTATGTAGAAATCTATCTATCTTTATTTATATCTATTCAAATCTATATCTATCTATAGAAATCCATTCACCTACTTCTATTTGTGGTTCCTAGATTTAAATTAGATTTTTAGATATTAGATAATATCACTGTGATCGATTTTAAATCTGGGACAAGGAGGCCTAATTAAATCAAGAATGTAGTTTATTGATATAGAATTAATTATTGGATAATTTATAAAAAAGAATAATAAACCCTCATGTACAATTTGCAGAGTTTTCCCCCCTTAAAAAATACAGGATAATGATTTTCTGAAAACCCGAGTTTCATTCGATTCAGCTTGAAAAATATAAGAAAAGAAATTTGAAAGTCGTAAATTGCGATTCTTCCGCTCTTTTGGTCCACTTTGAAGTGGAATTTCGACTACCTATCTGATTGAAAACTTGGATTAGGTACTCGTTAAATGAAGGAAATATTGTCGCAAACAATACCCCAAAAATTGCGGGAGTGTCTGGGTCGTGAAGTCTGAGGAATGGCAATGCGCATGCGCGTGGACTTTAACAGAATCCTCACTTTCTTTGGTTAGCATCCTTGGTCGTTCTACTTAGACGTTCCGCTCGGGCATCATTACCGCTGGGGACAGGAGTTTTGGATCCACGGCTGCCAGCTCAAGCGGAAAACCGCCAAAAAGGGAGGATTGAGAAATAATAATCAGACTAATAATTACAATGTCAGAGTAATAAGCTTTCTTGTCGGTTCAATTTGAATACAGAGGATAGATACCTTTCGTGAAATTTTTGGGCTCAAATCCGCCAAACAAAGCTATTTTACGGTCTTTTTCTTCACGAGAGGCTCGCGACCACACCCGGACCACTGGTGCTGACGCCTAGTGGCCAGCCAGGACACCACTTTTGACAGCCGAAAGGCGATCTGCGAAGTTTTCTCCTTCTTTTCTGTAGGTACCGCCGCGACATTTTCGATAGAAATCTATCTTTATTTATATCTATTCAAATCTATATCTATCTATAGAAATCCATTCACCTACTTCTATTTGTGGTTCCTAGATTTAAATTAGATTTTTAGATATTAGATAATATCACTGTGATCGATTTTAAATCTGGGACAAGGAGGCCTAATTAAATCAAGAATGTAGTTTATTGATATAGAATTAATTATTGGATAATTTATAAAAAAGAATAATAAACCCTCATGTACAATTTGCAGAGTTTTCCCCCCTTAAAAAATACAGGATAATGATTTTCTGAAAACCCGAGTTTCATTCGATTCAGCTTGAAAAATATAAGAAAAGAAATTTGAAAGTCGTAAATTGCGATTCTTCCGCTCTTTTGGTCCACTTTGAAGTGGAATTTCGACTACCTATCTGATTGAAAACTTGGATTAGGTACTCGTTAAATGAAGGAAATATTGTCGCAAACAATACCCCAAAAATTGCGGGAGTGTCTGGGTCGTGAAGTCTGAGGAATGGCAATGCGCATGCGCGTGGACTTTAACAGAATCCTCACTTTCTTTGGTTAGCATCCTTGGTCGTTCTACTTAGACGTTCCGCTCGGGCATCATTACCGCTGGGGACAGGAGTTTTGGATCCACGGCTGCCAGCTCAAGCGGAAAACCGCCAAAAAGGGAGGATTGAGAAATAATAATCAGACTAATAATTACAATGTCAGAGTAATAAGCTTTCTTGTCGGTTCAATTTGAATACAGAGGATAGATACCTTTCGTGAAATTTTTGGGCTCAAATCCGCCAAACAAAGCTATTTTACGGTCTTTTTCTTCACGAGAGGCTCGCGACCACACCCGGACCACTGGTGCTGACGCCTAGTGGCCAGCCAGGACACCACTTTTGACAGCCGAAAGGCGATCTGCGAAGTTTTCTCCTTCTTTTCTGTAGGTACCGCCGCGACATTTTCGTTATTCATTTCATCATTATGGGCTCTGTCCGATGATGATAAAGCTTTTAAAATCCATAGGTATTAATTTAGTTTTATATTGTGTAGAATAGGTAAAAACCTGCAATGTCCATCAGCCGTCCGGTATTTTTCTCACCTATTTTGAAGCGTAGAGCCCATTCTTTCACAGAAAGACTCCGTTTAAGATCCAGTTGGTCTTGAATCTGGGCAGTCCGATCCCTCATAGGCAAGTTGCCTAAGGCAACGATAATATGGGTAAAAAATGTGGAGGGTTTTCCATGTAATTTTCGCTGCCGAATCGAAATGTTGATTAGGTTTCAGCGAGATGGAAAATTTAGCCCGCTTTTCAATGACATCTCTATTTTCTATTAAGATATCATATTTTGATGTAGTATCATCCATTCGCTTTGACCAGCTAAGTTTCCTGAAATGTGTGAGATCCTCACCCCCCCTTGGAATCCTACCGATTTAATGAATGATGAATATATTATTAATAAAATTTATGAAAGTAGATTGGTATACTTATCGAGTAATTTCAATGAATTATTCATTGACTATTATTGACTAGCATTGACTATTATAGTCAGTAGAACATAACAGTAGGTACTTAGGTATTTTATTTATAATCTTTCCTTCAGGAGGTATTTACAAAAATCGTACACATTAATTCCATTGCACAAGGACACTAAAAGCAAAAAATAATATTTTAAGATGGTTACATAACCGTTGGAATGTATTACCATTCATCACTAGAGGAGTAAGTAACTCAGACAGGGAGGTACATAATTTATTACTTGCTCACGAACACTAGAAGAGGTACCTATTAAATCATAATTCAGTTTCAGGCAACTGACTCTTTGCACGTGTCTTTACAAGTGGCTAGCAGCAGGAAAAGTCAAATTTATTTAGGTACGACGCTTCACGAAAGAACAAATTCACCGTTTCGATACAAACTACAAATTTATGCCAACCATAAATATGTCTCCCGACTATATAAGTTGGTACCATAAGGAACATTACATCGGAACAGAAAAAAGACGCACACAATTTTCAGAAATGACAAAGATTATAGTAGAGTGAAAAGAGCAACATGAAAATAAAACGTTGAAAATAATATAAGAACGAGAAAACAGCAATATTTTAATGAAATAGAATGATATCTACGTCGTTGAAATGACTAGACCCTTAAAGACATTCAAGTTAGTCTTCAGTCTTTTGGTTACCTGCCTAATCGCATTAGCGATGGAATAAAATTCAAAAACCATACAGTACTTTTTTTCTTCCACTTGGTAAAAAGGCAACCCCGATTAAAAAGTCAAGCACACGCCGGAGCCGGTGCAAGGCAGACCGTTTGTGGAGCTAACGTAGTGTCGCGGCGGGCCACTAGACGTCAGCACCAGTGGTCCGGGTGTGGTCGCGAGCCTCTCGTTTTTTCTTCAAGACAGTCAACGCGGAGAAATGGAAGTTTCACCTCAGACCCTCCGAATTCGTCATGCTGGGAAGAGGCGATGCTCCGCGTTTAAAAGCGACACCTGGCGGCGTCAAGGCGTGTTAATACTGCATAGAGTAGAGACCGCTACAACAACATATCTTAAATAGACGTCAAAAAGAAACTGCAGAGGTGTACAAAAACACGGACTTGAAAAATGGGCTGGTTGAGCAGAGAACATAACCCCTGAAGACTGTGGACTACCTAACAAATGGACCCTCCGAATATGTCAAAGTGCCTTTCTTCATTTATATTCATTTTTCTGCCGTGAAGTTGACTAGGTAGAAAAGGTCGCCTTGTTATAAATGATGGAGCGAGGTCATGGCAACGATAAGACTCGGGAGAGAAAAAAAAGGAAGGGAAATACGTGAGTAATACGAGCGTCCCGAAGGAAGACGCCGACTTATCTGTCGGTTGAAGGCGTCATCGAGCGGAACACTGAGACTTTTCGGGAGGAGTACAATAGGGGAAAAAGGGAGGGAAAGGAGAGTGAAAAGACACGGAGAATAGTGTGGAGGGTTTGGTATAAGGAAAAAGCACAAATGTCATCAGCCGCCAGCATCCTCACTTCACAGCCAGCGACGTGGAATGATGGAAGTACCATCAGCAACCTGACAACACAATGAAAGATCCGAGCCTTTCGTCAAAAATTCAAATTTTAGGATTTAAATCAGTTTTAGGATGTGGTATTCATTTTCTACAGCTTCGCGTGGGGTTGCCTGGTTTGCCATGTAAACTGAAGAAACACGTGAGAAAAGGGATCCGTTCTCTCAACTCCATGTTCAAACCCCATCCTGTAACCCGCACAGTCAACCCCTCACTTTTCCCCAAACCAAAATGCAAGCTACCATACAGCTCAGGGGGACCGAAGGGGTCTTTATCGGCGGAGTCATTTGGGGCAAATGTCAGGAGCTGACTCTGGTAGTTTACAACACCTAGGGGCCTAACTGCCCCACTGGCCCTATCCAATACAACCAACCCGTGCGAGGGAGGGCTTAAGTGTTTCCAAACATTTCACACAACGGCCTCCTAAACAAGTCTACCGCAGGAATCACAACGGGATTCGTCCTGATAACCGGCCACACCCCATCGTCAAATGCAGATCCCTATAATCCTCAGATTCTTTACTCTACATACAAATGAACTAATCGATAGACCTCCCTTGGCGCTTTTAGCTGCACTCCTAGCTGTTTTAATGCATTTACGGTTGAGTCTCGCATAAGTCACAAGCCATCAAAAGGAAACCGTTTGTTTCCACTGTTTGAAGCAATATAATAGTTTTGTAGGCTACTTTGTTGTGCTGTGACTCGGTCGGTGTAAAATGGAGAGGGTTGATTGACCAAACCAGACGTGAACGTCTTCACTGCTCTTTACTGTCGCTGGAAGCTGAGCTGGCCGGAGAGATCCCAACATGTAAGTCCGTTGTCCAGGACCCCAATTGAGATTTCGATCGTGGGATCCGGAAAATCGGTCTCTCATAAGACCGGGTCTGCTGGGCAGGCCACCTTCAGCGACAATTCGCTTGAGATAGCTGTAGCAGCGGTCCCAGTTTCTGCTGCGACTCGCAGCCTGCGAGCCCAGGGCGATCTGATGCCAGCCACGACATATCGTGTTGGGTATCAGCATCCCCTCGGTTCCCTACCGGAAGTTCTGCACCTGCATAGTACCTCGACATATCGAGCGAGCCTGTAGAGTGTGAGCTTCCCTATTTTGTGGCTGCATATTCCTCCTGGACAGCAGATCATGACAATTCATATTATGCCCTTCCTGTTCCTCCAAAAACACCGGTGGCGAAATCGTAGATTTACGCTACAGGCCTTCCACCAAACACACTACACAAAATTTAACGAATTTAAATTCGAATGTAAGAACTCAGCAACAAGTAGGTACACCAGGTATGGGGTGCCCCACAGCTTGTACTTCGGATTGTCGAAATCTGTCGGAAGGACCGTTGATGAAAGATTTGTGTCCAGCCTGGTCGATACTGTTTATCATGACAGTGCTGCTTTCATAGGCTAATAAATGATTTTCATTCTGTTAAGATTCCGCGCAGCAAGGAAGGCGTAAAAAGAAACCCCATCGACCACATGAGCCTCCTCAGTGCAATTCAACGTAAAAAATGGATCATCAATTGAACAAGCAGCTGGACCAGTGAGAACTGAACCCACCGTGGTAAGTGAGTCTACGTGTGGGTTTGTTCCTGACAATTTAAATTGTGTGTGATATGATGGGTGGCGTTCGAACGGCATCATGTTCAAAATCACGCCGCTTGTGGTTGGAGAGATTAGAGAGTTTTTGCAGACCCTTCCACCGATCGGTAGGAGGAAATCCGTAGTACGAATCTGTAAGGAAAGGGGGAGTGCGCATGCGCGAGGACAAATCGGTAAGGAATCTGTAGCAGTAGGCGGTACGAATCCTTATTCCTACGGGTTACCAAATCAGTATAGAAATCTGTATGAAAAGCAACATAACCTGACGCTTGTGTAACCCCGTTGTAACCTCAAGATGTTATCTTGTAAACAAACGGGCTTGTATTCTGCTTTGTTATTTTTTGTTCTCAGTTCGCCTTGTTCTCTTCTGTTTTATTCTGTTCTACACTCGATGGATGAATTGGAAATTTTTATTCCACCCATTTCCTCTTCACAAAAAAACGAGTGGCAGTAGGAGTCCTCGTAGGACTTGTAATAAGTAGGGCTGCCAGATGTCCTCTTTTTTCCGGACATGTCCTCTTTTTCACACCCTGTCCGGGCGTCCTCTCTTTTTTCATTTTTCGGGCAAATGTTCTCTTTTTTTTTAAAAATCTCTCATTTTCTGAAATTACCTCGAAATTACCTGAAAATCGTTTGGGCTACCTACCTATCTGGAACAGCCGGCTTAGAAAAAATCTTGTTCTTGTTAAACCTATGTCCATCGTGGGCGTTGACATCGAATACAGGCAGCTTCTTCGCCACTCCAAATCCCGTTGGTTGTCGTTGTTTCCCTGCATAAATCGTGTGCTTCAAATGTCGTATTTTATGTATCAGAGCAACCCTCCTATCCTAATAAAAAATCTGTTTGAATAGCCAGAAAATGAAAGTGACTTGTGGTTTCTACATTCATTAATGTTTTCTTTCAATGAAAAGATTAAAAAATTGGAAGCCAAACATAACTCAGTTTTGGAGGTGCTAGCTTCGTTGGAGGAAGTCGAAGATTTTCTGACTGAAAGACTGAAGGAGAAATTTCTCCCTAAATCTAATTTCTCACTAAATTTAAAGCCATGAACTGCAGTCAAAGATGGTGTGAATATTTCCATCTTGTCGACCAATCAGAGAAACACTCACAGCTTCTCAAATTGTGCCAAATTGTTTTCGCCATTCCTGCCCATAATGCCAACGTCGAGAGAATATTAAATATTCTCATTCCATCAGAGAAAATTTTTCTCTGATGAACTCTCAGTGGATGAGAGGAACTGACTACATGTCCCCACAGTAAAGGTTTTTCATCAATCAGATGGATGATGGTTTGTTACCTACCTAATCGGGTATTATAATAATATCTACTTCAAGTTTTTAGTTTCAACATTCAACATATTATGTTGAATGTTGAAACTAAAAACTTGAAGTAGATTCTATTCCTATTAGAATTACATCATTTTCTATAATATAATATTATTATATTTTCTATAATATTATTATATTTTCTATAATATTATTATATTTTCTATAATATTATTACGTTTTCTATAATATAATATCATTATATTATAGAAAATGATCTAATTCTAATAGGAATAGAATCCACTTCAAGTTTTTAGTTTCAACATTCAACATATTATAATACCCGATTAGGTAGGTAACAAACCATCATCCATCTGATTGATGAAAAACCTTTACCTTATAATTATATTATAATATAGTATGTGCATTTTGTAATTTATACGTTATATATCTTGATGTCCTTTTTTTCCTTTTCTCTCATCAGGCAACCCTAGTAATAAGAAATACTTGTGAAACACTCAAACGCAACAAGTCAAAACTTCACGGCGACCTTTTTTTTTTTGGATTTTCATCCATTTTCCTCTTCACAAAAAACCGAGTGGCAGTAGGAGTCCTCGTACTTGTAATAAGAAAATTTCTTATTACAAGTATTTAATACTTGTGAAATACCCAAACGCAACAAGTCAAAACTTCACGGCGACCATTTTTTCTTGAGGTATGTGAGAGTGAAAACAACGTGCGCGTCACTTTAGTAGTCAATTTTTCCATACGGATTCGTAAGGAATCTGTAGTGGGGTGGTTGTGGTGGTTAGCTTCCAGTCATGGTCGGCCTAGACAGCCCATACGGATTTCCTGCTACGGATTCGTGGAAAGGTCTGCAAAAACTCTCTATTGAGTTGTGATGGGCCAGGTCGACATTCCTAGAGTCCACACTCGAGTTGTTGAGGGCCGCATATCCTGAAATGGGAACACGCGTTTCGTGAACTTTCTCCGATGATTTGAATAGTTGCAGAATGTCTTGATGTGATTTTCCGAAAAGGAATGGCTTAGCAACCTTGCTTTGAGGACTGAATCACGAGCTTTCCGAAATGTCGGAAAATGACCGATTGAAAGCACCAAACATCAATTTTATTTGTGTGCCTCCATTTTCATCGGAAAAACTGGATCCTTTTTGGCAAAAGGACGTTGACCAAAAATCATCTACTATTCTCTTAGGGTTTTGGTAGAAATTCAATTTTAGGGTTTTCAATTGACGCAAAATTTATTGTTCTCATTTCTCTACTCCGTGAGAATCCTTGTTTGGCTTCCACACTGAAAATTAACCTGGAAAACATGGTTTTTTGTGGTTTATTGGGAAAAATAAGGTTAAGGAGCAGTTTTTGGTATGAAGGTTTTTGCCAAAACATGGCAAGCGCTAGATGTGGAGATGTCTAGTTATAACATACCTTCTTCCGCAGCCTTGATGCTTGATGATTCGGTACCGAAACGTTGTATTTTTGCAACAAGTGTCAATAAGAAATCTTCAAGGTTAAGAAGAAAAAACTGCTAGGGACCTCAACAACGAATTCTACGCCCAAATTGCTTCGAAAAGATCTCCTCGTTCGCCCTCCAAAAGCCCCATTTGTAGCCTCATAGCAGCCCCGCAGATTGCTATAGTCGGATTGGAGTTATGTGGACAATAATACTTGGTTAACGACACCCCAATCGACTCCATCAGAATCCTTCAGAAACCCTCGTAAAACACACAGACCCCGACAGCGCGCTGTAGCGATCTGGTATGATCCTGGAAATTTAGTTTCGCTGGTCTTGTCCGCTTCTGCTTTCCATCTCCCTTCTATTAAGCAAATGGTTCATTCTCAGGGTTGACTAAAAATTGAACTACATTTTTCAAATATCATTAAGTTAATTTATTCAGGAAAAAAAATGCGTGATTTTTCGTACTTAGTTGAGGGTATTACATTTTCGTTGGGTTTATGTTAGTAGATTTGTCGGTAATACCAGTTTACGAGGGATTTCCCGCCGGGGTTATCGACTTCTTCTTCGAGCTCCTCGTCGTCCGGGAAGTATTTTCCAGTCAGGGCGGCTTCTTCATGGAGTATGATACGAAGAACCGACTGCTGATCAACCGCCAACTCGATGGTCGACCGCTCCAATGAACCACCAGACGTTAGGCCTCGTCACAGTCGGAAATAGCGTTACAGAAACCCGTACGATCGCCGTGCGAGCCAAATCCTGCGAAGTTCAATAAATGATCACGTTTTTTTCTTTCTCATAATTTTATTACTGTCTTCATTCATATGATTTTATTGCTCAGTGGTTTAAAAAGAATTAGTGACTGAAGTCGCCAAATAGGCCAAACAAGTGATTAACTGATTTCTCTAAGGAGGTAAAACGTTTTGGGTATCGTTTGCAGTTTTTTTTGGAATCGTGACACATTGAAACAACAAGAAAATTCGGATACCAAATCTTAAAGGAAGAATAACTGAAAATAACTAGGTACTAAGTGTGGTATTGGTCAGCCTCTTTTCATGTCATATTAAATAGACACGATTAAATTTTAATCCGTGGTGGTTCAAGTTTGTGAGACAAACAATTTCCTTCGTGAGCCAAAAGAAGTATTGTTATGAATATTATTCATGTCTGAAACGCTGCAAATTTCAAGCAGCATGCTTACTTATGCGAAAATTAATAATTAATAATGAAATTATTCTGTCAATAAAAAATATTTTTGAAAAAAAAAAAAAAAAAAAAAATCTCGAATATTCGAGAACATAAGTGGGACCTCGAAAAATGGTTTACGCATCCAAAATTACTCAGGAAAATATTTCCCCTCCTTGGATCCTTCAAAAATACCATTTATAGCCCCATGAGAGCCCAAGATGAAATCGAACCCTTCTGGGACCCCAAAAAACGGATTCTACGTCCAAAAATACTTCGAAAACGATACCTAACGCAACCCCATAGCCGAAACCCTTAAAATAAGCCCACCTATAGCCCCATTTTAGCTCCATAGCGCCCCACAGGTTTGGGCGATCGGGCTGAAAACCTTGCAAGCACAACAAATTTAAAAAAAAAGTCTACTACCATTAATTATCCGTTTGCTGCGACCACGATTGTATTCTGCACAGGATTCAGTTAGGGGAATGAGAATAAGTCACTCAAACCCCATCATCTTACGAATTATACTATTTTGATGTTGCTCAAAGATGTAGGTGTTCTCTAAGGTACCCAATAAAATATGATTACCGACCAAATACCAAGGTGTTTGAACGGATTATAGTTACTTTATTTACGAAAAGAAAACGATTGGATTGCGAAGCAAGAACAGCAGTTCAACACAAGCACCTATCGTGTGGGAAACGCTTTGCTCGCAGTGGCTTATATGTTTCAATCACACGTCCTGGGTTCATCGTGATGGCGCACACTGATTCGCAAATTGGTTTGCTTCCCTGTTGATTTATGTGGTTGATGAAGGCTGGTCTCCACTCCAAAGCGTTTTCGAAAATTGCAAAAGCCAAAGGGCTGTCGAAGACGAAGCTTATGTAATTCATTAGCTCTAGGTCATTTTTGTGAAGTAGAGAGTCCGTCCACGAGGAGGCGACACCGAAATAGAAGTTGTTGCAAGTTAGAGGGCCACCAACGTCAGGAAAATCTATACTTTGGTTGTGCTTCGGAAAAGGAATCAAGCAGGACCAAGTAAGCAGGTCCATTGACGTCAATTTTTCACTTGTTACTTCAGCACATTTCCTGTGAGTGAGCAGAGTTGACCAGCCGGCATGTAGCTGATGATTAGTATTAGTGTAATATAAATTGACCTTTTCTCTATAAGTCCTCCCAAAACCAACGTGAAGACAAACTGGTCGACTTGTGGAAAAATAATTCCACATTTTCGTAAGCTGGTCTATGGGATACTGCGGAGCGAAGTCAACACGGGTGAGGTAAGGTTCAGTCTTTGGGTCCCAACCCGATTCCAGAACAATCCAACCATAATCACTGGTGTACATCTGCTTCGTGCCCTTTGGCAGTATGGCACACCCTTGATGGATGCTGACCATCTTGGATTTCATCGGTTTAATTTTATCGAACGAGTATTCACCTGAAAACCGATTAAGGCCTCCTACGTATACGTATAAATACAAGGTGTTCTCCCAATTCTGTTTTACTCTCGGTGTCCGTGCATTCTTCTCATCGCGCTGCACATCATCGCACAAACAGTGGCAAGCCGTTTGGACAATACCTGGCGTGATGAACGCCCCTGAAAAGTGTACATAGCCGTACCTCGAATGGAAAGCTCCGTGACCGTGCAACGATCCAATACTTGCGAGATACCGAATGGCGTCATATCCCGTGTCCCACTTGAGGATCGGCTCGCCGTTGATGATCCGTTTGCTACGACCGTATTCTGCATTGACAAGAGTCGCAGGAATCAAAATCAGACACCAACGGACCATCATTCTGAAGATTCACTGATTTCGATGGTGAGCGATTCATCATAGTTACCTTGCGTTGTCTGACAACTCCAAGGTTAGTGAGTAAAATCGCCATAATATCAGGTGTATTGACGATGTGAATAGCGTGTTGCAGCAATGAACAATCTAATGTAGCCGATTTTCTAAGTTGGAACACGAGGGTCAATTTGCGCCCACCAGCAATGAAATTGGTTCAGCCGTTTGGAGGTTTACTGGGCACAGATTTTATAATATTAGTATAGATGAGAAGATTGAGAATGACTCCATCACTCATGACTCTCTCTATTCTGTTCGTGGATCACGTACGAGTCAAGCTAGTTTTTGGTTTATTATTCTTGGAATGTTTTCGCGACGGAGGTCGACGACTCCGATCGGCCTCAAAATTTGATCGGCCTCAATATCGTTTCAAGAGGTCTAGATTCCAAAATCGAAATGTCCGTCCGCCGTCCGGGCCGTTTTGGGCAGTAGGAATTTTTTTTTTAAATCTGAAATTTCGGCAAAATACTCGGTTTACCATCTAGTTGTGCCCGCAAGGTTTTCAGCCCGATCGCCCAAACCCGTGGGGCGCTATGAGGCTAAAATGGGGCTACGGGAGGGGGGTTTTTTTTTAAGGCTTTTGGCAATGGGATCGAGTCAGGTGTCGTTTACGAAGTATTTTTGTACGCAGAATCCATTTTTTGGGGTCCCGAAACGATCCGATATCACTGTTGCGATCTAGAGGGGCTAAAAATGAGATATTTGATGGATTTTTTTTTTCAAATATTTTTGAAAAAAAAAAAAAAAAAAAAAAAAAATTTAAAATATAAATTTACAACACAGAATTAAGTTTCTGCACAAGTAACCTATACCAAAGAATAATAAACCCTTGTGTAAAATTTACAGCGTTTTTTCAGTGGTGTAATGTATGGTATAATATTATAATATCATACAATAATATAATATAGTAATGTATGGTATAATATTATAATATCATACAATAATATAATATAGTAATGTATGGTATAATATTATAATATCATACAATAATATAATATAGTAATGTATGGTATAATATTATAATATCATACAATAATATAATATATCTCTTGAAACGTCGGCAAAAAATCTCGTCTTATTTGACTGACCCTCAACAAGTTTCCAACAACACTATATATATTCTACTTATGTGGGTGGCCGAGCAAAGCGAGCCCCCCTCTGGCGAGAAAATGAACAGCCGAGCGAAGCAACGCCCCCCCCCCTCTCTGTCTAATCAAATTTGAAAAGTTTTCCCTCAATAATAATAGAACTATCTACCTACATGGATGGCCGAGCCAAGCTAGCCCCCTGGCCGATAAAATGATTAGCTGAGCGAAGTAAGGCCCCCCTGTCAGAGTGCTAGTGAAATCACTTGTATACTCGGCCGACCAGTTTCCCCGCCTCTCCATCTATCAAATTTTCCTGCACTTGCCCTGATGATAGGAGAATATATCTCTTGAAACGTTGGCAAAAAATCTCGTCTTATTTGACTGACCCTCAACAAGTTTCCAACAACATTAATTGAAACGGTCAACATCACCATCAACTATTAATATATATAGTTTCTTGAAAATCTCGAGAAATTAAAAAATGATCTACATTCTGAGATAGATTGAGCGCCCTCAAGGATTTTTTATGTTTTCTCCTCCTTCAACCCCCTCTCCATCCCTAAAGAAGGGTAGGAGTGGGGATTTCAGCCAATTTCATTTTATCAGCCAGGGGGTTGATGTTGAAGGAGCAGTTGACCCGACGTGAATTTGGCTCGGCTTCACTCCAACTGCCTCTACCCCCCCCCCCCCCCCCCCCCGCCATCATTCTTCACTCTGAGCGGGTGGGACATCAGCCTTTAAGGGGCGCTCGCTAGGTCTACGACATCTCTACCCGACGGAAATGGATGTAAATTAAATGAATCGATTTAAATTGAATCGATTATTTAAAAAAAGTTGAATTGAATTAAAAATAATAATTTCCTAAACGGTAAGCCCTAAAAATACGCCGATTTTTTCTATCGTCTCTGCTACGAATAGGGGGGGGGCCGCGGACCCCCCCCCCCCCCGGCCGAGCGAGGCGAGGCCCCCCCTGTCCGAATAAGCGCTCGGCCGAGCGGAGCGAGGCCTTATGTCTGAGTAGGGGTTTGAACGTGTCCATCGATGCTACGCACCCCACAGGCGGCAATACACCCCACAGGCGGCAATACACCCCACTAGGGGAACGAGCGAAGCGAGCCAGAGAGACTAGTTATTATTAATCTAGTGAATTTACTGACCTGAAAGTTTGAAAAGCTGCCGAAATTATTGCGAGGTTCCTGAACTTTGACTATTAGAAATTTTTGAATTCTGGAAAGATCTCCCCTCCACTTCTCTCGTCCATAATCTGAAAATTTCGTTGATACTTAACTATCACTGCTGTCTCGTTCAGAACACAAATTAGCTATCCGTAACAACGTGAGTAAATACACATAAATTTAAGAAGGATGCGCTCTCCATGTTATCAGAGAGTATCCCTGCTAATATTAACCCGCCTCGCCACCAGAGTGCTCTCATTTCAGCCCCGTGCATGATCGCTATATCCTCGGATTTTTTTTCTCCACAACTCGGTAAAAAATAAGCTATTGAATAGTCTTTTTTCAAAATAGGCCATGTAGGTTATCATGACATGTAAGCCAGAATGAGTTTATTCAACTCCTGGAGATGTTCCGCGTCCATGGGGGCTTGATTTATTTTTCCATCGAAAGAACTCCGAGCCAACTGTCTTTAGAAGCACTTGACATGAAGTGGGGACTAGTTAGCGGTCCTGAAACATAATCTCGTTCATCACTCTGATGATTTGTTTTCAATAAATCATTTCGGTGAATATCTGGTGCTCTCCCTCTTGTCAGAAGACAGTTCATCTCCGCCTACTTTTAATGGAGCTCTCAGTTGATAAAAAAGAAAGCAGTGGAGGGGGGGGGGGGGGGCAGGGTTGAAAAAATGAGTGAGGCAACCAGAAAGAACCGTCTTGTTAATCCACAATTAACTGGAGGGCACGGGGATCAGATAGGGAAAAGCCAGAAGCAGGATAGAAGCCCGATAATGGTTCAGAGCTCCCGGCGGGACGCGCTGTCATGCCGCTGAAAACCGAGCGGTGATTTATGTTTGCAAACCTAATAAACACAGTGGCAGAGGCCTTCCAGTTCCCCCTTTCGGTTAAATGCCAGGGGAAGATGGGATTTGAATATAACCCCCCTCTTCTCAGGATTAACCCGAGTCAGACCAATCAGTCTTTCCTTGTCAGTACTTGAATAATTAAGGGAAGAATGCCACCAGCCTTCAATAAATTTTATAGTTAATTCATAGAGATCTTCGTATAAAAATATGGAACTAGGAATAGGGCCCAAAACTGGCGAATTTGGTGTTCCTATGTGAAACTGTGTAGAATTTAAAATGAATATTTCCAATTAAAAATGAATGTGGATACAAAGTTGATGAAGTTCGTACATCAACAATTAAAAATGAAAGGAGACGAAGAACAAAATTAGTTAAAGCTAGATAGTTCACTTTTGAGATAGTTAATGGGTGAAAAAAGGACGAAGAACGGCTGTTTGGAACGAGCAAAAGTACGTGATGCGAGAAGGCCGATCCTCGAGAGGCCTGGGCATTAACTCGGTCGTTCAACAGCTTGAAGAGCAGGACGTGATCGGCCATGTTACGACGCACAATGTGACATGGAAATTTCGATTATCTGTTTCAACATTTTATAATTAGTCAAAATACTGGATTTTTTGTTTGAATTCAACGAGATTGTCGATGACTGTTGCTGTTGCTAGAAAAAGAAGGGGGGGGGGGGGGGGGGTGGATCATGGGATTTTTCTTTGTGTTCTAGGCCCATAATATGGCGTATATTATACGCATCATAGCCGCCAAACTGGGCAAAAAAAAAAAAAAAAAAAAAAGTTTTAGAGGCGTAAGTCACGAGTTTTCCGTGGAGACCAGAACTTCTTTCAATCCGCAAGTGGGTTTATTCAAACATGAATCGTTTTTGGTTTATTTATTCTTGGAATAATAACTATGTAATCGCGACGGAGGTCGAAAATTCTGATCGGCCTCAAAATGAGACATTATCTGTTTCAAGAGGTGTAGATTCCAAAAAGCGAAATGTCCGTCCGCCGTCCGAGCCATTTTCGGCAGTAGGAACTTATTAACAAATCTGAAATATTGACAAAATACTCGGTTTACCATCTAGTTGTGCTCGCAAGGTTTTCAGCCCGATCGCCCAAACCCGTGGGGCGCTGTGGGGCTAAAATGGGGCTATAGTAGGGGTTTTCGAAGGTTTTTGGCTATGTGGTCGAGTTAGGTGTCGTTTTCAGAGTATTTTTGAACGTAGAATACATTTTCGGGGGTCCCAGAACGATACGAATTCACCGTTTCACATTGTACAGAAAAAAGTTTTTTAATTTTTTCAAAAATATTTTCTTAATGACATAATTAATTTTGACACAATTAACCTGTATCAAAGAATAATAAACCCTTGTTTAAAATTTGGAGCCTTTTTAGGTAGGCGATTGGTTGCTGCTCAGAAATGTTGCTTTTCCACTCAAAATTTGTGTCGAAAAACATTTTATCATCTGCTGGGAGTCTTGTTTTTGCAGAAAATTTCAATTTTAGACTGTCAGTCGAAATCATTAATTTTACGGGGTTCAATCAGAAATCATAGGGGTGTTGATTTGAGGTTGCCCTTTGATCCAACATAAATGAGCGTTCAGACATCGTCGCTACTATGTCCAACTATCGACTATCAGTTTTTTTTTTTTTTTTTTCTCCTATATGAAGGGCGCTGGGGAAGTACGACCTAAGTCCCGTAGGACGGAATTTGAGGAAAATCAAATTCAAAGTTTCCCAACTAAAAACAATACTTCAGACTCATGAAAAAAATATGCAAAAATCAGCATTTGTTCAGAAATATGTTTATTAAAACTCGTACCAAGCAAAATAAGTTGTTGATGAGATTTTCCACAATAATTTCAAAATATTCTCAGAAATATACGGACTGATGTCACTTTTCCCTGGCATTAGGCGTCAATCGGTGGATTATCAACGTATTCGTCCTCACTTTCTTCTGGTTGGGTGATGTATGTCAAACGTCTGTAGAAGTCCTTAGCTTCTGGTCTTACAAGGAATGATGTAAGCAGCAATAAGACCAGCAAGGTAAGCATTTTGAGAATTGGTGTCGCCCAAATCGTTAAATTCTCGTATTATTCTTCGGTGTTCTGGCTCACAAATCGAAGTGAAACAGTGAAATCGTTTACACTGGCAGTCAGGCTCGCAAGGTTTTAATCGCATCTCGAACCCTGCCTGTTTTTTTTTTTTTCGTTTTTCTCGTTTCACTGCTCGACGGTCCTATCTCTTCTTCACTGGACACGCAAAAGTCACTGTGATATTGCACAACAACACACGTTTGAAAAAAAAAGTAAAGTTTCGAGAGAAAGTGATAAGGTACGGCGAATGAACTAGAACAAAACACTAGAAGACTGATAAGAACAAGTTGGGTGATGCAATCGCCGATCACTGTAGTTCACGTAAACGAGAGGGGTAAAATAGGACTGAAGCCGTTCTTCCCATTGCGCGCTCGGACTCATGTCGTTTTTCCCTAGCAGGGCGGATGTTCTTACGCTTATTTCTATGTACTCAAGTCACTCTTGCCATTTTTCGATTCAGTCATATTATAGTACTTCCACAATGCTACTAGATGGCGCCTCAAACTCGTTTTTTTTGAAAAAGTGGACTGAAGTCGTTTTTCCCCAGTCCCCTTCATATTTGACACCTTACTGCAGCAGGAACAATCGGCCTTGTGGCCACAAGTTGTGGCAAAGTGTTGAATCTTTAGCTTGTCAGGGAACGACTGAAATGCCTTTGAAAATGTATTACATTTGATAGTTTATAAATATCTTGCATTGCAAACTGACAAATATGGTTCATTCGTTACTTGAGTGTCGTAGATATTCACTAACACGACATAAATTGTGCAATTGCAAACTAACCAATGTGCCAATTAGGATTCGTCTAATATCATGCAGGCTCCATATCGTTGCTTGTCACAATGTCGAAAATCTTGAAGAGGGTGACTAATATCAGATATCAAGATTCTAACTAATATCAAGATTCTTGAAGAGGATGATTGAATGCTTAAGAAAACTGTACAAGCCTTTTTAAGGCGTGCGCTCATTTTGGAAGAAGAGTTTTTGCCCTCCTGAAAAGTGCTCATTTTCACCTTCGTTAGTTGGACATTGTAGCGACGACACGGTAAAATCGTACTAGCGTCCGTTGAGTAGTGAGGGTCATACCAACCTATTGGCATCACCATACAGGGAAGGCGAGATCTCACCACACAAGATCAAAATCTGTTCCACCTAGCGACGCCATGCCGTATTACTGCTTTTAACCGATGAGAATTGTGGCGGAAAACGCTACAGTTGTGTGTTAAGTCTTAAGGTCTTTGCCACGTGTGCAGTGAAGCTCGGTCAACAAAACCGAAGTAAATTGACCAAGTCTTTCCCACCTTTGATTGGAACGTTCAGAGCTCTAATGAAAAGAAAGCCAATCTCTCGGAAAGGACTACACACAAACCCTCCTCATGGCTACACGTAGTAAACAGTACCTACCAGTAGAAAATCTTGGGGGACCCTTGGGAAGTATTTTTCTAATGGAGCGCGAAAAGTAAGGACTTTGGACAGTGTACCCACATTGCTGAGTGATTTGGTAGGGTGTGGGCCCTTTTCTTGTACGGTGTCTTTTTGTGCCAATTGAAATCTTTGAATTGCTCACTGAGGAAAGAAGACCCATTCGAATGAATAATCGCCTACCAGGCGAAAGATTTGCCCCCAACGGCCTATTCCGGATCACATCGATTTTCGGGTGCCCCAAGTCGGAATGTCCCCGTGTTATCTGCGCCCATAACCTTAATTTCCATAAGGGCTCCCCCCCAATCTTGCAGGAAGTTCGCGTGGAGCGGAAAACAGTAAATAATCACCTACAACTTCCCCGGAGTGCATCTCGGCAACTAATTGATTTACACGAGGAGTTTCCCCTTTTCGTCGGCGGTGTCGACCGAGGAGGAGATATTTCGCCAGGGCGCTTTCTCGAGTATTTATGCACGCTATTAATCGTTTTAAGTGTTTTACGTCGGCAGTCAGACGACCGGAACGGCGGACGTGAGAGAACGAAGGGATGCGACCCCCGAGTCAACCCAGGCCTTTGTTTCTTGGAGCTAATATAATTAAAAGATTAATATTAATTCTCAACGGGGAATCCAACGCATTTTTCATTTGTACCATCCATGTAAATTCAACAGGAAGCCGGAATGAGTCAGCCTTTAAACTCGTTGATATGTATCTTTTTTTCTTTTTGTTTTTTAGGCTTCCACATTTGCTTTATAAATACATCAAAAGAGGAGAAAAACCCCCGAACCAAATTGGTTTTCAGTCTACAGGCAATTTCACGGTCGTGATCGGTTCTAAGTGAAACGTCTTGCCAAGACTAATGATAAGCCGAGCGGGTGCCTTCATTGACAAATTAATTATTGAGGCTTAACAAGGGGCACTGCGGCGTCTTAACTGGTTCCTGTCAAGATTTCGGAGGTCCTAATTACGCGAGTTGGGTCTTTAAGGGGTGTTCAATATTAGAGAAGGCGCATGCAAGCAGAAATCTTGGGACGAAACTTGAGGCTTGAAAAGGGGTCCTCGTTATCTAACTATTTAATAGTTAACTAGGAAAGTTCCTCATTATCAATGCAGTTCTGCATTTAAAAATTTTTAATGTCATTTGTGAAAAATGTTTCTATTCGACAGTAGTCAACACCCTCATAGAAAAACACAAGAGTAGTAATAAGGACGTGGTCTGATGTTTATTGTGGCTGTCCTCGACCCGTCGAGGTATTCTGATCTATTGGCAGGTTTTAGCAGAAAACAACAGGAAATAAGTAATCAGCAAAACTTTAATTTTTGCTAGTCCCAATCCACTCGAGTTCCGTGCGCTTTAAAGCTGCTTTTATTATGGACTTCCTCAAAACATAGTCTCATTTCACTAATGAATAATTAGCAATTATTGCTTGATTTTTCACTTCCCCGTTTTATGACATGTACCACCTCATGTTGCCAAAAGCCTTAAAAAGACCCCTCCTGTAGCCCCATTTTAGCCCCATAGCGCCCCACGGGTTTGGCGATCGGGCTGAAAAACTTGCGGGCACAACTCGATGGGAAACAAAGTATTTTGTCAGAATTTAAGATTAAAAAAAAAAATCCTATTGCCCAAAACGGCCCGGACGGCGGACGGACATTCTCGTTTTTGGAATCTGATAATGTCAAATTTGTACTCCCCCGCTGTACTCCCCCTAGGGGAGTCCTGAAGACCAAGGAAGACGAGAGAAGATTAAAGAAACATAAGTGCACTTCCCCTAGGGGAAGAAAGAGAGCAGACGGTACAAGAAAGGTTGTCATGGGCCAGAAATGGCCTTAGGTACAACCTAAGAAGCTCTGTACAGCGGGACGGACATTTCGTTTTTGGAATCTTGACCTCTTGAAACGAATAAAGTCAAATTTTGAGGCCGATCAGAATTTTCGCCCCCCGTCGCGATTACATAGGTGTATTATTCCAAGAATAATAAACCAAAACGCGTTAAAAAATCAAAATTAAAAAAGTACCAAGTACAACGTCTAACAAAAGTTGAAAAACGTATAAAAATCGTAAAAACGCAAAACTCGTTTTCCCCTCGTAAATTTTTTTTCTTTCCACTTTCTGGTAAAAACGTAATTTTCCTGTCGTGTAAAACGTTTTTCACTCCCAAAAACGTAAATTTAAAGAAAATAAATAAATACAATAATATTAATAGTTGTTGCAATATTATTATTAGTTTGTTGTTAAATTTTCCTCAATAGGGAAGGAACTAATTCACACTATAAGGAGGTTCGCAAGAGTTTAGTAGAAAAGAAAATCCATTTTTAATTTTAAAACAACCTGTTGGTGTTCGATACACGTGAAGTCAAAAATTGTGCGAACTGTGTTGACTGCTGGTACATCAGATGGTACTACGTCGTTTGCTCAAAAACTGGGTTCCGTTGCAAACGGTTATTACTTGAAGACCTATCAAACGGTTAGTGTTAAAAAAAAAAAAAATCACTTTCAAGTCTTGACATAGTAGGACGATTTATGCACTTTAAAACCTCTCATGAATCAACCTAACCTTCCACCTAACACGCTTTCAGGCAAGTATTCCGTTTTTAGTGGGCCTCACCAGAGGTCGGTAAAATGTTTATCGTCAGCTGCGAACATGTTCGGTTGGGTTTATTGGCATTCGCCTTACCCCGTCGTTACTACCAGGTAAAACCCTTCAAATGGAACGTGCGGGAATTTATTAGGACCCGGTGATGTACTGTGCAAAAACACTCTTCTTGACAGGAGGCTCGCAAGTGATATTCATTTTACGATCTGCGCGAAATAAATCCGAAGAATAGATGCCTTCCGAACATCACGCTGTTGCTATACAGGAATTGCTAGGTAGTAGGTCTACGTAGTTAGTATAACACCCTGGGAATCGTTGAAACGTCAATTTCAAGTATATTTTGAACGTTCATAATTATTTATTAGTGTATTTGATGAAAAATTATGTAGGTGTTGACTAATTGTACCTTAATTCACCCAGTACAAAAAATCGTCCGACTCTTGCGATTGTAGTATTGAAGAAATTTCTAGCTGCGACAACCATTGTACATTTAAACTACAAATTTCGAAATACCAGAGCGAATTGAAAACATTTTTTTCCCTCCTCTCAATTGAGCTCGTGGGCGTTTTATGAGAAGCCATTAACGCCATGGAGGTGTCGGAGTTGGGTGTGCGGTTAAATGCGGCATACTCGTACCTGGGTGAAGTGTAGCCCTTCAAGCCACCGTTAATAGCCCACTAAAGGTTATGGCGTGTACGGCAAATTCATGGGAGGGTCGTGATGGTTATTAGTTTACAGTAAATCATCCCCTAGCTTTTATAACATCTTGGGATTCCTTCTGCGAATCGCTCAACTACCGGTGGGCTTCATGGGGGAAAAATGTCGTTTCCAATCAGTTTTTTTTATTTTTTTTTATTTATTTTTTTATATGTTTTTTAATACTCGTCACTGTAAATTAGAAAAATACCAATGACGTGTCTTTCGACAAAAGATTAAATTGTAAAGAAAGAAATTGCTAAGAGAAAAAAAAAGTTGAAAGTCTACATTATTTTATAGGACCGTGGATGATTAAATTGGACACACTTGGACTGAACTTTTCTTGAAAGCGATAATTTCAGAAGAGGGGAGACAGTAAAGCAACCGTTCAGCAACTACCTGTCTTGTAACTCCTCTGGCAACCACTTTGAGGTCTGGCCAAGCAATCTGAATGCTACCAGTGTGACAAGTTGTCACTGACAACCCAGGCCACAGCGCATGCAACTGCCCAAAAAAGCCCAGCAATGTGATGCACCGGGTTATGTGGCTGAAGACTGCCCTACACGAGCGGGAAACTGTTCCTACCACTGAGAGCTTTCTAGGCTGTTGGAAAATTAGGGGCTGTAGTGAAAACCCCATTAGCGTCTGTTAAAAAGTGGCGGTTGGTTTAACTGGCGATCACAGAGCGGTCCCCTGGCGATCATATTCAGATACTTTTCATTACGTCCCTCAACCTCCTGAGTATGCCAAACTCTCAGATTGTATGATCAAAATAATTTTGATCAAACAATTATTGTATCTGTAGAAGAATGTTCGCCTTGACTACAGAAGAAATCGTCACTATGGAAGAACTGTTCCGCAAGACGATATCTCGGCTTCCTGACGGTCCATTTCAAGTTGCGCTTCCCTTCTTGCATGGGAAATTCCTAGTCCATAGCTCTTTGAAGCGAAAGACAAGAAAAGACAGCCATACTACAAATTCATGAAGGGCTGCCAATTATGGTCGTCTCCTTTCCTACCAGTCTCCTAGCCATCCCTCAGGCCCATTAAATTTTGCTCTCAACCATGGCTTCAATTCGAATCTTTGCAAATCTTCATTGCATCTTTCATGGCAACGGGGCAACAGGTGATTCACTTTATCGGGAGGAATCGCCAGACTGAGAGGATTCGAAGACAGTTGCACGGGGCGCAGTTGACGAACCGGGATCAATCGCTGAAAATAACAAGGGGGTCAATCGTCGTTTTTTCCCAGCAGACGGGAGCAATCGCCGGTTCCCCAGAAAATTAGTACATTAGATCTCAGGGAATACAAAATTGTCAAAACTGTTTATTAACAATTCGTTAGATTGGTAAATATTTCACTCAAAACATGAAAAAAGAAAGCCTTTCATCAATGTTAACATCTTTCATATTCAAAACGTTTTTCTCGTAGTGGCTTATAAGTTTCAATCACACGCCCCGAGTTCATCGGCGCATCACACACCACTTCACAAATAGGTTTATTTCCCTGAAGTCCTATGTAACTGATAAAAGCCGGTCTCCACTCCAAAGCGTTTTCAAACGTCGCAAAAGCCAAAGGGCTGTCGAAGACGAAGCTTACGAACTGCAATAGCTCTGGATCCTGTTCGCGTTCTGAGAGAGTGCTCCTCCATTCCGAAGCGACGCCGAAATAAAAGTTGTTGCAAGTGAGAGGGCCGCCAACGTCAGCTGAATCTAGACTGTGTTCGTGTTTCGGAAAAGGAATCAGGCAGGACCAGGTGAGCAGGTCCATTGACTTCAAATTTTTACTTGTCAACTCCGTACATTTCGTGTGAGTGAGCAGAGTTGCCCAGCCGGCACGGAGCTCATTATTGATGCCCATGCCTCTACGGTGATCTCCAAAACCTACATGTAGACATACTGATCGACGTTCCGAAAGATAGGTCCAGATTTTCATGAGCTGGTCTAGGGGATACTGCGGAGCAAAGTCAACACGGGTGAGGAAAGGTTCGATCTTAGGGTCCCATCCAGATGCCAGAGCAATCCAACCATAATCGCTAGTGTACATCTGCCTCGTACCCTTCGGCAGAATAGCACAACCCTGATGGATAATGAACTTCTTGGATTTCATCGGTTTAATCTCCTCTATGGAGTACGAACCTAAAAACCGCTCAATGGCTCCCACATACACATTGACCGTATTCTCCCAATTTCCTTTTACTTTCAATGGCCGTGTATTCGTCTCATCGCGATCTTCACGATAGCACATGCAGTGGCAAGCCGTTTGAACAATCCCTGGCGTGATGAATGCACCTGAAAAGTATACATAGCCGTACTTTCTGCCATAAAATCCAGTACCGTGTAACGTCCCAATGCTTGCGAGATATCGCATGGCTCCATAACCCGTGTCCCATTCGTTGATTGGCTCGCCATTGATGATGCGTTTGCTGCGTCTATATTCCGCATTGACCAGGGTTAGAGGAATAATAATCAGACACCTATTCAGGACCATCATCATAAATATTCCATGCATCTTACGGTGGTTACCTTGTCTTTGATCAACAGTAAAGGTTATTCGGTTGTTCATGACGCCGCAGACTCTGGTTAGGGCGAAGAAAATATTTTAGCTGAAGCAAGACAACTCCAGTGTTAAATACTGATTTCTTTTGTACGCTTGATGTTTGGCGAAAGTGCCACCACTTCCTCAAACCTTGCTTGCAACAGTTAGTAATAATTTTTTTTTTAAGAAAGAAAAGTTTTGCATTCTTTCATGGCATTCTTCAAACCTCAATCAGTAATAATTATTACACTCTAACATTCCCCCCCCCCCCCCCCCTTATAAGTTCGTGACAAACTGATGGTAATTTGGGGGTCTTTTTGTTCTATGGTAGGTATCTTCTGACTTCTGGCTCATAGCTGGCGAGGGCGATTGCTCCCCGAAGAAGTGAAAGTTCCATAAGCGTTGATCCCGATCGACGATTGCTTTCCCACCTGTTGTAATTTCCTGCCCAGTGTTAGGGCAGTTTTGAGACCCAAAAAATGGATTTTACGTCCAAAATAACTTGGAACAGGAAACCACATTCAACCTTTAGTCGTCCTTTAAACGCCACATTGAGAGGGAGCAGGGTCCTAAGGAATCAGGACTTAATCTAGGACATCACTGCCGCCAGGGCCCTTGGATGATCCTTCTTGGAAAGATCTTAGGGATGATGGCTTCAAGGCAGGGGCAAAAGGTGTAATCTGGATTGCCTCAACCATCAGCGTCTGCACTGCAGACCAAGAGGAAATTCTCAACAGATCAATGACAGGCACAGCAAAAGCGAACCTGCCACACCTCCGCAGATGAGCAGCATGCCTTATCAATTTGGCAATCCAGTGGGATGTCTGCCTCTCTGCCAACACCACGGAACCGCCGCGATCAGTCGTCTTAATCACTGGAGTCAGTGCGTTGCTTCTACTGGAATCAAGGAACTTCATGATACACTGAGCTTCGCGAAAGAGACTTCTTCCCCTTCTCGCGTCATCTTACCACTAATACCTTCTTCCTCAACTGATCTCCCATACTATTTTCTAGCCTATACGTGTAGGTAGGTCTGCACATAATGTACATAACCGATAATTTTTTCGATTTATTCCGTCGTTAATAGACGGATCTTTTCCGCGTTTCGTCCGTAGCCTACCTAGAGATCCGAATTTTAATACTTGATATCGACCAAATTCGTTCCGACGATGAGCGAATTATGAGGACGAGTTGAGATTTGAAAAAACTGGGCCGTCGCCACCGACCCTTCGCGAAGGGTGAATTCTGGCTCGGCTTCACTCCCAGCCTCTCAACACCCTCTATCCCCCCGCCGTCACTCTTCACTCTGAGCGGGTGGGACATCAGCCTTTAAGGGGCGCTCGCTAGGTCTATGCGCAAGGTCTCCCGGACGGACGTAAATTAAATGAATCGATTTAAATTGAATCGATTATCGAGAAAAGTAGAATGTCCGAATAAGGAGTGGGGATCTAGATCTCTTATAATATTACTTAGCCCTGCTCTTCAAGTCTCTGATATTCCCCAAAAAAGGATTCTACGTCCAAAATTTATATACACCCTTCCTACCGCCCAAAACGGCCTGGACTTATAATTTTATTGAAAAATTATTGATTTACCTAATTGAAAAACATTACATAATAATAATAGTACCTAATAATAGTTTTGCCGAAATTAATAATTCTACGTCCAAAATTTATATACACCCTTCCTACCGCCCAAAACGGCCTGGACTTATAATTTTATTGAAAAATTATTGATTTACCTAATTGAAAAACAGTACATAATAATAATCCTGTGAGTTGTCAAATTTGACACGTTGCCAAGGGGGGGGTTCTCGCTCGGCCTATCAATTTACCAGCCAGGGGAGGCTTTTTTCAAACTTTTCAAATGACAGGGGGGGTCTTGCTTCGCTCGGGCGATTATTTTATTAGCCAGAGGGGTCTTGCTTTGCTCGGCCACCGACATAGGTAGTTCTCCTATTATTGATGGTGGAGTTTTCAAATTTGATTTCACTAGCACTTTGACAGGGGGTCCTTACTTCCCCCCCCCCCCCCCCCCAAACAAGGATCTATATGTACGAGCGATCATGCAAGACCCTTATAAATAATCTATATCACTAATATATATAATATTCTTGAAAATCTCGAGAAATTCAAAAATGCTCTACGTTCTGAGATAGGTTGAAGATCATTTTAACGGCCAGGGGACTCGCAATGCTCGGCCACCGACATAGGTAGTTCTATTATTATCAAGGGAAGGCTTTGCAAATTTGATTTCACTAGCACTATGACAGGGGGCCTTACTTTCCCCAAAAATACTTGGAAAACGACACTTAACTCTACCCCCTCGCCATTTTAGCCCCATATTTTTCCTGTGAGTTATCAACTATGATTTGATTTCACTAGCACTATGACAGGGTGGGAGGGGGGGCATACTTCACTCGGCCGATCATTTTATCAGCCAGGGGGGTTGATGTTGAAGGAGCAGTTGACCTTGATGCAGGGTTATGAACGTGTCCATCGATGCTATGCACCCCACTAGGGTTACTCAGCTGGGTGCGTAGGCGAGCAACTAACTATTGATGGCACCCCAGGGTTTTTTTCCTGTGAGTTGTCAAATTTGACACGTTGCCAAGGGGGGGGGGGGTTTCTCGCTCGGCCGATCAATTTACCAGCCAGGGGAGGCTTTTTTCAAACTTTTCAAATGACAGGGGGGGGTCTTGCTTCGCTCGGGCGATTATTTTATTAGCCAGAGGGGTCTTGCTTTGCTCGGCCACCGACATAGGTAGTTCTCCTATTATTGATGGTGGAGTTTTCAAATTTGATTTCACTAGCACTTTGACAGGGGGTCCTTACTTCCCCCCCCCCCCAAACAATACCCTTATAAATAATCTATATCACTAATATATATAATATTCTTGAAAATCTCGAGAAATTCAAAAATGCTCTACGTTCTGAGATAGGTTGAGCGCCCTCAAGGATTTTTTCCGTTTTCCCCTCCTTCAACCCCCTCCCTTCCAACGACACTTAACTCTACCCCCTCGCCATTTTAGCCCCATATTTTTCCTGTGAATTTTCAACTTTGATTTGATTTCACTAGCACTATGACATGGTGGGAGGGGGGGCATACTTTACTCGGCCGATCATTTTAACGGCCAGGGGACTCGCTTTGCTCGGCCACCGACATATGTAGTTCTATTATTATCAAGGGAAGGCTTTTCAAATTTGATTTCACTAGCACTTGACAGGGGGGCCTTAATTTCCCCAAAAATACTTCCCCTTTCCCCAAAAATACTTGGAAAACGACACTTAACTCTACCCCCTCGCCATTTTAGCCCCATATTTTTCCTGTGAGTTTTCAACTTTGATTTGATTTCACTAGCACTATGACAGGTTGGGAGGGGGGGGGGGGGGGGGATACTTCACTCAGCCGATCATTTTAACGGCCAGGGGACTCGCTTTGCTCGGCCACCCACATAGGTAGTTCTATTATTATTGATGGTGGAAATTTGATTTCACTAGCACGTTGACAGGGGGTCTAATTTCGTATAGCCCCATGAAAGCTCCATAGGTCGTCCCCAAAAATACTTGGAAAACGACACTTAACTCTACCCCCTCGGCATTTTAGTCCCATATCGCCCCACCGGGTTTTTTACTGTGAGTTTTGATTTGATTTCACTAGCACTTTGACTTACTTCGCTCAGCTAATAGACTAGCACTTTGACAAGGGGGCCTTACTTCGCTCGGCTAATCATTTTCGTACCATGATTCACCCAAATCACAGGCGGCAATATACAACCACAGTGGGCAATACACCCACTAGGGGGGGTCTGGGGGGCGGCAATTCACCCACAGGCGGCAATATACACTCACAGGCGGCAATACACCCACAGGTGGCAATACACCCACAAGCGGCAATTCACCCACATGTCTGCTTAAGCGATCGGCCTCGCGAAGCGAGGCCCACGGGGGGTCTGGGGGGCGGAGCCCCCCAGCTGGGTGCGTAGGCGAGCAAAGCGAGCCGGAGCATCTAGTCTTACCACTAATACCTTCTTCCTCAACTGATCTCCCATACTATTTTCTAGCCTATACGTGTAGGTAGGTCTGCACATAATGTACATAACCGATAACTTTATCGGAAGAATCGTCGAAAGTTGTATGGGGAGGATCAATCGCCGTTTTTTCCCAGCAGGCGGGAGCAATCGCCGGTTCTCCACTGGCGATGGTGGCTGCTGCTCAGAGGTTCTGAAGTTTGAATGTGAACCATTGGCATTTTGGGCGGGCATTCCAACACCTTGACTCTGACTGATATTTGGGATTATAGAGCTTCACGTTTTTGATCTTGTGGGGTTGGGTAATATGTGACGCAGGTCTCATCGGTGTGGCCACCAGCAGTTGGAACCGGGTGGACCAGGGAGCTTGTAGTCGCCACGATAGTATTAACAGTTGGTACCATCTGACTTGTCTGTTTTGTCTTCTAGCTTTCTGATTCGTCGTCTCTGAAAAGAAATCAAGAAACGGTTACGTAGTCAGCTTCAATGTAAATGTTACGGACATTTGGACGTCCTACGAAGCGTAGCGTCAAGTTACTTCTCTCGGGGATGATTTCAATTTAATTGTCAGATCGTCGGGCCTTGACGTGAATGGATCTGACAATGTTGTGGCCGAAATCTTAAACGGGGTTACGTCAGTTTTGCTCCTCCTTTCTAAAACCCGATCCCTCCCCTTAAACGCAATTAGCATCAGACTTTTATAAGCGATCAAAACTCAATAGATGTAAGGGAGGGTTTAGCCGTTCATCCGGATCCTACTTTGGGAAGGAAGGTTGCTTGCGAGTGTAACTAATTCAATCCCAACCCTCAAAAGGGTGTCGGTTTTGAAAGGGTTGACGGGTTCTTTTTGCCAAAAGAAGAAACCAGAGGGCTACATTTTGGTTTTTTGAGGGGCCCCATCAGGATGACACTTGTATTGTTCGACGCATCTGTCACTTCGTGCTCAATCACTCGGAGACATCGAATTTGTCTGCACCGGAGCATTATGTCGATTCAAATGAACCGTCTGTGGGACGAGCACACTTGACGCGACCGGAAATCAATCTGTAAAAAAATCACGTAGTGGTAGAAAAAATGTGCTTTCATAACACCCGGCAAAAGTTGTCAAACTCACTAGCTTTGGACGATTAAATTTACGCTTTGCCGCCACCACAGGCAGGAGCTCACGAGGGGCCGAAACCAAAAGGGTTAATTGGACGAGAACAATACGGCGAATTACCAGCTCCTTAATTAGAACAGGATAGGAAAATTGCTCGCCGTCAGTTACACGAAAGTCTCCCTCATGAAACGTGCACAAGTGGTTGAAACCTAGCCGGACAATCTTGAAGCAAAAGGGGATGTAAAACCCCCAGGGGACCTCCCTAACAAGCCTGACCACCGGCCACCTTCTCATTAGAGCATTTGGAGTCGAGAAAAGGAAGATGACCCCCTGAAGTAGTCTTCAAAGCTTCCTTTACTTCAGGTCTTTTGTTACCGGGCACGTTTCCCTTTCTGTCTTTGAATCGGCCGGCTGAAACCCCTAAACAAACTCCAACCGTCTTTAGGGCGACCCCCTCCGGCAATTGTTATGTCGTAATTCGACGACGTTCAGTCCGCAGTTCGTTTATGGTATGGACCTGAAATTGGGGTTGGATTGAGATTTGCTGAGTCCCCGAAAAGATTCGTTTTGACTTGGTCGACTATTTTCAATTTGAAATAAACAAATAGAGACGTATGGAGCACGTAGCACTCGAAATATGATAATTCATACACGGTTAAATCTGTCAACAAAGCTCAGAATATTACGTACCTACATTATATCTGCTGTCGATTTTTTTTCTCGGTATTTTTGAGGAGCTCAACCCTCAAATAAGCCGAGATAGAAAATATTCCATATTTCACTCAATTGTTTGCCTGTCAACCCCCTCCAGATAAGTTTCCGCTCTCCACTCCAAAGACGACTTACAAACCGAAGTTGATAATCTTTACGCCATGCAAATCCCTGATATTAATTATGTGTATCGGTAGAGTTGGGTGTGAGGGGTGAGTTTAAGCCTCGCGCAGCCTCGCTGATGGATGAACAACTCCGGGATGAGTAATGGAAAGGGACGGCTTCATTATGCATTATCTGAGGCGCCCTTTCCATTCGTCACCGGTGACTTCTCTTGCCGCTGACGTGCGGCTTTTGACGACATTCGAGGGAAAAAAAGAAACTTTCATTCCGAACTGGTAGCAAATACGTGGCATGTCGGATCATTTATCTTTGTTTGGGATTCCGAAAGATTTGCTGCGGAAACTCCCAACGCCCTCTGAAGCTTTTGTTGGATGAAATCGCATCAGACATATGACGGGACTTTGTGTGGCAAGATATGAAAAGAAAACGTTTGACAATACAGTTTTACATGATTGAAATTAGGGATGAAAGAGTATCGATTTTTACAATTTTATCGATTATGTAAAAAAAAAAAAATTGAAAATTTAGAAAATAAAATGAAATATGAAAAAAAAGAAAAAAAAAACCATTAAATTACTATCGGTCCGATACTAATCCCCCAAGTTTACCCTATAAAAGTTCGAAAGATGACAAGTTTAAACTTGGAAAAAACAAATGTTCAATTTTCAAATTTTCAAGTTTCAACTGGTCAACCACGGGATATTTAACGTCTCATCAACAAATTCTGATCGATTCTTCCATTTTCCTCTTGTATACAATTTGTACAATTTATTTATGTATTTAATAAACACAACAAACAATTAGAAAAAATAAATCGGATTTGTACTAGTAAATCTGATAATTTGACAAAATACTCGGTTTACCATCTAGTTGTGCCCGCAATATTTCAACCCGATCGACCTAACCCATGGAGCTCTGTGGAGCTAAAAAGCGGCTAAGGTAGGGCTTTATTGAAGGGTTTTGCTATGGGGTCGAGTTAGGTGTCGTTTTCGAAGCATTTTTGGACGTAGAATCCATGTTTGGGTGTCCCAGAACGATTTGATTTCACCGTGTAGATGTATTGGGCTCTCATAGCGCTACAAATAGGATTTTTGAAGGATCCCAGGAGGCCTAATATTTTCCGAGTAATTTTGGACGCATTATCAATTTTTCGAGGTCCCACATCTGTTCGAACAATGTACAGATTTTTTTTTTTTTTTTTTTTTCACAAATTTTATTATATTGACAGCAGAATTAATTTTTGTGCAGGTAACTTAAATCAAAGAATAACAAACCAGCGGCGTTTTTTCTCCTTTGTCCCCCTCTTTGACATTAGACCCTCAAAACCCCCTCCCTTAACACCTTCGGCGATCACCCATTTTGTTACTTGTAAATTACTCCATACATTGGGAGTTATAGGTCCATGTGAACCGGTGTATGTTAGCCCACTTAAATAATACAGTGGTTGCATTAAATGAATTAAATAAATTTTATAAAAGTCTACTAACAAATTCTTCTACTTAAAATGTTCCTGGCGGTAGTATATGTTTTTTCTTCTTTTGGCCCCCTAAATACTACACTTTTCTGACAATTTTCTGGTACCTCTGCAGCCAGTACATGCTTTACAGACGAAACTGAAATGAAGTGACATTTCAGAATGAAAGAGACACAAAACGGATTATTTTTAGGAGCCGAAAATGAACGTCTTCTCCAAGCTGCTAACTCTAATTGTCAGATCTTCTCGACAAAGAGCGGTTTTGTGGTTTCGTGCGGTGACTTGACAGTTTATTCTAACCGTAACACGTATCCTCGGGGTTAATTTACCCCCGTCCTGGCAGTTACAACCCTCACAAACCTCCTGCACCCCCGTTACCTTGATATAAATAGCTCGCGTAATTTTTTCGGGCGTTCGGGACGGGAATGACTGAGGGGTCTATTCCCAGGGATCCGACATGACATTTGGTGAGAAATTGTTCGACCTTTGGGCCTTTTCCTTTTGAGAAATACCAGTTGTCAAATAAGACGGTACCCTTCGACGACGACGTCTGACACTTGATTGATCCTTGTAGGAGGGCGTGTATGCCCTTTCAGGTTCTAATTACAATACTATTCGCGTACTGACGGCAAACTAATCTCTTCTGGAGTAATTTAAACAAGGTTTTCACGTTGTTTTTAAAATCATCAAAGCCCTCACTGAAGACTCTCATCATTTTGTTTTAGAAAAATCGACTAGTTAGAAAACATACACTTTCCAAGATGAAGCATTTGAAGGAAAAAAATGATGAACAGTGTTCCGAAAATTTTTGACGTGAAAATGTCTGCTCTGGCCTCCCCCCGATGATAAGTAACGATTCTGTGACATCCTCCATCTGACACTCAATATCAATATAGTGAGCAACAGAAAGTTCTACCGAGCGAAAATGAAGTCCCGTTGTTGACAGGTGGTGTTCGTTATAGAAACAACCGCTTCATAGCTAGGTACCGTTATTTCGTGTGATTTGAATCAATTCGGGACGAAAAAGTTACAATAGTTAATTGTTATTCATAATTATTATGAGTATGAATGTTTTAAGTATGAGTATGATAAGACTTGGAAAAACGCTTCAAATTTTACACAAGGGTTTATTATTCTTTGATTAAGGTTACTTGTGCAGGAATTCAATTCTGTCAATGAAAAAATATTTTTTTTGTTATTTAATATTCAAAAATATTTTTTAGATGTTTTTGTTCAAAAAATGTTTTTTCGAATTTTTTGTTTTTTACTTGAAAAATATTAAATATTTTGACCTCCTGGGATCCATCAAAAATCTCATTTGTAGCCCCATGAACGCCCTATAGATCGCAACAGTGAAATTGGACCGTTGCGGGACCCCGGAAAATGGATTCTTCTTCCAAAAATACTTCAAAACGACATCTGACTCGATCCCATAGCCAAAAGTCTTTAAAAAACCCCTCCCGTAGGCCCATTTTTTCCCCCATAGCGCCCCACGGGTTTGGGCGATCGGGCGGAAAACCTTGCGGGCACAACTAGATGGTAAACCGAGTATTTTGTCAAAATTTCAGATTTAAAAAAAAATTTCTACTGCCCAAAACGTTGCCACTTGAAAAAAAAAAAGTGCCCAAGGGCGACGGACATTTCGGTTTTGGAATCTAGACCTCTTGAAACGCATAATGTCAAATTTTGAGGCCGATCGGAGTCCTCGACCCCCGTCGCGAAAACATTACCAATACACCAGTGTATTATTCCAAGAATAATAAACCAAAAATAAGCGAAGAAGCGGAAAACTTGAACAATTACAAAAACGCTGCAAATTTTACACAAGGGTTTATTATTCTTTGATATACGTTACTTGTGCACAAATTTAATTCTGTCAATGAAAAAATTAAAAAAAATTTTTTTTTTTGGATTTTTTTGTTCAAAAATGTGTTTTTTCAAAAACTCTGTATTTTTTACTCGAAAAATATTTAACATCCTGGGATCCTTCAAAAATCCCATTTTTAGCCCCACGAATGCCCTAAACATCGCCCCAGTGATATATTCCTACTTGTACCAAAAATGTGTCAATAACAAAATTTTGGAATTTTTTTTTCAGTTTTTTTTTTTTTTTTTCGGAAAATATTTCACCTCTTGGTATCTTTCAAAAATCCCATTTGTAGCCCCATGAAAGCTCGATCGTTTCGGGACCCCCAAAAATGGATACTACGTTCAAACACACACGAAATGCTACAACTTCAACGAAACCAAAGGTAGTAAACATAGACGAGTCTCTAAGTAAACTCATCAGCTCTAAGAAGGGCCCAGTTTATAACTTTATGGCGTCGAAAGGGCAACTAAATCAACACCATCTTCTTAATCCACCCACCTTCTTAATTATACGTCGGGAAGCTATTCGACAGACACTAATAACCCGAAGTATCCTAATACAAACACTATCCATCTCTTCGAGAGTAGATTCCGGCACTTGAGAGGCTTAGCAACTTAGGTTTTATTAGTGTCGTCTGAGTAGTTTGAGCCCGCATCCCTTCCCTGCATAATAGCTCATACGAGGTGGGTTAAGCTGAGTGGCGTGAGCAAAGTTATTTTAATGACTACCAAATCCAGCAGTTCACCAAGTCCGTAATGAGTAAGTTCATTATGGGTTTCACAGTTTGGGATATTAAAACTTAATCAGGCGGTGCTTTTAAGACATTACCAGGAATCCACCGTGCAATATGTACAGCGTTATGTGCAATTATTTAAAACGACGGATGGCTTCGTGGAACTCATAAAATTCAGACGGTAAGGAGCCGGGTGCTAACTCACCAAAACCCACTAAAATACCTCTCCACAAATCTGCACCCATTTGAGAAATCCTATTAAGGGGGAAGGAGAATCCACCTTCCTAATTTACTTTTCCTATTTCCGGAAGCAATTCAATAAGAAGTGGAAAATATAAATCGAAAACTTTATAAACCTCCCTCTCTTCCTATCGTACCTGAGAGCGGGATCAGCCTATCTTGTTAGCGCATATCATTACCGAAGGGAACATCAAAACGAAAAAAAGCTAAGATAACGAGAGAGTCTTCCTTAATTCAAATAGCGAGGTCCCCATGTCAAGCCTATGTATGCAAATGTTTTGAGGGGGTGGAGAGAGTTAACGATACCGCAGTAAAAAGAGGAAAAAAAATACTATTCCACTTGGTTGGCAATTCAATCCCTGAGGGAGATACTCTTTCGGGGATGTTTTGCGAGACCGTGGGGGTAATAAAGTCTGGGTCTCAAGTGAAATGCTAATTCATGTAAAAAACCTCCCCCTCCCCTCTTTGTCGCGTATCCGGAAAAGTGCGGAAAACCTTCCCGTTTCGAAGCTTTGGGAATATCCTGTGAAAATTAGGATGGGGAGTTTTGCGTGGGGTTAAAGGAATATACCGATGAATAAGTTAGAAGGTAGGAAAAGAAGCCTTTGATAGGGTAGATGTTTACTTGAACTGCAGAGTTGGCGCATCTGCGACGTCTTCCGACATGAGAGAGGCAGAATAAATTATGAGTTTTAAGGAGATGATACGGGAATTGAATTTTAACAAGAGATGATGTTTTTCAAGTATGAAATAAGGATGAGAGAGGTGTAGCGGTCTTAACTCCAGAAACGTTCGATAGGAAGAATAAAATGTGTGTATTATGTCATGAGAGTATTCTTGGTCGTCGAATGGTCGTAAATCAAAAGACTGGCCAAGCGAGAGTTCCGGGTTCCTTCTGAGGATCCTCGTCGAAACGTGAAATCGTCGAAAATTTAACTACACGTAGCAGTTGGATTGTTTCAGCAGTTGCATAACGTCGCTGTAGAAGCAACACCGCCTAACCACTTCGGTCGGAAAATGAAACGGCTGGTTTTAAAATGAATCAGCTTTTACAAGGAACGAGTTTTAAATGAAACAATTTTTTAAACGAAACAGTTTTTTTGTGTCACCTGTGAAGTTGGGAAGATGTGGGTTAGGCGGTGTTGCTTCTACAGCGACGATATGTTAACATTGATGTAAGATATTATCTGAACGGTCGAGGGTTGGCCGGCATGGCCCTAGTACAATAATATTATTATTGTAACTGCAATACGAGGAGGAGGAGGAAGAGGAGAACAATCTTTTTTCGATCTTCTTTATTCTGAGGTACTTCCAGCAATCGGAAAAAGTTAAAATACGAAGAAAAAAATTGCATTAAAAAATTACCAAAAATTTGCTCTATTTGGCGGATCCGAGCTCTAGTGCGCACAAAATAGGGCAATAAGAAGACTTCGGGACTTTCCTTTTCACTGTGGACGGCAATATAATATATCATGTAATCAAATAATATGTATTATACCAGTCTAAACATTCAAATTGTTATTAAATAACAAGTAGTAAATTTTACTACTTCTTACGATAATTGTAAGTTCAGTGTCACGAAGTAGTCAGAGCAACGCATCGTGCATTGGCATGGTTCGTGGACTTAGCCATCGTCAGCTACATGCTAGAGGATTCAGTGGTGGAATCCTGGAATAGGTATTACTTGGAAGATCTCAGTGTCTTTTGCATTTTTCGATACCGTGTCGATTTTATCCTAGGATCAGTATAAAAATGGCTCTTATAGCCCTCCCAAAGGACCGACCAGACAGGGATGAGAGTCAATAATTGTATCTATCTAGTAAAAAAAATAGTATCTATTTGAGAAATCTTATTTCAAGAAAATATATATTTGTCTATAATATTATTGTCTTCAATAATATTATTGTCTTATTGTCTTCATATTATTGTTATCAATTCCACGATGGAAAATATATATTTGTCTATAATATTATTGTCTTCTATAATATTATTGTCTTCATATTATTGTTATCAATTCCACGATGGTTTAGAGCTGCACGCAATTATTGGCACAGCTACTATTTTTTCTCAAATAGTGATTACAAGCAATAGTTAACTAATAACGGAATTTCTTGAACCTATAGATGAAATTACATTTTGAAGGCATCTGGGTAATCTATCGTCGAGGTATCTAAAAAGTGTCGAAGAAAGGTTGTTATATTTATCCCGATGAATATAGAAAAGGAAAAACATTTTTAAAAATCATTAAAGGAGCTCATTGAGCTCCTTTAATGATTTAAAAAAATGTTTTTCCTGCAAAGGTCGTGCTTCAAAAGTTACGAAAACGGGTCCATATTGCAGAAAACCCGTTTCAATTATTTATAGGGCCTTAGGAAAAATATGATATTTGAATTCCGAGGTCTGGAGAGGGTACATGACGTGGGCTGCTTCGTTGTCTTTTGATTGGCCGGGAGATCCCCCTCTCTCTCCCTCATCTACGCAAGTCAGCCAACTTTGCTACGCGAAAAGTCGACCACAAAAATCGAAAATCGGGTTAATCATTATAGAAGCTCATTCGAAAATTGAGCATCGAGGTTATTATCAAAGAACGTTATTCAAGAATCGACCTGGGCCGAGTGTTTTTATTCCGATTCTGTTCAGATTTATTATTTAGCGCTCTTGCGGCTCAGTGCCCAACTATTCGACTCCCAGTCTGGCGAGGTGTGACGTCAAATATGCCCGGCGTTCATTTCAAAATCTCTAACATTTCGAAAACAGCTCAGCACGTACCTATACGGATTTTCGAACTAAAAATTGGGGTTTTTGGGTTTTAAAGGGTGCTGAATCCGAATATGTTGTCAGAAATGCTGAATTCTGACCTTTTCAAGAAGCCCATTGGATTTGTAAATATTTAGGATTTAGGGGTGTTTTAGTAGCTTCCTCAATTTGTTTCTTGCTCAGAACCGGGGAGGAGCGGAACGATCCTTAATAAGACGTTCCTTCGATTATAATCTGGTAATCTGGTAATGGTAATTACCAGTTCCTTCGATTACTCAGGTCCTGAGGGCAATTTTTGTCCATGAAATACTAGGGGTTGTTCGATGTCCTCAAACAACCTCTCATCTTCTTTCAACCACCTCAGAGGGATTTTTTTTGGGCCGCGTATACAGAGACTCTCATGATCACTTCATTTGGAATAAGCAGTAGTTATCAGTTTGGAATAATACAGTAGTTATCACTTAAGATGAGAGGAAATCGCCACTTTGATAAACTGCCACGCGCTTTTTTCGTGGACTTATACGATGAATCGATGCCCTCAGCCTGCGATGTGATAAATCGAATCGTGGAAAGTGGCGGAGCGCATGCGCATTGTTTCTCGTGTAAAATTGATTTACAATGATTCGACGTCGGAACTTCTGGACCGTGTAGACCCTTACCTACCTTCTACTTGGTACTGTGAACCAGTTCGGCACCGCTACGAACCCACGTCACCCATCATGTGATCTGGGTCTATCTGGGAACTTCCTGTCTCATCTTAGAACACAAGTGGCAGCTAGAACATGGAGTTTGAGCCTTTGAATCTCTGCCGCGACACAATTTCAAAATCAAATCTAGGAACACAACCTCAAACAACCTACACTTGATTCAAGTCCTGTTCATACCATACGGAATTCAAATTTTCGGCATCTTTTTTGGATCCTTCTCCGTCCAATCACCGTCCTTAGCAAGCTCACGTGGCATCCTTTAATCATATCGTCTTTCGAATTGCAATTCATCCACCGAATTAATTACAGTTTAAGGGTCCAATAATCTGACAGGAGCTAACCACAGACGCTAACGAGGATGGTCGTTGAAGTGGGGGGATGAGGTCGACCACATCACACTTGTTAGCCCGTTGGACCGGACTGGTAAATAAGGGTAGGCGGGTAAGACAGTAACGTAGGTAACACGATACAACCATCTAATCAGCTACCCCCACGTCCAATCGAATTGTACGCTCTGAGGAACATAACTTCGTCACTGTGCCGGATATGTCTTACAACGCCGGACCCCCTAAAAAGTCGACAATTTCTCTTTCGGGCAGCATCTCCCTTCTCGTACGCAATCTATTTTTTTCCGTTCTGTAACCCAACGTGTCCAGCGGATTGGATTTAGCAAACCATATTTTCTACCGAAGTCTCCCTCCATGGGGCCAGGAATTGGCTTTGGAGTAGGAGACGTAATAAAGTTTCCTAGCCCTTCCACGTCCTTATTGGGGTTGTTTTCCGTTTTGAAACTTAATCAGGAAGTTTGCCGTTTGGAGATGATGTGCCTGCCAAAATAAACCAGCACAGAATGTTTATTCGGAAAACTTAATGTCCATCTATGGACCGGCCTGTACCGTATAAAAAAACAAACTTATCCCATTTTCCTGGAGGAAAAGAAAATAACTTTGACATGCCTCGTTATATCGACTATAGTCCGGAACTGAAACCCCGTTTTCAATTCTTCTCCAGTTCATCAAAACTACCCGACCACGCGAGAGGCTAAACTACGACTTAACCCTTAAGGTTCCTCTCTGCGCCGGTACATTTTAACCATAGTCAACGAATTCGCTGTTTCCGACAAGCCCATCGTGCCAAAGAAAGTAACTAATAATCAATTAAACTGCTCTATACCACTAATTCTCAACGCGTCTGTATGTATGTATGGTGGTAGGGTTGAGAACCCCCAAAAATGCGCGCAAATAGGCGAATTTGCGCCCAACTGTCTTATTTTAAATGGGAACCCCCAATTGTTTCCTCGAATTTGGATTCCTCGGCCAATTTTACGTCCAATAAGCGCGTTGCGCGAAAGTTTTGGCGCGCGCGAGTTCGTGAAACTAATTTCTTTCTAATTGTTCGGTCGTTAACGGCCCGATTAACTTGACGTTTCCTCCTTATCCTACCTAGAGATCCGAATTTTAATACGAAATCCCACAAAAAACAACTTCCGACGATGAGCGAATTTAGATGGCGAGTTTAATCTGAACGATTTGAAGAGACCTGGCTCGCGTCTCGGGAGTTGCCAGAAACCTCGAAAAGAGGACCTCAGAAAGAAGGTGAAGAAAGAGGGTGCCAGCACCCCCCCCCCCCCCCCCCCCCCCCCCAAGTGGTCGGCCAATGCCTTCTATCTGAATTAAGCGGTTGGCTGAGCGAAGCGAGGCCTTATGTCTGAGTGCTCGTAATCAATTAAAATAGATACCTACAGATATATCGGAGCAAGAATATCGATAGGTCCGATAGTATCGAAGCTCATATACCGATTCATCGGAAGCAAAATAATATTTGCTTATTATTGTACGTAATATACATAGGTATATTGTATCTATATTTGCAATATATCGATATTTTGTTGACATCCCAATTTAGAGCCTCTCGAGACTCCCTAAGTCCTTAATGAATGGTACCGTGTTGGAGAGAAATCAACTCTTCACTGATAATTGTGGGGTACCCTCTCAGACCCCTCTGAGGTTTCTGGGTGGGTTTATATGATGATAAAAATGATCATACGATTTTCCCGAGTGAAAAAAACGCAAAAATCGCTAGAATCGGCCAAATATGTGAAATTTGCTAAATTTTGAGCAGCTGTATCTCGGGGTCTATGAATACTAGGGAAACCGATCTGTGCTCAAATTGTTCTAAATTTTGTCTACTGTAAAAAAGGACGTAGAGGTTTTTATCGAAAAGTGGTCCTTCAAGGTCAAAATAGGGCAAAACTAAAAAAAAAAAAAATCTCATGTTTTTGAGAATATTCCAGTCGGCTTCCGAGGTTGCAAACTTGGATTATTCATGTCCTCATATCAAATAAGATCTACTAAACCCCATTTATTTGAGTTGACTATAATGTCCGCTTCCAGAGAGAGATAAGACGCTCGCGGTGACGAACAGCCAAAGAGCCCGTCCTGAGGCACCATTATGGTAGATGTCTATGATCAATACCTTCATGAAGACCTGAGTCGCTTATATTTCCGGGTAACATTATCCTTGACGAGGGGGGCTGAAGTTACAATTAGGTAACATACATTGTATTCTTGATCAGTTTCGGGAAAGTGTATCAAATTAGTATTGATTTCTGTTCATGGCCCTGTAACAGTAACTGTTATCAAAAGATGTAATCCACACCAAACGACCAAGACGGGAGAAGCTTTAACATAATGTAGATCGATCGACGGCCATCTGTGACAGTCCAATCCTTCAAAGTTTTTGCAAAGTGGAGACTATCGCCAAACCCCCTCGACCAACTCCAAATCAATTATTGTTCAAAACGCTCTAAGTGGTGACTCAGTCGCGAATGCAGACCCCCGAGGGTAGACCCAATTAAAACGCTCGCTATATTTGACAAGGGTGACCACAAAAGCAGGGGAGGATTTGTCTGTGGTCAGTTCCGGTCAATTATTCAGACCGCCAGAGCGTTATGGTCAGTTTGAGCCCGCCATTGTCTTTACGCAAGAGGGTACGTGCAAGAACGGTATTTCAAAAGGCCACATACGCTCACGGCACACACACAGGAAGCCGGAAAGTGACTTGTTTTTAAACGTATCATTTTACTGGCTTCTGTCTGTTGAATAAACTATGCGGGGAAATTGAAATGGGAAAAAACGTGTTGACGTTATCCCATAAAATAAATCACCAATGCGAGGGGGACAGTCGTCAGCGCGTAGGGCGTTGGCCATTGCATGTTCGTAGAAGTCACCATGAACTCGAGCTTTTGCTCTTCTGCAAACTTTATTTTTTGCCCTTCGAAACAAAATCCAAAACACTAAAAATAAATCGAGCGTCAAAGTGGATTTTCTCCGTCACTCTCAATTTGGAAGAATTTCTTCGTTAATTTCTCGTAATTAAAAGCCCTCCATGTTTAATTAAAATAAAGCGTTCTTAATGTCACGAGGGGAGGTCGGGTTTTCCATGGAAAAGTTAACAAGTGCAAACCGCCCTGACAGTCCTCCGTCGAGTCCCTGCAAATGCAATTAGATGGAAGGTTCCTCTCAACCCGCTCGAAGTTTTGTTTTCCCAAAGGATGACATTGTCAGCTACTCCCACACCGACCTCAGTGGGTTTCATCACGGATTCGGGGTTGAGGGAGATTCTGTTGCCGGCAGGTTTTTTTCGTCTCATTCAAACTTCCAGGGAGAGGAAAGCTTTTGGAGGATGAGAGGTTTGGAAGAAAGAAGCTTTAACGCGTGATCGGCCTCAAAATTTGTCATGATCAGTATCCAAAAACGAGATGTCCATCCGCCGTCCGAGCCGTTTTGGGCAGTAGGAATTTTTTAAATCTGAAATTTTGACAAAATACTCGTTTTACCTTATAGTTGTGACCACAAGATTTTCAGTCCGATCGCTCCCACCCGTGGGGCGCTTGGGGCTAAAAAGGGGCAACGGGAGGGTTTTTTTATGGATTTCGGCTACGGGATCGAGTTAGGTGTCGTTTTCGAAGTAGTTTTAGACGTAGAATAATTTTTTTGGGGTCTCAGAACGATTAGATTTCACTGTGTGGATACATTGGGCTTTCATGGAGCTAAAACAGATTTTTTTATTTTTTTTATTTTTATTTTTTTTTTTATTGACAGAATTAATTTCCGCACAAATAACCTACATCAAGGAATAATGAATCCTTGTGTAAAATTTGCAGCGTTTTTTACTACGTGGCCACTCCTGCTTGCTACGCCACCTAAGCCCAGGCGGGGAATATTTTATTAGCGGTTTTCTCGTGACCTCTGAGTTCCACAGATGTTGGGGACAACCGATCCTCCATGAAGAGGGTGGTGGTGAGGTTGCACCTTTTCGCTGCCTCCCCCACATCCTTACGATTGGTCTTGCCCCTATAATTTGCACACCTAATAATTGGCCACATTGAACCAATTTTTCTGTGTGCTCAGACTTTTCATTCGTTCACTGGCCGAAACTTAATTAAGTTTTATTTATTTATTTCAAACATTTTCAGAGTTCTAGAAGCACAATAGACGGTTCTTCTCCTCGTGTTGCAGCTTCAATGTAGTAGAAATGGTTAATTTTTTATTGATGTACTTACCATTATATTTGGTACGATTTTTATCTACCTACTAAAGAATGATAAACGTTAATGTGAAATTGCCTACGTTTTCAACTCCTTAACGTGAACCGTTTACACCACGTGTTGGGAACAGCGAAGATGAATTTTTCCGTTTATTATTTGGAGGGGGTCTGAAGAGACAGTGAGAAAAGCACAATGCTTACGACCTTTCAGCTCAGAGTGAAAAAAATACAACGCAAAATGTAGAAGATAATTCATCTGGGTGGAGGAATGCAATATCTCGGATGAGAGGGAGGAAATCTATTGTGAGGGCCTAATAGGGCAGGTTGGAGTTGGAGCGTCTTGAGTGAAGTAATATAACCGAAGGACGCCTTGAGTTATAATTCTGCGGGAGTGTCGCTTTCAGAGGAATGAGAAAAGCGACAAACAGACGCTTTTAGCGAGAAAGTGGTCGTAGGAGTGGGGGGTTTTCCCTAAACTCGAGGACAATGGAGACTGCACTTTGGGTTAGGCTGGTGCCCTCCCTTAAGTGGGGGGCGGTGTTTGGTTTAGGTTCTGCTTCACTGGGTTTCGTCAGTTAAGCCGGCAAACCGAGTGTGAACGGGCCGTGCTGTGCTAATAACAGTAAAATATAACGAGCGAGACACCCCCTCCCCTGCTACCCCTCCGTTATAAAAGACCCAGAACACGAGTTCCCCACCACTGTCTGAAGACACCAGTGCGCCTTAGGTCTGAATGGGGACGGCTCCTTCCTTCCGCCTCCTCTGCATAGGATCTGGGGTGATTGAAGAGCACAGAGGGGAAAGAAGGGCTCGGAATGCTCGACCGTGAGTAATGACACGAGATGATCAATCAATACCCGGCAACATCCGTGGAAACCACGTTTACATCCAGGATACGAATTCTTAATCAAATTCGTCTATAAACTTTTATAAAAGTTTCACTGATGCCAAATTGCAGAAAACCATTTGATCATTTGATCGCCAATAGCTGGGCTTCCCATAGTGTGGCCATTGGATCAGTGGTCCACTGGCTCTTTCCAGATGGTCTGCAGAAACCATTGACAAAAACGAGTGGGGGAAAGAGGGGTAATGCTGTGCTCTTAACTTTGGAAGCCCACAGTTGAGGGATGGAACGGCCTTTAACCGCAATCGTCAAATCCCTCTGGTAGTTTTTGTTTATAGCGATTAAAGCTACCACAACCATCCAAACCCCATTTGAACACAAACAACACATCAGAAAATTCCCAATTTCCAATTCCCAATTCGAAAACGACCCCACTCCACTCGACCCCACAGCAGTAACCCTTCAAAAAACCATCCCGTTGCCCCATAGCGCCCCACGGGTTTGGGCGATCGGACTGAAAATCTTGCGGGCACAATTAGATGGTAAACCGAGGATTTTGTCAACATTTCAGATTTTTTTAAAACTTCCTACTGCCCAAAACGGCAGTAAAGGGGGCCGTAGGTTGATGCTAGTGTGCTATGGCTCACTGGCGGACTCGGCTCTTCGACCCTCATGTACACCCCTGTAATGTTCAGGCTGATATCCCGGGTAACGCCGGGATGTTAGGGGCATGTAAAGCGGTAGAGAGCCTTCGGGCTCTCGGGACTCCGACCGGAGTGGCCTTAACGGGGAGGAGTTGCAACTCCTTTCCTACCAGTACCTCGGGCGGGGGGGAGCTCGCGGTCTTGGGCTTGGGGGTCATCCCTGGGTCCTTCCCCCCCCCCCCACCCCACCCCGGCTTTGGGTTGGTCTCGAGGTGGTCGTGGGGCCCGCTGGGAAGTGGAGCCCGCGGAAGGTTCAGAGTCTGAACTTCAGACCCCGTGTGGTGGAGTCCCCTTCGGGGGACCTGTTGATAGGTCTTCCGGTCTCATAGCAGTTTCCTACGTACACAACTGCCCAAAACGGCTAGGACGAGATCGCGCTGAGAGGGCGAGAGGCGCTTGGATAGGAGCGCATTGGTAACTTTAAAAATTAACTGTGACTGAATAGATACGACAAGCGGTCTCAAACTCCTACAGCTTTTTCCCAAGGGTTAGAATTTTCAGGAAAAAAAAAAAGAAAAAAAATTGCCAGACCGCAGGAAGGAGCTGCTCGATTCGTACGCATTTCTGAATCCAAATTTTTGCCCAAAAATAGAACTTTAACTGATTTTCATTTCAAAACTCTTCTTGAAATTAACTCTGGTGTTTTTTACAGATAGTACAAGACAGAAGTCTTATAGTAGAAACTCACAACATGTATCATCTTTTTTCTCTGTCCAAAACGTCGTTGGAAGGGGAGGTTTTTCCAAATATTCCCTTTAGAAACAGAAAAACTCGTCAGCTCACTTTTCATCTTAAATTTCGCACTAATCGAACACTTCTACCGGAAAACTATTAGATCAGGACGATTCTACAGGTAGTATGGAAATAGTGCACAAGAGCAATGAAAAAAGCGACTTTGGGAAATTGACTTTTTTCCGCTTCTACCCCACTGTGCGTCGGACGAACAACGTGTATTTTATCAAAAAATTTTACCCCCGTCGCAAATACTTAGCGGAATTATTGAATAATAAACCAAAATTAATCTTGACTGTCGTCACGTGGTGTTAACGGTGTGCCTTTCATGTCTGAATCTCTTCATAGTCGATTGGAAGCCCGGATGTGTCTTTCGTATTGTGCTTCCAGCTCACCACCTTCATATCCGTTGTGGGAAAACTGAACCACTTGAACTGCCCTATAATTACGACCAACGGGGTCCTACAGTGGCGAAAAGGGGAGTGGCGAAATCCTCGATCGTTATTAATAGGCCGAAAACGGAAGAAGGACAGTTTGTGAAAAGAGTAATCGGATCGACCGGTCAAGAGGGGCCCTCCTGCTACGAAGGTGTTCTTTTCATGTTCTGGAAGTGACCGCTAGGCGCCCTGATTAGTTTCAAGTGGCGAAAAAAAAAAAAAAAAAAAAAAAAAATTGGTCCTGGGGAAGGGGTTCGAGACGATATCGGCTTACAAAATGACAGCTGATGGTCACCGAGGGGTGCAACACCTAATGGTCACTCGATACCTATGCGGGCTCTCCTTCAAGACCCTATTGTGCTTCAAGAACAATGCACACCCCCTAAGGAGCAACATTGTTACATCAAACTCCTTTGTTGAAGCGTCCTCTCGAAAACAGAAATGTAATCATAGACACGTAGGTGAATATCACTCGGAGCCCCTACAAAATCGGCTTTTGAAGACGCGGCGATGATCACAAGTGGTTGTTTGTGTAGCCCGCTTCACTCTTATTCTACCTAGTTCAATTATAAACGTTTCACACAGCATATGGCCTATTTTGGATTCACCAAAATATGCCATATCATTGCATCTAACCCATCGATATACGTTCACTTGAGGGCAGTTTTTGATGATACAAATGGATTTTTAGCGCTACCTTTTTCCAAAAAATGGAAAGGTGCGCTCACCTCCTCGACATGTATGTTTTTTTTTTGTTTTTTTGTTTGTGTACAGAGCATCACGCCCGAGCGGCTCAACAGATTTTCATGAGGGTGGTCTCATTGTGATCAGCGAGTTCGTGGGGTGGTTATAGGCTACCTTGATTTTTCCTCCCTCATCCCTTTCATCGGTTTTCGGGAGGTACTTCACGACGAAAGTTGTTTATCTCTGATGTGTAACTAAGGAGGCCTCAATAGGGGGACGAAAGTTTTTGTCCGATTTCGTTGGTACAAGGGTCTATGGAATGAGCTTTTTAGGCTGATTCCAACGACTCCAAAACGATTTTTGCAGCCTGAGCCGTTCGTTACCTCTGATCGGCATAAGGTTTTCTTAAGCATCGGTCGTTAGGGTGCAGTTGTTTACGTAATGAGCATCTCGTGGATGATGTGTTGTGTGGCATGGTTTGGTCGCTAGATACCTACTGTTTCTTAGTTTCTCTCGCTCATTAAATATATCGTAATAACAAAAAGGTTGCGCTCATCTATTCAATTCAATTGATGGCTTGTTAGGTTGGTCAACAAGACTTAGTTTATATATTAGTTTTTTGGAAATATGGATTGAAATTGATTTACGCAGGGGATCCACGAAGGAATGGTCCACCATTTTTATTTGGCTTATCTGGCATGGCTCCACTCGCACTCCAAAACAAACAAAAAAAAAAAAAAAAAAAAAAAAAAAGATCGCGGCTTCGGACAATGAAATTTCGATCGGAGAAATAGATTCGGAGGGAACGAAAAACGTTCTGAAAAACGAGGCAGCAGGTGGTCAAATTACTGGTCTCCACCCTTTCCGACGAACACTAATGACACCTTTAGCCGTCTCAAAAGCAATGCAATGTTCCGTCCCTTAAAAAAAGTTTAATCAGCTTTCACCAGAAAAAAAGAAAATTAAGATCGGACTAACCGTTCCCGAGTTATGGGAAATAGTGTGCGAAAAAAGACGTTTTTGTCAAAATTTGCATTTTTAATGAAGCTCAAATCAACATTTCATACAGAATAGCTGCGATAGGAAATTTAATCAGCTTTCACGAGAGAAAAAAAAGTGGAATCGGACAAATATTTTCTGAAAAACGTGGTTTTCCGCTTACCGAGTGGTGTCAGATTGGGGGTCTTTTTTTTTAAAGAATCGCCCATTTTCAGTTGACTTCATTTCCGCAACCAATAGACCTACAGAGCTCCAATTGGTTTCAAATTGTAGAAAATTTGATTTATTTTAAGAGTGTATAAGTTGATGTTTGTCGAAATACGCTTCCTTATTCGGGTTTTTTGGAAAAAACTGAAAAAAGTCCAAAAATGACTCGGTTTTTTGACTACCAAAAAGTTAGCACAAGGTTTTCAGGGTTGCAAACTTAGGTATGAACTCTTCTAAAAGACTCTAACAACGTAATATGAAAAAAACTCGGGTGTGGTTTTATGAAACCACGATAAAAGTGAAACAACACCACAACAACACCATAACAACAAAACAAGCGGCATTGTTTACTGCATCCATTAATAACATCAATAAATATAAAATGGGGACATAATGACAAAGAACAAGTACGAAAGAAATGCGTGATAAATCGAGAGCTTTCCAACGAATGGTGAACGATTTTTGTACGATTATAACTGGCGAAGATGAAGTTCCGTAGCAACGAATCGGTTGTAAGCGAAAATCAACGGTAGCGTGACGGGACAAGAAACGACACACAGACCAAAAAATTTGGGACGATGTAATAAAAGTTTCACTTTAAAAAAGAAGTAAAGTGAGTTTTCTTTGTGTAAACCAACTGGTTTTCACAATTGGGGCAGGAGCCGACCCCGCGCTGTACTTTGAAAAAGCTTTAGAAATTCTTGCTCCATAGAAGGATTCATATAAATTTGCGTACAGAGGTGAATTGTCTGCCGACAAGACAGGTATTACAACACGTGATTGAGCGTTGAAATTTGTGAAGGAGCCCTTCTGGGAGTACAAGGGACGATTCTAACGACAGGAATTCTCCTGATCAGCTGAGTGAGCTAAAATCTCTCCCGTTCAACCTTTGTTCGTTGAAATTTTACAGGGAGCCCTTCTGTGAGCACAAGAGACGATTCTAACGACGGGAATTCTACTGATCAGCTGGGTGAGCTAAAATCTCTCCCTTTCACTCTTTGACGTTGAAATTTGAATGGGAGCCCTTCTGAGGTTACAAGAGACGATTCAAATAACGGGAAATGTTGAAAATCCGTACACTGCTGAAATCTCTCCTGTTGAAATATTCATTCAATATTCATTCAATTCACTTTTGTTTCGTGTTCACTATAGACCGGGCGTCCCAGCTAGTTATATTATAAAACATTGGCAGTTACATGCAACTTTGCGAGGTTTCCCCTTTTTTCGGGTTAGATTGACTGGCCTAAAGGCATGTGAGAGCTGCAGAGGCAAAACTCTGCACGCATACTCGATTTCCTGTCGTATCTCTCTTAGTATTTAAAATAATAAGAACCCACAAGCCCCCCCCCCCTCCCCCCGCCCTTCAATTGGCAGTATTTTTTTTTAGACACTGGTCTCGTGAAAGAGAAACAACAAGAAACTGAAGCGTCTCAACTTGAGTGAAGTTTATTATTGGAGATTCAACATCCTTAAAATCCTCTTTATGGAGGGTTGGCTACGAAGGATCATTAATAATAGCCACGAAGGTGAATATTACTGGGGGCCCATACAAATCAGCGATTTCCTTTTCAAGGCTCTTCACACGTACAAGTGCCTGTTTGTACAAACCGTTTTCCTCCTTATCCTGCCCTTTTCAAGTTGGAAACAGTTTACGAACATGCAAAGGCTCCCTGTAGGGCAGTTTGGGGCGGCCGAGTGATTTATTCCGTGGGGCTCTCGCACTTATACGGGGGTCAGGGGGATCTCGACTACCACGCAAACCCCATCCACGGCGGCCTGGGGGATGTTTTTAAAAAGTTTCGAGGATCGTAAATATTTTCACGCCTCTCGACTGAAGAATAAGACCAGGTGCTTTGGAAGCTGATCCTTCATAGGGGCAATTTGAACGACCATCAATAATGAAACTTATTAACAGCTGTCGTTTCTAGTTCGACTTGTTGAAACTGTCGTAAATGCGAGCTTAACGGCTTTTAGGTGTAAAAATACGGGCGGTGTTGAACGGTTGGTAATGTTGTAGAACTAGTAACTTTACTAGTGTAGAATCAGTGTGAGATTTTCAACCCAGATTTTGGTGTATTATTATCAGAATAATCAACCATTTTTCTCGACGGGGTTTAGGATTTTTGATCGGCCTCAAAATGTGTCATACGTTTCAAGATTTACAGATTCCAATAATGTCCGTCTGCCGGTCCAGAACTCCCGAAAACGTGATCACAACTCCTCCGTTCCTAGCGACTTTAATTGTATCACTTTTGCTTCCAAAATTAGTAGGTCTCATGTTTTTTCTTCTTTAATTTTTTGCAAAAAATTTTTTTTTAACAATTTTTTTTACTCGGAAAATATTCGACCTCCTGGGATTTTTCAAAAATCCCATGTCACTCCTAAATCCCAGCCCCATGAAACTCCTATAGATTCCCACAGTGAAATGGATCGTTTCGGGACCCCAAAAATGGATTCTACGTCCAAAAATACTGTAAAAACTACACCTAACACGATCCCATAGCCAAAAGCCTTTAAAAAAAATCCCTTTTGTAGCCCAAAACGGCCCGAACGGCGGACGGACATTTCGGTTTTAGAATCTAGACCTCTTGAAACGGATAATGTCAAATTTTGAGGACGATCCGATCGCGATTACATAGGTGTATTATTCCAAGAATAATAAACCAAAAGTATCTAATTAATTTTATTAAAGCTCTACTTCTCTGGACATTGATCTTGACGTGAATAAGGCGTCGTTTTCCAAGTAATTTTGGACGCATGATGCATTTTTCGGGGCCCCTCGTTAGTCTTAACATGGTTCAAGAATTAGTTTCGGTTGGAATACCTACTACACATGTTCGCATCAAAAGTCGTACATTTTCTTGGACTCAAAATAATGTTGATAAATTATCTATCATTATAGTATAATATTATTAGAATGCTTTTTTTTAAAATTTATCAACATTATTTGAGTAATGAAAATTGACGACCTTAATATTATTATGTTTCGTGATGCGTCGATTTAATGAATCAAAATTTACTGTTCGTTGGCCGCCCAAAGCCACTTTTTTTTAATATCCAATTTTGACAATATATTTGTTTCTTATATCTACTTGAGTCCGCGAGGCAACTAAATCCGCGGGGCTCTGTGAAGCTAAAATGGGGCTCGGGCACCCCTTTTGACGGTGTTTGACAGTGGTGTTGTCGTATAATATACATGATAATATTATGTCGTATAATATTATCATGTCGTTTTCGAAGTATTTTTGGACGTAGAACCCATTCTAGGCAGTACAAAAATCGTTTTATTTTTTAATTGTAAATTTCGTAAATAGGTATAATTTTCATAGAATTAAATTTTTCTCAATTTATAAATAGATCAAAAATTTATTTTATTTTATTTCAAATTTCATTAATTATTTTTCATTTCATTATTATTATTATTATTATTATTATCATTCTTTTATTTTCATTATTCTTTGGTAGATATCAATGTTTTCCTGACATAATAAACCCTCGTGTAAAAGTTTTCAAAATTTGGAACGCTCAAAATTTCACTTTTACTGGCATATCTTTGTCTGCATTGAATGCCTCGGATTTTAATGAACGAATCAAATTTCAGCAAAATAATAGTAAAAAAAAGAAACATTTCTGCGTTTTATACGGGTGTTATATATCGATAAGAAGTATCGATTTTTTGTTCATCCATAACAAAAGGTTTCGCCGTTTCTCAGTTACACCGAGTTTGAGTTGGTTTTGAATTTCAGCAAAGAAGGATTAGTTTCAAATCAGTATGAACTCCCCTCATGACAATTACTTACGAATCGTCGCTTAATAAGTAAAGCAATTAATCAGATTTAGCCGGGAAAAGGGTTGAGAAGCCAGCGAGGGTGGGTCACGTTACTCCCTAACCCTTTGGACACTGACTGATGGCCCCGAAGATCAGAGTAATGAAAACACCTCGTTAACAGAGACCCTTTACTGGGAGGAGATGTTTCGCGGTAATAAGCCTAATGTTGTGGAAATAGCGAATCGTAGTTTGTGAATACATTTTACGTAGGAATGCATTTGCAGGATTCACTGAAAACGATTGCTATCTAAATCCATCACGATGCTCGTATTCGAACAGATGAGCAGCATTATAACGGCTTAGGTTTTTATTTGCATTCAGTAGCGATCACTCACTGATTCGGACGTATTGGTCATAAATATGGAATCGAGCAAGTGTTCATAAATAACGCACAACAGATTAAAAGATGGTTTTGGGAGGGGCTTCCCTTTTCTCGCACCCTTTTATTGCCCGCCGGAGGGATGTACAGAGGCCACTGCGATATCAATCTTTGGGCTGACAGGGGTGTCTAATGATGAGAAGGGACCATTATACCATCATACGGTAAACTGCAAGTAACTCTCGTTCACGTCTTACCGAGTCACCGCCATCAGGGGACTTGTTGATAAAAAACCCGGTCGAGGATAACCCGGTTCATTACTTGACCAAAGCTCCTCGTCAATGGAACATCCTCCGACAAAAAAGGGAGATTGTGAGCGTTTTTTTAATGGATGATTTAGGGATAGAAAGTCCTGAAATTATCTCGTGAGCCTGCTCGAGTATACTCAGAGATGTGAATATCATCCTTCTACACACGTCAGCTAACTACATGTTAATCGATACTGGTGGTCACGAAAAAACCTGAATAGTTCTGTTCGATTTTTGATTCTGTGATTCGGCTGCTTCACTGCTTATACAAGATGATATCGAGCAAGAGTAAAACCACTTAAGGAAGAAATAGCCTGGATTTGAATTCATAAAATTCTATCATTCAGTTCCTCAGAATGAGCACGTTCTTTTCTCAATGATGGCATCATTCCCATTTGGACGAAGATTTCAATGTAGGTATTCCTCCCTAACTTGGTGCTTTTGTGAGCAATTCAAAGGAATTCAGTTCAGGAATTCAATTCACTAAATTTCATTGACCATCAGGTCATGAGGCTTCTTCCTCTTGAGACGTCGGAGCAGTTCGTCAACGTCGAGCAACTGGACCGCTTCTTCATGACGTGTACTTGTAACCTCTTGTGATGAGCTATGGCTTGAGTTTTGATTACTTCATTTACTGTAGGTATTTGAAGTTCTTTTTGGAGTCTGATATTTCTAGTGCATCGGTATGCATCGACAACACACCTCAGTACATTGTTTTGGAACCTTTGAATGATATCGCGGTTGCTTTGAGCAGTGCTGCCCCACAGCTGCGCTCCATAAGTCCAGACTGGCTTGAGGACTTGATTGTACAGCGTTAATTTGTTTTGGATCGACAATTTTGATTTCCGTCCCATTAACCAGTACATTTTTCTGAACTTGAGTGTCAGTTCCCCCTTCTTGTTCACCACATGCGCCTTCCAACGCAGTTTTGCATCTAGGGTCATCCCAGGTACTTAGCTTCATGGCATGTGGTATTACCTTTCCATTAAGAAGAACCGGAATATAGCCGAGCTTCCCGTTGGTGAAGTCGACATGGACCGATTTCGTTTCATTCATCTTAAGCCTCCATTTCGATGTCCAGTCTTGGAGTTGCTTGATGGATCTTCGAAGTTTTGGGATTGTGACATGATTCGTTTCACCAACTGCGAGCAGAGCTGTGTCGTCTATGGTGATCTCCTCTCTTTCTGGTAAATCGCTGGTAAACAAGACATACAAGATAGGATAGGACATACACTAGGTGTACCTAGTGGTACACGTGATGGGGAGAATGACTTATGACTGAATGTTCTTAATCGGTATGGGGGATAATCTAATAGGGATAAAGACTTGTTTGAATGGACTTTAAGTGATTGAATCTCTTCATATAGCTCAATTGGTAAAATGTGTGAATTTTGACTCTGTACGAGAACTGCGACGTTGTTCAAATATCTTACATGCTGCAAAGCACTGAACCAACTTAAGGAACAAGAGTAGTACTTTAATTCTTGACATTTAATAACTCAATCTCTCAGTGTGGGCACGTACTAACATTTTCTTCTTACCAAACATCGGGCGAGGAATCCTCCTAACGATAAAACATTTTTCCATTCCTGTGAAAGATTACCTTCGACCAATTTAAAATTCCTTTGACGTCGTAAATTTTACGACCGACGCTGATATATAATATTCCTCGTTCCCCCTTCATCCCCCTGCCCGGAGCGGAATTGCCGAAGGAAAAAGAAAGAGATAAAAATCGCGAGGCGCGATCCTCCTCTGCGTTTTGTTTAGGCTCAAATCAGGGTAAGGCTCGGGGTTTTTTACGACCCGGTCATAACTTCTTCCTCCCTCGCTTTTTCCTTCGGGTCGAATTAGACACGGCATGGGCTTTACGCCGCGTCATCTGCACCCATCAACTGTCAGTTCCAATTGAAGTTTATCAGCGTCGTCGGGCTCCAGACTGCGCTATTCCGTGAAACGCCTCTTTCGGATATTCTCTTTTCCCTCTTTCTTTGACGACGTAAATGGAAGCGAAATCTTTCAGTTTTATCTTATCGAATAGCATCGATTTTGATTTTGATTCCTTTATTTTCCCTCGTTCCGTCAATTTATGGGCATTCAGGGCTTTATGACTTATTGCCTCCGAGGGTCATCAGCTGATCCCTAGCGATGAAAATCTTCTGATTAGCGTTTATTCCAAATTGGGGTGTACTACGCTACAGCACACAGGTAATATCCTGCAGATTGAACTGATGTCGGTAAACACCCTCATTAATTAAACGCGAGATCCCTTAGGGTGTAGGCTACACGACGGTGCCATCGCATATTCGTGCAGAATGCTAGTCTGGCAAGTCAAATATCCCCAGTTTTTCATTCACGTTGACTCACTTTTAATATGTCTCTCGCGGTTTTTCCTTTCCTCGCTGAATTTGACGGTAAAATCTAATTTGGGGTACGCTATGCCGTCCAGGAAATGCGTAAAAATGGGATTATTCATGAATACATGAATTTGCAAAATACCACTAGTAAGTTTTCTTTCAGAAGCCGAATTGGTTTTCATACGTTCAGATATTCCTCTTGCCGTCAGTACCAGAGCCAATTTTAGGAAAGGGTTCATATTCCAAAATTACTTTTGTCAAATTCCAAACCGTAATTCTGCATTGGTTTCATCAGTTTACATTATACACCTAAGTAATCGCGACGGAGGTCGAAAATGCTGATCGGCCTCCAAATTTAGCATTATCCGTTTCATGAGGTCTAGATTCCAAAAAACGAAATGTCCGTACGCCGTCCGAGTCGTTTTGGGGAGTATGATTTTTAGCGCAACCTTTTTCCAAAAAATGGAAAGGTGCGCTCACCTCCTCGACATGTATGTTTTTTTTTTGTTTTTTTTTTTTTGTTTGTTTGTGTACAGAGCATCACGCCCGAGCGGCTCAACAGATTTTCATGAGGGTGGTCTCATTGTCATCAGCGAGTTCCGGGGGTGGTTATAGGCTACCTTGATTTTCCCTCCCTCATCCCCTTCATCGGTTTTCGGGAGGTACTTCACGACGAAAGTTGTTTATCTCTGATGTGTAACTAAGGAGGCCTCAAAAGGGGGACGAAAGTTTTTGTCCGATTTCGTTGGTACAAGGGTCTATGGAATGAGCTTTTTAGGCTGATTCCAACGACTCCAAAACGATTTTTGCAGCCTGAGCCGTTCGTTAGCTCTGATCGGCATAAGGTTTTCTTAAGCATCGGTCGTTAGGGTGCAGTTGTTTACGTAATGAGCATCACGTGGATATTTTTGATGTGCTGTGTGGCATAGTTTGGTCGCTAGATACCTACTGTTTCTTAGTTTCTCTCGTAATAACAAAAAGGTTGCGCTCATCTATTCAATTCAATTGATGGCTTGTTTTTTTTTTTTTTTTAAGCTGAAAATTTGACAAAACACTCGGTTTACCGTCTAGTTGTGCCCGCAAGGTTTTCAGCCCGATCGCCCAAACCCTTGGGGCGCTATGGGGCTAGAATGAGGCCACGGGAGGGGTTTTTGAAGGCTTTTGGCTATGGGATTGAGTTAGGTGTCGTTTTCGAAGTATTTTTGGACGTAGAATCCATTTTCGGGGGTCCCGGAACGATCCGATATCACTGTGAGGATCTATAGGGCTTTCATGGGGGCTAAAAATGGGATTTTTGAAGTATCCCAGGAGGTCAAATATTTTTCGAGTAAAAAAAATTTTGTTGAAAAAAAAAATTTTTATTGACACAAAATTACATTTTTGCACAAGTAACCTATATCAAAGAATAATAAACCCTTGTGTACAATTTGCAGCGTTTTTTGAAGGATGTCGGTTATGGAGTCGAGTTATTTTCGAAGGTGCCATTAAATTTTTCGAAGTGTTATTTCGAAAATTTTTCGAAGTGTTGACTTTCCGTTCCAGTTGGAACGTTGTGTCAGTCGAGCCTTCCAACCCACGGATGACCCCAGCCGAGATATGATCGCATTATAGTAGTCATGCTACAGTTTTGTTGACTGTTTCATTCAATTTTTGCTTGGTCAAATTTTTTCCGGGATGGCAAACTTGGAAATATTTTCCTGGAGGACCCCCTTCGGAGAAATAATTTCTGGGGAAACGGAAACGTCGGTTTTGGGGTGCCCCTGATGCTCGATTCCCAGCCCTACTTAGTGTAAAACTACGCTTAAAGTACTACTTCAACTATATTGATATTTCTTTTATAATGATCGAAGCATTATTTTTCCAGATTCGAAGGAAACCGGCTTAGGCGTCCGCTGAGTTTCCCTCGTACTCACCGAGCAAGGCCACTGGGATCGAAGAGGCCCACAGTCTACTTCGACGCCTCGAGCAAACCCTGAGGATCATCACCAGTATTTCTAGTCCCATCCTTCTTACACCTGGCGGCGTGGACATGGAGTGTGCGCCTTTGGAACTCCCCCAAACACACCACACAAAACCTGAAGACTCACAATCACTCCATCTCGCAGGTAAATAATTAACGCCCGCATCGAGTCTGGTTCCTACACCTTCTAATTCTGATGTATAAAATGGCCCACCGTTAAAACCTACCGGATTTATGTCTTACCACAACTTATTCGTGATGTTTTTCCAGGTGCATCCAGGAAGTTAAATCAACGAGGATTACGATCTGAACAGGTTTTTAATCCTTTCTTCATTCCAAAACAGGAACAACGAGGGTCCTTAAGTCGGCAAAGGTTCACCGTGCCTTAACCCTAACGGCTGTCTTGAGGGGTTGGGGGGTGAGTTAGGACCCGCCCTAAGCCCGGCCAATAAACAGTATCTTCTTTGGGGGTAGATTTAATGCCAGTTCGGACATAAAATAGAATGAATTAATCCTTTGGCCCTCGACCCTTCCAAACATTAACTTAATGGCCGACGTAAGATACCTTCCAGGTTGTAACTCAGTTTCCGGCTTACCTCTATGAAAATTCATACGGGTATAGCTGATTCCGCCCAAATTTGAATGAACTTCTTTGCCATGCAAATTTTGTATTTACCTTAATGAAGTGGAATCTACCGCTCTCAACATGCCGGCCTTAAGCTCAGTGAATATGGTATATTTCGTGAGGAAACTTGCAGGACTTTCTATCATTTTGTTCCCTTTTTTGACCACTTAGAAACCAATCAAGTTCGGGAACTCTGTACGGGACATGTTCGTTTGCGGAAAGATATTCCCTTTGATCATACGAGGCCTTCAATATCATGTCTCGAGTGCATTGCGGGGAGGATCCTTCCTCGTATGTTATCGACGTTCCAAACAATTCCTTTCAACGTACAAATAAAGTATTGCGTATCGAATAGTAATTGATGGTATTTCGTACTTTGAAGTATATTATACGTACTTTGATTGAATTAAACTATTATAATATAATATGCTATAATTATGTTATAATAATGTGGGTGTAAAGTTGTTGAGCCGAATATTCCGACGTTTCAAGAGATACTATTCTCCTATCATGAGGATCTAAGGGAATGAACAAAAATGATGGCCAGAAAATCTCAAAATGTGGGGCCACAGACATTCAAAACTTTAGGCAGGTTTTCGTAACAGAAAGAATTCATTAGTACTGAGTGCATAATATGCCATAATATGGCATATTATGATGGCGTATCGTATACTAGGTAGGTGTATGAATAATGTATACATTGGTGGGGGTGGGGGGATAATGTTTATCTAAGCATTCATCTCGATTATTTAGCCACCATAAAGATTTAAAACCCCCCTAATGATATAATTTTTCCCCTTCAGGTAAAAACATCAGATCATGAATATGTGTTTGGTAAATAATTGTATGATTTAAAATCCATGATAAATATTCCATTTAGTGGCTTCTTTTGTAGGAAAACGTATTGTACATCACACCAATTATGATTGTGTACACTAGCAATGATTTTGTTTAACCTAGATACTGGGGTGAATATTTCGTCGCGGCTGAAAATTTCGTCACGCAAATTTTTCCATGACCCCCAGCCAAAAGACATATTCATGTCAATATCAATTTTGAGTTATGCATCCCCTTGGAATCAGAATTTCGCTTTCTTCCGAATGGTTAGTTACATTTTGTGTCGAGCCGGCGCTGAAAGCCGGACAATTCATGGCAACATTGTATAATAATATCATTAACTCGAATTGTACAATATTATCTCGAGCTGTCATGCAACTGTGCCCATCTCAGCCAGTTGATAATCCAACAAATCACATCTCAGTACAAAAAATGAGCAACATCTCAGCAGCCTAGAAAAATATTGAATTCATTATTTTATGTGCTCATAAGGAAGAACATCGAAGGAGCGCCTCCAGATTCATGTTCATTTATGACAAGATAATAATTATTAGGTATTATCCTACAATGGGGAAATTGCATAAACTTACGATTTTAAATTTAACCCTGCCGTTGTATTGTAGGACCGAAGCATATGTTATAGAAACACTTAAATCAGTTTTTTTTTTAATTGTTGGAGGAGAGAAGAGCAAAAAACGAGTAGTGCAGTTCGAATTTTCGCGGGTCTGTCCGCGAGGCCACTCTACTTCACAAACAAGGCAAAGCTCTCACTTGGGGCGCTAGTGTCTGCAGCTTGTAGAAGGAATTTACGAAGGTTTATCATTTCAAAGTTTGATTTAGTGAATAAATAATTCAGAATTTACGAAGGTTTATCATTTCAAATTTTGATATAGTGAATAAATAATTCAGAATATATTATACTTATAGTTTAACGTCTTATTACATTGACGTGATTCGATAGCGTTCGTTGTGATGGGCTGTCAGATGGCAACACTGGTAACAACTTCGGCAGCCCGCCGAGGTTGGTAGCACCTTTGTTACCAAACGACGTCACTGACCCAGCTGATCGATTATACTCCCGCGTATTTTCAAACGTCACCACTTTCTCTAAATCATAATAATTTTCTGGAAGCGATTCCAGACGGCTGACTGTCGTTTTTGTTATTCTCGTAGATTGTACTTTCGAAAAAAATTTATGTAATTTCCCCATTATTGTTGAAAACCACTCGCTTCGCTCTCTTGAAGAATATGCCAAAATGAAATGCCCAATGTTGGAATAATAACGCTTTTTTTAAAAAATAAAGGGGGATATTAAATTAATAGATTTAAAAAAGAAAAATATGTATACAAATTGAACAACAGTACAGGCAAGTCAATAAAAAAAAAAAAAAAATTAGCAAATAATTTTTTGAATGATTAGGTGCGGTGTTGTTTTCGAACGTAGATTCTACGTCGTAGAATCTATTTTCGGGGGTTCCAGAACCATCCGATGTCGCCGTGGGGTTCTATGAGGCTTTGAAGGGACCACATGAATGTAGTGTCGCCATTATACCTATGTTGAAAGTCAATAGTCGAAATCTTCAGTCTTTCGTTCCCTTTTCCTAACACCTCTGACATCTTGGAGTCTGGGGACAGGACTACCACAGCACCACAAGATGACTTGATTACACGGTCCATTTTTTCCCTAATCCCTCACCGGAGGGGTCCGAAGTGTAGCCGTATCGATGAATGGACCAAAACAGGCCACAACAAACAATAATAACTTCAGTTTTGATTTGCCGGGTCACTGGCTCGTCGGGGCAGCCATGTGTGGACATACGTGCTTCGCCCCCGTGGGAATCCTCGGGGCTACCGAGGTTCCCCCTTTGGGGAAGATTAATCTCCAGCTTATTTCCCATTGAGTCAATATCTATCGAGCGGAAACCTTTTAGAGGACAAACAAAAGTTCGGGACTAACACCAACGTTACGCATCCGTCTTCCATTATCGTCTTACGCCCAGAACTGTTTTTTTGCCCAGTTCTTGAGAAAGATACCTTGAAACGAAGAATCAGAAGTGTTTTAAAATTTACTCAGTTCATCTTCGCTTATGGCCATTCCTTCCAGCGAAATCATGGTTTGATTAACAAAAATTATTACCACTCTTAAAGACTTAAATGGTTTAATATCAAAACTTTCGTATCGACATTAACCCTCAAGCAGAGGGAGAAGAAAATGAGAAATGAAATAAAGCATTTTACCACCGAGTAAGCCTTCAAACAAAAATTTACTTCAACTTTGAAGAAATTAACATCTTTGGAAGGAAGTAACATCTTTTGATAACACGCCACGCGGTTATAATGTGGTGAGTGGTGAGTCACTGAAGGGGTTGCTTTAGCCTTCTTTACAACGCAATCAATTTGTAATTGCTTCTCGACCGAAATTAACAGGAGCGTGTTTATTGCGAACCTACCTATCAGCATAGTCTGTTTACTGCCTTATTTAAGTGCTCAAGTATTTTACGTCCATCACGTCCCGGAGAGATAAAGTTTCCCCTTCAGTTTAAATTCATATGCCTGCATGACTTAAATGGGGGTGGGCATTATACAGAGTCAACAATTAACTGGGAATCTTATAACTTGGACTTGATATGAGTGAGATGGGAGGGCGTTTTTACGGTTATGGGCTTACGAATTAAGCAAGCTTCGTTCTTTGTCCTCTAATGTGAGCTTACTGGGAGGCTGAGCAAAAGATTACAATTTTCAAAGGCAACACCTTAAATTTCCATTGACTAATTCACTAACTGTAATTTTATCATTTAGTTATTTTGCAGTTCTTAAGCTAGGGACGTTACAATACCATTTAATTATAGATTCTCGTTTCGATAAAACCTTTTGCTAAGTATCAATTCCGGATAATATCGAAAGCAATATTATCGCTAACCCGTTCATGTTGATAATTTCGATGTTAACGATACTTTATGAAAATAACAATAATTTTCAATTATTGAAAAAAATAGTAAAATAAAAATTTGTAAAATACTAAAAACAAGTTCGTTTAATTCAGGTTAAAAAGTATATAAACCAATTTTATTAAATATTAAGGGAGCTAAGGCACTTTCAGTGAAGTTAACTTAGTTAGTTAGTTAAGGTAGGTCAAAGACATGACAAAAAAAAAAAAAAAAAAAAAAAAAAAAAAAAAAAAAAAGTTGGGTAAAGAGGAGTTAAAAAAAATCCCAATATTAGGCTAGAGTTTATTATTATGTATCTATCTATACTTCTATAAAATCGGGTTTCTGTCTGTCTGTCTGTCTGTCATGCTTTATAGGTGCCTGAACGAATTTCGACGATTATTTATTTTATTTATTTTTTTTTTTACGATTGCGCGCAATATTGGCTACCTATATTTCAACCCCGCGCAACGCGCGCAACTTGATTTTTTTTTACAGTTAACCCCAATTTTTTTATCTCGGATTCGGATTCTACGTTAAATTCTACGCCCGAAACACCCGTTGCGCATTCTCCGCGCAGAGCGCAAACGCGCGCAAACCCTCCAACTCTTTCGATCTCCGTTGTTCACACTGTGAACAACGGAGATCGAAAGAGTTGGGGGGTTTGCGCAACTGTGAACTTCACAGTTCGATTGAGTCGGCGTTTCCTCTGTATCTTACCTAGAGATCCAAATTATAATACGTAATCCCCTGGGCGAGCGAAGTAGGCTAGTAGGTACTTCTATAAAATCGGGTTTCTGTCTGTCAGTCTGTCGTGCCTTATAGGCGTCTAAACGGCTGGACGGATTTCGACGATTTTTTTTGTAAACGATTCCGCGTGACGTGCGCAACTGTGGATAAATTAAATTACTATGGTGTCGCTTTCCGAGTAATTTTGGACGCAAAATCCATTTTTTCGAGCTCCCCAAATTCCCCGAGTTAAAGAAAAAACCTTTTTTTTTTAATGGTTTCAAAAATGTTTTCACAATGACAATTTTTGCGCAATTGACCTATTAAAGAATAAATAAACCCTTGTATAAAATTCGCAGCGTTTTTGGATTAGTCAAGGGTATTCCAATTGTTTGGAAGATTGCAGTTGTTTTTCGAATAATGAATGATGCGTACCTGTATAATTTGTAGTTACATCGGAATCAGGTTAGATTTGAAGTGATTTACTGCCAGAATGCTTCTACAAATTGATCTTTCCACTTCATTTATTTCAAATTTATGGTAATTAAAAAACTTTGTTTATTGACAAAAATAATATTTGCACAATTTGCAGCGTTTTTAACTACTAATGAAGCCCTTCCACTAAGCCACTGATGATTTTTGTAGTGTAGCAGCATACTAAGAATACTCCAAATTTTAGTTAATCAAATCATTGGTGGTGGATGTGAGGTATCAGATAATTATGACATAACATTTTTATGCTTTGGGTTGTTATATCAAGGCAAGCACTCAAAACTTGAACAACATTAATACAAAATGCCTCCGAGCAGACTAAAGCAAATTTAAAGAAGACCCTTTCGTAAGATCACTTTATGAATGGTCAATGACATGCAGTTTGGTTTACATAGGGCCAACCTGTTTCCATCCGTGGTTTTCCAAGAAACGGAGGGGTTCGTTTTATTTACCTGCCATTTCCCCGGTGTTTGAGGTAGGAGCATGTAGGTGGGAGGTTAAAAGATGGGAAGCACCGTCCCGGGTAGCCTTTTAGGAATATTATGTTTGCTCTGGGGAGATAGGCTTTGACCCGTGCTCGATCGGGGGAACATCAAATAATGGAACACTTAAGATTACATTGATAGACGTCGCTAGTCCATTACCCGAGAGCGGGGAGATGTTTCAGGAGCAAACATTCGGAAGAACTCTTGTAGTAAGACATACAGTTTTTTATCTGGCAAATGAAGGAAGTTTCCAAATTATGTACTCCAATGTTTATGTCTTGTTATACTTTCTTTGATCGGATTTGATTGTTTAGAAACCAAATGTTATTGATAATACCTTCCAATCGGAAGTAGGTACCTACATCGAAATGTTAGTCGTCCAGTTTAAACATCTTGCCGATGACTCTCCATACATGAGCGTCATTTCTATTGGTCTGTTAGTAATGCGTCAGTAGAAATGAAGCCCAACGTAAAACAGTAGTACATATTACGGATCCAAGGAGTAGTACCTATAAAATTTATACCAAAGGCGGTTCCTTGGCGAAAGAAAAGGTGGAGGGGGTACCTAAAAGGGCGAACCTAAAAAAGTGGATTTTGAGAAAATTGCCAGCAAAGTTAAAAATGACCAGAAATGCGAACTTCCCAAACAGGATTTTCAGCGTGCCACAATACACAATACAAGGGCGAATGACGAATTAGGGTTTTCTGTTTCTCTTCCAACTGGCCGGATTCGACTGTCTTTTTCTTTGATAAACCGCTCGTTGTACACACGAAGAGAAGAGAACATAATTGCGAATACTAACAGGCGTGTCACAAAATTTGTCACTCGCAACAAACTTAACCTATTCGTGAATAGATAGGAAGGCCATAAAGAGCTGTGATTCACAGGGAAGGTTGAAAACCGGGGGGGGGGGGGGGTGGTGTCGGTGTCCCTTCTATTCTATTCTGAATCTCACTAAAAAAATTTCGACAAAATACTTGGTTTACCATCTAGTTGTGCCCGCAAGGTTTTCAGTCCGATCGCCCAAACCCGTGGGGCGCTATGGGGCTATAATGGGGCTACGGGAGGGGTTTTTTGAAGGCTTTTAGCTGTGGGATCGAGTTAGGTGTCGTTTTCGAAGTATTTTTGGACGTAGAATCCATTTTTTGGGGTCCCGGAACGATCCAATTTCACTGGGGCGATCTTTAGGGCATTCGTGGGGCTAAAAATGGGATTTTTGAAGGATCCCAGGATGTTAAATATTTTTCGAGTAAAAAATACAGAGTTTTTGAAAAAAACACATTTTTGAACAAAAAAATCAAAAAAAAAAAAATTTGAGATAAAAATCCAAAAAAATATTTTATTTTTTATTTTTTCATTGACAGAATTACATTTCTGCACAAGTAACGTATATCAAAGAATAATAAACCCTTGTGTAAAATTTGCAGCGTTTTTTCCTTTCCCTTTTTTCCCTCCGAGGGGCCATTTTCCCTCAAAAAGGGTAATTTCCCTCGATGTGGAAATGCTGCCTCCACGTCAACGTCGCCTGTACTCGAGATCACGACTAATATACGATTATGAAGTCACAAACTTAATGAAAAAGACGTAGAGAAGAACGAACTGAAAGTATAACCGTTATACTTTCAGTTCGTTCTTCAGTTCGTACCTTCAGTTCGTTATACCTACTATAACTAGGGTGGCCAGATGTACTGCTTTTTGCAGTACAGTACTGCTTTAAGGTATGTGATACTGCTGTACACAGAGACCCTTGTGTACACCTGAAATGTACTGCTTTTTGAAACGTCGAGTTTTAGGCTCGATACTTCCTGCCAACTTACTTACGCACTTGGCAATCTCTTCCAAAGAATGATGGTGCCCAGACGCCCGGACCCTAAATTAGATAGAACACCAACACCTCTTGTCAATTAGGGGAAGAAGAAGTTGGTTGGTGGAGCGATTTTTATGATTTTCAAACCGGTTCTCTAGTTTCTAAATGCAGACGAATAGTATTGATCTCTCGATATGGATCTCCTTTATGAGATGTAGATTATATCATATAGTCATTCATCATTATATTTTCGGTTTCAGTGGCAATGATTTAACCTAATGTGATGTTTTATTAGACATTGAAAAACATTTTTTCTCTATCTATATATAGGTAGACAAAAAATTTTAATGTCACTAAAATTGCTCGTCACTCCTTCCCTGAGAGGTTTTACCTTTACTGTATTCCCCGTTTTTCGGGGCAGAAAAGTGAACGTAACATTAATGGCTTCGGGCATGAGTAGTGCTCATCTTATACAATTGAATGGCAAAGTCTCGATTTTTCCGAGTTTGCCCTTCCAGCACGGACCGCCATGTAATAAAACTTAGCGACAGTAACAAAATATCCAAGGGAGAAGCTACTTCGTTTTCCCATCTACGCCCAGAGACACTGATATGCTCGGCATAAGTGACAGAAAACGAATTTTTCAACAGAGCATTTAAGAGATTTTTTTCACCAGTTTTTCGAATAGGCTGGCTGAAGTGTGCAGGTGCGGTGCTTGAGTGAAATTTCACGATATCAGGTTTATGAGGTAGGCTCGTCTTGATTTCACCCCTAAATAATAATTAACAAAATGCGATGATTAAAAAATAATACAATTCAGAGATCTTCTTTAGTGAAGCGCGGTGGACGACCGTGACGTTAGTTTTGATGCTCTGAACCGCTGCAGTGTATTCTACAGGGATTGCTCCCGTTTTGCTCAGCAAACCTTTCTTCTTCGGTTTTGGGAAAATATCCCAATTATCGCTATGATTGCCGAAGCAAAGTACTTGTAGCTGAACGGTGGAGGGTCCCTTTGTGAATTTCATCCTAAGGGGAGTTCGCATTGATTTTAGATTTGGAAATCTTCCCTACCATTCAATAATATGGCTAAAAAGTATCGTGCACAGACTCCAATACCAACGAAAAAAAAATCATTGTAGGAGATATAACGAAAAAACGAAACGCACAGTTTGAATCGGCCGGGGTTTCCTACCAGTCACTCTTGAGGTAGTGACGTCACAGTTCCAGTGAATCTCTCACCAGGAGTGTCGTCAGCTTATATGATAAATTTATAGCTTATATGATAAATTTATAACTTGATACGACGGAAAACATAATTAACTTTTAATTATAATACACAATACTTGAAATTCGAAGCCTTATCAGAAGGATTCACTCAATAGAATTTTATTCTGTGATGAGTAGTGGAGTGGCAACCCTGGGCGGAACAATCCCCTCACGTAGTTGGTTGAAGAGGTAGTGACGTCACGCTCCCTCCAAGGCCGTGTTTTTCAAACGCCGTAATTTTCGTTAAATTATTTAAATTTTCTGGAAACGATTTCAGGCGGCTGACTACTATTTTCCCTACATTCTCAGGGAGTACTTTCAGAAAAAAAAAAAAAAAGAAAAAAATCAATGCGAACCCCCCATTGTTTTCAGCTCGCGCTCATTAGGTTTGCACAGACTGTTATTTTGCAGAAGAGACTATTTCACTATCGTTTTCGCCCTTTTACCACTACCTAAGAATCATTAAAGAAATAACCAAATTTTATTTCTGGTGGTTTGGAATACATAAGGGGTTGCTGGCGCTCTTCATACTTATTTTTAATCTTAGAGTTGACTACACCAGCATGTAGAGCAGTCTTATGAGCTACATGAAGCATTAAAAGCACAATTTCGGCAAAAATGGAATTGGTCACTTCTGCCACGCAGCTCTTACAGACACAGTCGCCAGCCAAGCACATTATTATCCGCGCAACACATTTTCGGTGTTGATTTTCGATTTTTGATTTTTTGTATTCATACCAAGACATGGCATTGTTGAAACATAAGTTATAAAATGTTGAATATTTTTGTACAGACTCACGAAGTACTGCGGGCATAGAGAATGCTCACAAAATCCGTTAAAAACTGTTTGATCGCATTTGCTTGCCCTTCATTCAATTATCACCGCAGATCACTGGCACGTGATTTGGCATTCAAATTATAAACGGTATAGATTATGCATATATTTGTTTACGGATGATTGAATTTGCATTTGATTAGTAAGTTAGGTTGATTAAGGTCTGCTATGCTAATGTGTCTGTGGCGGGTGCAGTCCCTCGGGATTAGGAGGGGTCGGTCCTCCGGTTGCCGTGACGGAGGGGGAGTGAGTGAGAATATTTTCGAGAGGAAGATAGGGGGGATGTTACGTGAATGTTAACAACGAGAAGCCAATATACAATAGCCAACTGTTGGATGCTGAAGGCAGGAACGCCACGATATCATATAATATCCAATACGTGCGTCCGCCGTCCAGGCCGTTCGCTTCGCTCGCCCAGGGGATTAAGTGTTAAAATTTGGATCTCAACGAGTTTTGGAAAAAACATAGATCGTACCCGGATAGTTGCGCAGATTTGTTAAAGTTTGCACTCTGCGAAGATAACGCGCAACAGGTATTTCGGACGTAAAATTTAACGTATAATCCGAATCCGCGATGAAAAATTGGGGTTAAAAAGTAAAAATCCACAGTTGCGCACGTCGCGCGGCGTTAATGTAGCCTATATTGTGTGCAATCGCACCCGGAATCGTTTACAAAAAAATCGTCGAAATCCGTCCAGCCGTTAGGACGCCTATAAGGCACGACAGACTGATAGACAGACAGAAACCCGATTTTATAGAACAACTAGCCGTCCTGAGTGGGGGGCCTCGCTTCGCTCGGCCAACCACTTTCTCCGGTATGACCGTTTCACTTTTTATCGTGGTTTGGGGAGGTTAGGGACTAGGATTGAACTAAAATTTGTCTGTACCTACCGAACCTCCCCAAAGCGATAAAATATATTTTAAACCCCAGTTTTTACGTCTGTGAGATTGTTTGAGGCTATGAGAGCGAATGAAGCCGTTGCTCAGTCATTTTGTGCGATTCTAGTCGTAAGCCCCGAACTTCCCCACTGCATGTCCCAAACCTCCCCACAAACTTTGTTGTTTCAGCGTTTTTCTCTTTTAAATATGTAAACAACCTTCAAAAAATCTAAAAATGTAAGGAAAGCTCAGGGAGATGTGTAGGACCTGCAGGACTGTGAAAAATGGGACTAGTAAATTTATTAACGTACATAGGTGTAGGGGAATGTGGGGTATTCAGTATTTATACTGAATTTAGTATATCTAAAGTTTACTCGTCTTTCATTAGGTTATTGAAACGGGGCGTTGGTACGATGTTCCCCAGGTCAGCTAGTGCTCTATAATGCACCCCGTTTATTTTCACATCTGGGCCTCTGACAGTTGAAACACAATCGAGATGATTACGCCCGCGTTAATCCTTCATTCTCGCAGGTAACGAATAGCGTTCATCCTTGAAACAAAAGGAAGACCAAAACCAGTATCATTAGTAACTTCGTTCACGTAATTGGATCTGAGGTTTTTTCGAGTTGAGACCTGATCGAGAAACCCTAATCGTGTAACCGAATCGAGTTAATGGAATCACGTTAAGATTGAGAACTTTTTTTTCTCCTCCGGTTACATCCTTATTGACTAATTTGATAAGGCGTGATCAATTTGAATCGTCCGTCTAGTCATTAGGTATGACTCCTAATCGGGAAGCTGCGGTTTTTCATGACAGCCCAATTTACAAACGGGGTTGAGAAAGGGAACCACATCTCTGATTTTCTGGCAACCACGGTCGGTAAACGGTTTGAAATTATTGCTTTTAAGACACCAAAGATGTGTTATTACTGGGCTGTTTTCTTCCGAGCAGTAGCTGTGGCAGATACTTCAACTCCACGAGTTGAGGGGAATCCCAAAATGGCAGACCTCGCAAAATAAAACTTAACTCTACCCAGAATACCATCAAGTATTCGAGATAAAATTGGACGATTTCGACTAGGTAATTTCATCTCCCTGTTCTTTCACAGTGTTTATCAGCATCGCCTAAGAGACGTTTCAACTCTTAAAACGAAAACGGCCAGCACGTGTCGCCTCCCCACCACCTGAAGAGTAAATATTGGAGCAGCTTTGTGCCCTGTGGGACACGTCGTGAGCATTAAGCCCCAAGACGACCCGTTTGGGATGAAAACCGCTGGACAATGCCGGAAAAAAAGCCTTCCTTTGAAAAGGGGAAGGCTATCAAATCGGCTTTAATGGTTTCCACCCTGCGAAGCCACCCTTTTCGTAGCACTTTTCCTTCCAATGTGCCTTAATTAACGCTTGAAATATCCAGCTGTTAGAATCCTTTTGTCTGCGGAAAAATCCTCATTAGCTTTATATAGCGTCGTAAACCTTATCAGCTATGCTGTTATTGGTCGTTAAAGGTAAATTAGCTTCTTACAATCCATCATATTTCATCCATTATCGTAAAATTATTAACAACTAAGTCCCTTAAAGTGTACTAAATCTTGAGGGCTCAAAACAGCCACCGTAATAATAACAATAATTATTTCAAGCTTTTAGTTGATTGCATGTAATCAAACGTGTCTAGTCAGCGATGCGAGTTCCGTTAATATCTACAGCTGGGAAAACGCTACACATTTTTCACAAGGGTTTTCTATTTTAATATGAATTCTGCATTGTATGAGAGCATGATGTAGGCTCTCGCACCATCGTTTTGGTTTATTATTCTTGGAATAATACACCTATGTTTTCGCGACGGGGGTCGACGACTCCGATCGGCCTCGAAATTTGACATTTATCCGTTTCAAGAGGTCTACATTCAAAATCCGAAATGTCCGTCCGCCGTACGCCGTCCGCCGTCCGGGCCGTTTTGAGCAGTAGGAATTTGTTTAAAAATCTGAAATTTTGACATAATACTTGGTTTACCATCTAGTTGTGCCCGCAAGGTTTTCAGTCCGATCGCCCAAACCCGTGGGGCGCTATGGGGCTACGGGTGGGGTTTTTTTTAAGGCTTTGGGGTATGGGATCGAGGTAGGTGTCGTTTTCGAAGTATTTTTGGACGTAGAATCCATTTTTTGGGGTCCCGGAACTATCAGATTTCACTGTCGCGATCTATAGGGCTTTCATGGGGCTAAAAATGGGATTTTTGAAGGATCCCAGGAGGTTAAATATTTTTCGAGTAAAAAATAAAAATTATTGAAAAAAAAATCCCCCAAAAAAATTTTTTTTAATTTTTTTTTCATTGACAGAATTAAATTTCTGTACAAGTAACCTATATCAAAGAATAATAAACCCTTGTGTAAAATTTGCAGCGTTTTTCTCGTTGACGTCTCAATCGACAATTGAGGAGTTTACTTTCAAAACGGCCTATATCCATTTTTGCAATTTTCCGTTTTTTTTTTGCATTTTCAGAATCTTTAGGATGAGCCCCATCGATCTACGCGTTGTGTTGTGGTCAAAAGTGTTTTTATCCTAGTTAAACAGTGACTTGAAAAGTCAGTTTGTGACCAAAACGGCTTTCATCCTCCCTATGTAAGAATTTGCTTTTTTTAACACCAAAACGGTCCTTATCCATCTGAAATGCAACGCTTGAGATTTTTTTTTTTTTTTTTTTTTTTTTCAAAAGGGTTCTCATCCAAATGAGTGGTTTCCCTCCGAATTTTCAAATAAGTTCACGCTTACCCGGTGGATGGCAGCACAATGCAGGACGCTGGAACTCAAACCTCAACTTCCGCGCCAAACAGCTGATTTTGTTTGGCGCGTCTTTTGCACTCAGGTTAGACTCTGTGCGTCCTCGTTCTCGGGTCCCCATTTTTCTCGGAACGCGTCGCCCGTGTTTTCGGCCCTTTTCCCCTCGGATTCCCTGTTCCCACGGATTTTTCTCGCGCCTTGACTTCGCCTTGACTTCTCGCTCACTGAAATTCATTTCTGATGAAATTCTGTGACTGTGGTGATACCATTAAAACGTCTAAATCGTGTTTCTAATCAAAATTTAGTGATCTCAAGTTCATCAATCATTATTCTAATATTAATTTAGTCACACATCATTCAATAATAAAAAAAATTAAAAAACAAAAAAGGTACTGACTTTTTTATTTTTTATCATTTATTCGGGTCATGCCACGGTGTTTGCGCGAAGGGTCAATTAAAAATTATACGGGGATATGTTATTTCTGTTACCTATATACTTTTTATTTACTTAGAAATATATAAAAATGTTTGGAGAAATATGTATTTTTGTCAGGTTTTCACCCGTTTTTCGTTCAAAAGAGCCTATATATAGGATATTTGGATATATCCAAATTTCACACCAAAACGGCTCTTATCCAAATTGAAAATTGCTGTAACTCCCTGAAATATTTGTTTAGAAATCTCACGTTTCGGGAACTTTCTTAGAGATCTAAGACCGAACTAATTTGGTAGTTTTGAAAATTGGATCAGTTCTATCATGCTCGTTAAAAGTTTTTTTGCGATTTCCCAGAAAAAAGCAAAAGTGGATATAGGCCGTTTTGAAAGTAAACTCCTCAATTCTTTTTCGTCGCGACTTGCACGTGCCGATTCGAAAGAACTCACTTCACTGTCGATCTTGATGGTATACATTACTCCGATAACGACTCGCGTTTTTTTCTGTACCGAGACCCTCTAATCTGCCGTCCACACGATTGTAAATTCAGCAAGCTTTTATTGGGGGGGGGGGGGGGGGATATTTTCCTACAAATATTTTCGCAGTCCTATTAGTGGAAACATCAGTTGTTCAGTTACTGAACTGAAGTTACAAGACTGAGGCGCATTTGGGAGAAATAAAAGGGTCGTTTTTGCAATTTGTCGTCGTCAGAAATGGTGTAAGACCCTCAACCGTTAACGATCAGTTAGGGATATTTTAAGATTCTATGCGTTAACGGTCCGTCGTAAAAGTCTTTCCAATATAGTCAGTTGATTTACATTAGCGGCTGATTGTGAAGATGATGTTTACGGCTCGAACGTGACTTAGTAAACGACAGTGCGTCCAAATCTTTGGGCCATTAGAAACGCCCTAAAATTTAACTGCTTTCTTTTTCTCGGCGTAGGTTCGACGAAAGAGCAAACGGCGAGCTTCTGACCGTGTAGAGTATGATCCTTCACCATAAACACTGGGAGTAATAAATTTGTCACTACTTTGAAAGAGTTTTATGAGAGGAGCTTGATGTGAGGGTAATACTAATAAGGCTATGGTAGAGTTGCCTTGGAGATGTTCAGGATTAGTGAGAGTGAATTTATGAAAAATGTAACGTTTGGCGTTGTAAGGAGCAAAATCATTGCGACGAGCTTGCAGGTGTTTGCAGCCGACTGACTCACCCGGTGGCATAATAAACCACTCCGCCGAATGTGGATCGGGCAAATAAATGTCAGCAAAGTTCCCAACTGTAAAAACACTACCCATATAAACAGACGCTGGGCAAAAGAAAACCGACGTTTTGATCTTATCCGACTGGGGAAGCGTGACCGAGTCGTTATCGGATTCCCAAAGCAAACAGGGGAAACTTTACGGGAAGACACGTGCAACAAAAAGCCTATTAATTATAGCTGTGTCCCTTATCGTGGGATCGTGTGAGGCTCTTCGATCAATCATTAGACGGTCTTGCTAATGGAAAAGAGGCCCCGATGGCGAAGTTAAAGGGTATCAATCCGATGATGATATCGAAACTACACAGTTTCTTCATTTCCCACACCGTGTGAAAGGTATAAAAGAGCCTGGCTTCAGACAATGACTGTTAAAATGGGGAAATGGATGGCCATTGAACACGTGAGGTTTATTCGTTGGTGTAAGTTGCCAATCTCGGCCATACCGGTGATTAATGGTTTTGTTTCCAGCTAATTATTAGGGCGACACGTGCCGAAATTAAGGTGGGATGCTTAGCACCTGGTATGTAATTATAGTCATCCTAGGAAAAATTCCTATGCAGTACGCAACGCTGCATACATCAAAAGTACAGCTAACCTTAAATCGGTAAACTGATAAGCCGTTTGATCAGGCTTTTTTTTTTGCCGCGGCGAAACAGGGGACGCTACCCCTTCCCCATACGATGTGTCTTTGGGCTGATTCTGCCGTTTTCACCATGCTGACAGTCTTCTCGATTCACACACAGCGTTAATCGGCGTTTTATTATGCCGTTTAACGCATTTCCATGGGATCTGGTAGAAACTACTGATCCAATGCAGAGAAGCCCTTTACTTTAGCTAGCTTTACTACAGCATGATCAACTAGATCAGCTACATTGGTTATTGTGGGGGTTTTACCCCCCTGTGTGTCACTCTCGCCGGCATGTTAGAGGTAGTACCGGCGTGAAACCCCTCTTCTCCCGCAGGCAAGTCGGTCTTCCTTACATGGAGGGAGGTACAATTGATTTACCATTCTCTGCGTGTTCATTTTTATTTAATGTCGTTCAAACGCAGTGCTGTGTTTGGGATCAATACGACAATACTTTGTCCAAGGTACCTGCAGCCACTGACTCCGGTATAACTTCGGACCCTGAGTGAAACCATACCCTCCACGACACTTCGTACTGGATATGGTCATCCCCACGGTTCCCTTCCGGAGATGATGCCCATGAGGTGGACCCTGACACAAGCCTACTCCTCCTAAACGGTAATAGTGATGAAAATACGTTGATTTTTCCTCCCGGCTAGGCCTCTTTGTCCCCTCCTACTGGTAGGGTTGATATCACCTTAAAATGAGCGCCCAACTTTCTTATGTTGAATGCGAACCCCAAAATGTTTGGCAAATTTGGATTCCCCAGCAAATTTCACGTCCAATGCACATTGAGCGAATTTTCCTACACGCACAAATCCACGCAACTATTCGTGTTGTCGTTGTGTACTTAGTCCGATAGAGTCGGCGTTTTCACTGTATCCTACCTAGAGATCCAAATTTTAATACTAAATCCCGAAAGAATGAATTCCGACGATCTGAACATTTAGACGGCGAGTTTAATTTGAACGATTTGAGACTGCGTGTCTTATAGACCTTATAAGGGCTGGCTCCTGCGCGGTCTGTCAGGTCTGTACAGGGCGGAGCCCCCGACCCGAGAGAGTTCGTGTGATTCCGGCCTTCTGTATCTTCCCCCACCAGTCCTTCACCCTTTAAAATGTTTACACTTCATAAATTGACCTATTATCCCCCCCCCCCCCCCAACCCCCTTCCACAGAAAATGGTAGGCCGAGTAAAGCGAATTTCTTCTCGTCAGTACAAAATTCAGCCGCCTCGGTTTCAGTTCCTATAGTCTCATTAAGTCTAGTTTGTTGTCCTAAACTTGCCAAGAGCTTTGGGCTGTTTTTAGCATCTGCTTTCCGTCACTTTCTGGTCCAGTCATATTTTTACTTCATTTTTTTCAAAATGAAGATTGATATCCATCAAACGTTGGATGACCTAATGCACCGTTGTGGTCCATTAAAGGTTTTTAATATCCTAATGCAAAATTCCTATAACCGGCTCGCTATAATTTTGAAATATTTTCCTCTATCACCCGTCATGAGAGTCGGGGTCGAAATGAAGGGCTCCCCCCAGTGACGAATCTCTGGTACCAGTTAGCGGGTATTTGGGGTGGCTGCGGCGAGTGATGGATGCGATTTTTTTCTGGTCGGAGTCGCGTGCCCGGTGCACTCGCTAACGAACTCAGCGACACGTCATGCCCGGCCCCGTAATTGAAATTTCTCTCCTCCTCCAACAGAAAAGGCTTGACAGGAAATTCGCCGGTTTTGTCAAAGTCGCACGTTTAATGACGACCAATTAATAACCGCGCTATCTGCGAGGCCTGGGGGGAGTTTCGAGCACTGTGGGATTGAGGGTTTGAGAGATTAAACCGGAAAAGAGACGTAGGGGGTAAAAAATTTGAAATATATCTGTGCAGTTTCCGTTGCTGCCTTTGATAACGATGTCCCCAAGCTATCAATCACGAGCTTGGCTTGGCACTCCATGAAAAAATGTTGAACGAATAAAAACTTTTGATATGTAATATCTTTGGATGCACCTTTTTGCAGAACAGAGACTGGCCAAACTTTGTCCTCGGAAACGGTCATAATAAACTTCCCAAGCGTTACCTACATACCGATAATCTGGACATGATGTTCCGATCATTCAAGCCCTTAAAAAAATTATAGAATAGGATCAAGGAAGAAAACGGTGCAAATTTTACACAAGGGTTAATTATTCTTTGATATTGGTTACTTGTGCAAAAATTAATTAATGTGAAAAACATAGTTAAAACATAGTTAAACATAGTTAAAGTTAAAAAGTTTGAAAAACATCTGTACTTTGTTCGGACAGATGTGGGACCTCGAAAAATGGATTCTACTTCCAAAAATACCTCGAAAACGACACCTAACACGACCCCATAGCCAAAAACCTTTTTTTTAAAACCTCGTAGCCGCATTTTAGCCCCACGAGTTTGAGCTGAAAACCTTGCGGGCACAACTATAGTTAGATGGTAAACCGAATATTTTGTCAAAATTTCAAAAAAAAAAAAAAAATTCTACTGCCCAAACCGGCTCGGACGGTGGACTGTCGCGGGGGGGGGGGGGGGGGGGGGTGTGCTTGGGCCTGGGACGGACGGACATTTTCAAAACCATTTTCAACACCCTCGGAAAAACACATTCTGTGTTAAAAATATCAAAAGAGCATATTGTAGACATGTCTGCCGAGGGGCATGTTCATGTCAACATAAAAAATACGTCTCCTGGAACGAAGCTGTGGCTAGGGATGACACCAATATATCGTCGTTTTCACATCGTTTTGGTTAATTATTCTTGGAATAATACACCTATGTTTTCGCGACGCGGGTCGACGACTCCGATCGGGCTCAAAATTTGACATTATCCGTTTCAAGTGGTCTACATTCTAAATCCGAAATGTCCGTCCGCCGTACGCCGTCCTGGCCGTTTTGGGCAGTAGGAATTTTTTAAAAAATCTGAAATTTCGACAAAATACTTGGTTCACCATCTAGTTGTGCCCGCAAGGTTTTCAGTCCGATCGCCCAAACCCGTGGGGCGCTATGGGGCTATAATGGGGCTACGGGAGGGGTTTTTTGAAGGCTTTTAGCTATGGGATCGAGTTAGGCGTCGTTTTTGAAGTATTTTTGGACGTAGAATCCATTTTTTGGGGTCCCGGAACGATCCGATTTCACTGGGACGATCTTTAGGGCTTTCATGGTGCTAAAAATGGGATTTTTGAAGGATCCCAGGATGTTAAATATTTTTCGAGTAAAAAATAAAGAATTTTTGAAAAAGAAACATTTTTGAAAAAAAAAAAAAAAAAAAATTTTTTTAGATTAAAATCCAAAAAAAAATTTTTTTTTTAATTTTTTCATTGACAGAATTAAATTTCTGCACAAGTAACGTATATCAAAGAATAATAAACCCTTGTGTAAAATTTGCAGCGTTTTTTTTTTTTTTTTTTTTTTTTTTTTGTGGAAATATGTAGGTATTCAGGTATTTCCAAAAAAAAGTCCTAGATGATTGGGTGGAGATTGTAGCTGAGAAAAAATGAAGAATTTATGTGAAAACGGATGTACTGGAATGTACAAAATTGGTCTTTTCAATGGATCGTATCGAGTTGATAAGGAAGTTAACATACACTGTGTCATAACCTTTTCATTTTATTGAAACATGAGACTTGTTGACTGTATTGTTTATAACTTGGTGATTTATTTCATATCTCCTTAATTTCGTTCAACTTTAAAGCATTTCATAAACGGTAATTTTGTCTCATTTTTGGACGGGTTATCATGGCAAAAACTTGTTCAAAGGTTAAAACGCTGAAAATTTCACAGAAAGAGGTTTTATTCTTTGGTATACTTGTACACTAAACTATGTTGTGCATTATACTATGCATACCTAAATACAACATTATTTACGGAAAAAAAAAAAAAAAAGGAAATAAATGCATTCCTATACAGTGTTAGAATTTGCGGGATACCAATACCTTCTAAAACCCCTCCCGTAGATCCCCACTGGTTTGAGTGATCGGGGTGAAAAACTAACGGGCTCAACTAGGTGGAGAACCGAGTATTTTTTTCAAAATTTCAGTTAAATCATAATGCCCAAAATGGCCTGCAATCTTCCCCCAATGACTAAACTCAAAAATAATACATAATATAATATATTATTTAAAATCCTAGGAGCGCACCCCAACCATATTGTGGGTCCAGTTCCCATATCTGTCTATTCGTCCGATGGGAAAAGATGAACTTCAATTTGTAGAAGCTGAAACACGTGGCTTCAGATAGCGTGTCCAATGTGAAAATTGGTTATCAAGTAAGGTCGCTCATCCTTGGGAAAGCTTTCTCTCTCAGGTGGGCGTTTAGTCATCGAGCGTAATTAATAGGATTAACACCCCCTTCTGAGCGTGGAGAAGCGTCTTCACGAGCTTTACATGTGCGTTCGAGGGTGCCGGACAGCCGTCTTCCCATCAGAAAGAGGTCGAGGGTGGGAACCTGGCTCAGATACAACCCTAATTCATGCCGGTGATAATGACCTGATGGGGTGAATTTATTGTTGAAGCACTTGGGTTGATACAGGCATCTAAACCCCCGCATTGTTTATTGGATAAAGACCTCGATTTTGGTTTATTATTCTTAGAATAATACACGTCTGTAATAACGACGGGTGTCGAAAATGTGGATCGGCCCCAAAATTTGTCCACTCCACAGTCCAAGGAAAGGACCTCGTTCGCCACCCAGCGGATATAGCGGGTTTCGGGGGCGCTCAAGGCATGGAGAACATATTTCACACGTATGCCCAGCGTTTGCCTGAAAAGCGACTGACGACCAGTCTCCAGAAGCAACTCGTACCTTGGTGTGTTGAAACCGAAAAGACGTTTTATGAATGCGTATTGGCACCTCTCAAGCGTGTCATACGCTTTACTCGCAAATACCTGCGCTCCATAGGTGGCAATCGTCTTTACAGCACCATCAAAGAGCTTCCACTTACTGTTCATGGGGACGAACTTACTGTCAACTATTATTGACATGCTGTTGATGGCACAGTTCGAGGACAACCAATTTTCTCTAAAGTGTGGTTCGAGTGAAAGGGATTGCGAGATCGTCAGACCTAAGTACTTGTAACTCTTTACCCGCTCAATCGGCTTCCCTTCCAGTGTCCAGGCTTCATTGCGGGCCCTCCTTCCTCCATTGGAAAAAATCATAGTCTTAGACTTGTCCAGATTTATGATTAGGTTCCACTTTTGGTTTATTATTCTTGGAATAATACACCTATGTTTTCGCGACGCGGGTCGACGACTCCGATCGGCCTCAAAATCTGACATTATCCGTTTCAAGAGGTCTACATTCAAAATCCGAAATGTCCGTCCGCCGTCCGCCGTCCGCCGTCCGGCCCGTTTTGGGCAGTAGGAATTTTTAAAAAAATCTGAAATTTTGGCAAAATACTTGGTTTACCATCTAGTTGTGCCCGCAAGGTTTTCAGTCCGATTGCCCAAACCCGTGGGGCGCTATGGGGCTAAAATGGGGCTACAGGAGGGGTGTTTTGAAGGCTTTTAGCTATGGGATCGAGTTAGGTGTCGTTTTCGAAGTATTTTTGGACGTAGAATCCATTTTTGGGGGTCCCGGAACGATCCGATTTCACTGTGGCGTTCTATAGGGCTTTCATGGGGCTAAAAATGGGATTTTTGAAGGATCCCAAGAAGTTAAATATTTTTCGAGAAAAAATAATTAAATTTAAGAATTTTTGAAAAAACACATTTTTGAAAAAAAAAATCCCCCCAAAAAATTTTTTTGAAATATAAAAATCCAAAAAAAGTTTTTTTAAATTTTTTTTATTGACAGAATAATTCTTAATTTAATTATTAAATGTCTGTACAAGTAACCAATATCACAGAATAATAAACCCTTGTGTAAAATTTGCAGCGTTTTTACAATAGTTACTGATGTCATTTATCATGAGTTGCAGAGCCGTTGGGTCGGTCGCGAGGCAAACCAGATCGTCCGCAAAGGCCAACAATCGTATCTTGCCCTCTCGCAAGACCGCCCCACCACCCAGGTCGTCCCACACATCGTTCAAAAAGAGGCTGAAAAGCTGAGGACTACCCGGGCATCCCTGCCACAGTCACATGTGCGTCGCAAACCAGTCCGACACAGCTCCATCGAGATACACGGCGGCCATAGAGCCCGAGTATAGGGCTTGGAGGAAACGGATCATCTTGGTGGACACTCCAAGCAGTGACAGCTTCCCGTACAGCGACATTCTATCGATCCGGTGGAAAGCCGCCTTCAGATCTATATAGAAACTATACAGTTTACCGCCTTTCTTCGACGCCGCTAGTTTCGCCAGGGACAGAAGGACAAATATATTGTCGCTAGTAGAATAACCTCGTCTAAATCCGGCCTGGCCCTCATGGAGAAATCCCTTGCTCTCCACCCAGCCTGTCACGCGGTTCATCACAAGCGCCATCAGGAGTTTTTCCAGGTAGTTTATTAGAGCAATGCCCCTCGTGTTGTCAACACCATCGAGATGAAGTTTCTTTTTCAAGGGCCCTATCAACGACTTCCCGAAGCACTCAGGAGTCACCTCATCTGAAAAAATCTTATTAAAACAATTCAGGATCACTTTAAGAAATTCTACAGGAGCGTTCTTAATGAACTCGTATGGGATCCCATCAAGTCCTGGGGATTTTCCATTTTTAAGTCCTTTTAATGTTTGCTGGAGCTCGCTCAGTGCAAATGGGGCATCTAGTTGCGGCACAGACGTATGTGGAAGGACAAATGCAGCCGGGGGGGAGATGTCCTATATCGTATTTATAGGATGGTTTAGTTAATTAATCCACTTATTAGGGCTTTTCAGACCACTGTGCGGCGTACGGCGGAAGCAGAACCAGTTTGCCCAGCACAGAAGTCCTTAATATGGATGCATGCAAGTGCATTAATTCTCAATGGCAACACGATGATCAAAATGGAGACAAAACAAATAAAGGGACTGTTTTTTTGTGCAGTTCTTTGACAAATCGGTAACGTGGAATACGCCCGTAGTGATACAAATGCGTGGTTGTACATCAATTATGGCAAATCATCCAATAATTTCTGGCAGCGAGGGCTGCATTTGGGGTTCAACTCGAACTTCAAATATTAGGATTGTGCCTGTTAGAGCCATTAGAGGTTTCGTGAAGCGGGGGTTTTCAATTAATAAAACGACGGTGCATCCTCGGAGTGGCAAATAGTGCAGGCAAACAAAATATCTGGTTGCTAACAAATGAGTAAACAAGAGGTTGGCGGGTTGGGGGAGTTCACGCGACCTGTGTAGGTATTGAGATGACGTGGCTGATCCCCGCGAATGCAAACACAAGTGGGTGCAGTTTTGCAGATGCATCTCCCCCAGCCAGTCCTGGCAATGCACTCAGTTAATTAGAGCGCATCCGTCCGTGCGTGTTTGTACTGGAAGGGGGAAATTCGCTGGACACCCTTGTAATTACAGAACGCGGAGGCACAACTTACGGAAAGTGTTCCTCGGCGGTTCTACCTCTCGAATCCACCACAACTGATCAATATCTATTACGGCGAGTTCCCCATCTAGGGATAGGGCTGGTTCCCCCCATTGAGTAGATTGACCGGATCAGAATTACAATACCTTCAAATCTTCGCTGTTCACAAAAATAAAATTTTAAATAATTTGAACTTTTATTTTAATAATTAATTATGAATGAATGAGAAGGTTTAATTGTAAAGGCCTTCCGGCGATACAAAGTTTAATAATTAATTATAATTAAATAATTATAATAAAATGAGGAATTGACACGGCTATAGATTTTTTGGTTTATTATTCTCGAAATAATACACAGGTGTCTGCGTAATGTGTTCGCGACGAGGGACGAAAATTTTGATTGGCCTCAAATTTTGTCATTATATGTTTCATTTCTAAAATCAAATGAAAAAAAAAAAAAAATCAAATTTTGGTTTATTATGCTTGAAATTGACTACTTGGCCAAACACCTGCATCGCATCGGAGTCTATCCCACCCCCACATGCCCACTTTGTAATGAAGGCGAGATGGATGGAACGCATCTGTGGACCTGTCGCTCTTTGAGGGACGTAAGAAACGACATCTCAGACGAGGTTCCAACTTGGACCAAAAACACTAAACTATATTGGGCTGCCCGCCAAAAGATGGCAGATCTGCCGAATAATGGCGGGGCGTAGGAAAAAAAAAAAAAAATGCTTGAAATAATACAACCATGTAATAGCGACTGAGGTCGAAAATTCTGATCGGCCTCAAAATGTGACACTATACGTTTCAAGATTTCAAGATGTCTACATTCCAAAAACGAAATATCCGTCCGCCGTACGCCGTCGAGGCCGTTTTGGGCAGTAGGATTTTTTTTTTTTTAAATCTGAAATTTTCACGAAATACTCGGTTACCATTTAGTTGTGCCCACAAGCTTTTAAGCCCGAAATCCGTGGGGCTCAGGAGCTGAAAAGGGGCTACGGGAGGGGTTTTTGAAGGGTTTCGGCTATGGTGTCGAGTTAGGTGTCATTTGCGAAGTATTTTTGGACGTAGAATCCATTTTTTGGGGTCCCACAACGATCAAATTTCACCGTGGGGATCTACAGGCTTTCATGGGGCTGCAAATGTGATTTTCTAAGGAAGGTCAAATATGGTGTCGTTTTCCGAGTAATTTTGGAAACATTTTATAGAAGCTTTTAAACATTTGTTTTTAAACAAATATTTACTTAATGACACAGAATTAATTTTTGCACATTCAACCTACATCAAAGAATAATAAACCCTTGTGATGTGACCTCTTCCTGTTCATATCAAATGCCCGACTAAAAATTCAAGGCGATCGGTACCTAATTCAGGTTGGTAGGCAAACAGTCCCATGATAATGAGCTTTTCATGGGCCTTGCTACATAATGCGAATTCTATAATCAGAAGGTTCATGTTTGTCCAAGCTTCTTAACTGCAAACTGGGAAAGTCGTTTATTAAAATAAATTGTAATCGTAGCCTCGCTCGAATTAACTGCTGTACGCTGCAGTACATATCTTAATTCCGTCCATATTTTCCTACATCAAAGATTAAATTTGTATAGTTGCCAACTTCTCCAAAAAATACCTATACTTAATGGAGTTCGGGTGAAGTCGGATTACTGGAAAATTCAGTGTAAAAGAAGGTTTTTTTTTTTTTTTTTTTTTTAAGGCCTTATTTGAACCAACTAAAACAACGGCTAACATTTTCGGATTCAGCACCCTCAAAAACTCCTCGAAAAGGTCAAAAGAAGCTGGCAACTCGAACATTGGAAATTAGGCACAATCAAACTCACCAAGTAGGGAGTGGGGTATCAAGTTCATGATCGCATGATCAAGTGGCGAAGGAAGTGACTACATTCTGCTACACGAAACCCTTTTTTATAGCTAATGACAGTCGAAACGGCTCAGCTTCGCCGAACTCTTCTTAAACCCCTCTTATTCAAAGTGGGTACAGCGTTATTCTTTATTTATGCACTTTTTCCATACAATGCGTCCTCGTAATTGCAAAATGTGGGAGTTCCCTCACGCGAAGGGGAGAAAAATATTCGCTCGGTTGTGAAGTTGGAGAAATAATGACGCGAACGAGGGCTAATAATGGGCGGGCCGACGTCACGAATATCATCAAGTCCTGTTCGAAGGTGCATTAAGGTATCAATGAGAGCTTGGAGTAGAACAACTTTTTTGATTAGGGAGGTTTTACGTGGAAATGTTGCCCTTTACGTGAATTGAATGAGTGTACCTAGTGTACGTTTTCTATTTCATGATGGGCATGACCATCGTGATAGTTGAAGTTTCATGATAGAGGGGTGTACATATTATAATAGAAATGGGGCATGTTTTTGGTTTGTCCTGGGAATAATCCACCTGTGTAGCTAATTGTTATCGGCCTCAAAATTCATATGAATACGTTTCAAGATAATATCAATACGTTTCAAGATAGGTAATATTATGTGGATTCCAAAAATGAAATATTCCGCCAGTTTTGGGTAGTGGAGCTAAAAGGGGGAGTTTTTGGATTTTTTTGGCTATGCGGTCGAGTTAGGTGTCATTTTCGAAGTAGTTTTGGACGTAGAATTCATTTTTGGGGGTCTCAGAACCATCCGATTTCACCGTGGGGATCTATGGGGCTTTCGTGGGGCTATAGATGGAGCTTTTAAAGGATGCCATGAGGTCAAATGTGTCGTTTTCCGAGTAATTTTGGATCCAAAATCCGTTTTTCGGGGTCCAAGGTCTTTCCAACATTGTACGGGAAAAAGCTACCCAAAAACGTTAGTCGGGGAGGGAGACGCGGGATTGTGACGATTACATATTAGGTACGGAATATTAAATATACGTTAGGCCACTAGTTCGTCATCCTCACTTGTCTTTACGTTAGGTCACTAGTTCGGCGTCCTCTCCTGTTGTACGTTAGGCCACTAGTTTGGCGTCCTCACCTGTCGAAGGTACGTTAGGCCACTTGTTTAGCAGCCTCACCTGTCTTACGTTAGTTCACTAGTTCGGCATCCTCAGTTGTCTCACCGTTAGGCCACTAGTTCGTCGTCGGACAGTTTTGTCAGACGGGTTTCGATCCCGCAATTAGTAAAGCTTTCCACGTTTCTACAATTTCAGCCGATGGCTCCTAGCAAAAAGCATCCGGGGGTCCAGTGGGCTTGCAGGATCTTTTTTTTTTTTTTTTTCAATTTTTTATTGAAATAAAACTAATTTTTGCACAATTTACCTACATCAAAATATAATAAACCCTTGAGTAAAATTTGCAGGGTTTTTTGTTTTGGTAATACCGCTATATAACAGACGGGCGATCTTGGAGCATGTTTTGTTATTGTTCTCTGGCAAGATAAATCTGAGAATAAGAGGGTTTGTCAATGCTCCTGTCCTCCCATGGGGACGGTCAATATCTCTCTGGTAGAAGCACCACGTCATTTGTCCAGCATTATCTAAACTGGCTTACATTGGGCCTTCAGCCCTCCGTTGGGAGCTTCTGAGATGGATGTCCTCTGGAGAAATTTCAAAATAATGCCTCACCTGTCAGATAATGCGTATTGAATGAAGATTCCTTTTTGCCTATCGGATCCGGGATTTGGAAAGAAATCGGGAAGGAAGGGAGCTTTTTTGGAGTTTGATAGAGTTATGGCGATGATTTATTGGCTTGTTTGGTAAAGCAAATAGAGACACCGCTTTGGGCAATTTTCGTTATAAAATACGAGCTGTACAATTTTCTCAGTTTGTCTCGTCCTTTTTGTCTTTTTTACTAGACGCATGAAAAAGCGGCAATAAAAAAATTATTAGGTAAGATAAGAAGCGAAGGGCCATTACTCGGTGATCGCCTACTGAACGCTGGTCATAATTCTTAGCGGAGGGCCTTATTTATGGATGTGGAAGGGTTGGAGCATGGAGGCCTCATCTCCTAAATGATTCACCGGGTTCAATAATGCACGACCCCACTTAGGAGCCCAAGTGTCGTCGTCGGTCAGGATATCAATCTTTCATTGCCTTTTCGGACCTTCGGTGGTTTGGGACCTCATTAAAGCCCTGGCATCTGGGAAGGAGTCTCGAGATCGCATTTGTTCCCACATCAAGTCCTTACGGGGAGGACCCCAAAAGGGATAAAAAGGTCGTTCGACATTGTTTAAATCAAAAGGTGGTCAGTCGCTTCGGTTATGAGATGACAAGATAAAGGCAGAGAACTTTGTCGAACCCAGCGGGTGATTTCTCAATAATTCTTTCTTCTTCTTCTTGAATACGTGCTCGAAATCATGACCACAGGATAAAATTTTTCAACTTTGGTTACAGTTTACAACTCGGATCTCAATAAGTAGTTGAACTGAGTTGGATAATTTATTTTGTGAAAAATCGGAAGCAGGAAGTAACTTCTCGCTCTACCGCTAGATAGGGAGTACCCGCTCAAGCGCGCGAGGAGGCCACCCCTTCCCACATGAAGCAGTCGGCGATTGCGGGGTGACCTTCCCGATTCCCATGGCTTCTAATACTCCTAATCACGAAACCTGGTGAGGGGTCCTTAGTCCCTTCCTATGGTCCGGCGAGAGCCAGCACCGATTTGGGGAATCTCGACTTCCCATTTTTACCCAGTAGGAAGCGCACTTAAGCTTAAGTCTAGTCCTCCACTAGAAGCGTCTGGATCCGTGCCAATGAGCAATGCCGCTCAATTGTTTTTGGTATATCAATTGGTATTGGTGCACCAATGGGCGATGGAAAACTCGGGACAAACCATTCTGAGGAAAGGAAGACTCGGCCCAGCCCAGTTTACAACCTGGCTCAGCATCAATCGCGAAAGGAAAACTCGGACCAGGTCAGTTTATGACAAAATCGGCCAAATTGGGAAAAGGAAAACTCGGACCACCAGAACTAAGGAAATGAACGAAATGAACTAAAAATTCAATTTTAAGAGTTTTTAATCGACATAGCCTATGACTCATAGGCCTCGTCAGAGAGAGAGAGAGAGAGAGAGAGAGAGAGAGAGAGAGAGAGAGAGAGAGAGAGAGAGAGAGAGAGAGAGAGAGAGAGAGAGAGAGAGAGAGAGAGAGAGAGAGAGAGAGAGAGAGAGAGAGATCGTTTTTTATTGCATACAGTCGTATTGGACAATCGTCAAAATTCAACAATCTGAAGATGAAGCTATATCTATATTGTAAACACCCAAGTAACGTCAAGTAAAGTAAAGCAGTAACGCATGCTTTATTAAGCCTTTATGAGTCAGGAGTCCAACCATCCGCTGCCACGAAAAAGTCCTCCAGAGAGTACGGCGCCAATGCTCTAAGAGACCGACCTGCCTGAGCTTTGAAGGAGCGTTTATTCATCATGCGAACACTAAGAGGAACAGTTGAACAGTTTTATCGCCCACCAGTTCGTAGCCTCACGCGCTGCATCCAGCCGAACGAAATCAGGCACATACTTGGAGGCATTCCGTGTACTTATTGTAATGAGGCTGGTGCACGAGTGTCAACAAATCGGAAGGTTTCACGGGGCCAGGTTAGTTTGCTAGCAATTTCGATCCGAGCGGCAGAAGACCGTTGTTTTGAATAGCGTACGGTGTTCTTTTCTCTTCTCTCTCTCCAAGACTATTTCTCCGACCGAAATTTCATTGCCCCCTCGCTTTTTAAAATTTAATCAGCTTTCACCTAAAAAAAAGAAAAGTAAGATCGGACCAACCGTTCCCGCGTTATCGGCAATAATGTGCAGAGAAACAGGTTTTTTCGAAATTGTCCACTTCTTTGCCGAGCCTGCCCCTCCCTTATCAACGCTCAGATCAAAATTTCACACGGAATAGCTGCGATGGGAAATTTATTTAGCTTTCACGAGAAAAAAATAAATTTGGAATCGGACCAATAGTTCTTGAGATACAACCGAAAACGTTCTGAAAAACGTGCTTCCGCTGTCTTCAGGTTATCAACTAAAATGTTCACATTTAAAAAAATGGCATATTTTCAAAGTGCCATAACTCTGAAACTAATTGACCTACACAGCTCCGGTTGGGCTTAAATTGTCACACATTTGATGCTATTTAAAAAATCATATATGTTTTTAAATAGTAGTTTTTGTCGGACAATGCGTAGTTTATTAGATATAGAGCAACATCTAAAATAAGGGCGAAAAAAACGCTGCAAATTTTACACGAGGGTTTATTATTCTTTGATATAGGTTACTTCAAGTAACTTACTTGTGCAAAAATTATTTCTGTGTTAGGTGATAGAAAAAATTTTCGAAAAAAATTTTTTTTTTTGGATTTTTTTTTTTCAACAAATTTTTTTTTTTTTTCAAAAATTCTTTATTTCTTACTCGAAAACATTTAACCTCCTGGGATCCTTCAAAAATCCCATTTTTAGCCTCATGAAAGCCCTATAGATCGCCACAGGGAAATCGGATTGTTCCGGAATCCCCGAAAATGGATTCTACGTCCAAAAATACTTCGAAAACGACACCTAACCCCATACCTAAAAGCCTTTTAAAAAAAACCTCCCATAGCCCCATAGCACCCCACGGGTTTGGGCGATTGGACTGAAAACCTTGCAGGCACAACTAGATGGTAAACCAAGTATTTTGTCAATATTTCAGATTTTTTTAAAAATCCTACTTCCCAAAACGGCCCGAACGGCGTACGGCGGACGGACGTTTCGGATTTAGAATGTAGACCTCTTGAAACGGATAATGTCAAATTTTGAGGCCGATCGGAGTCGTCGACCCCCGTCGCGAAAACATAGGTGTATTATTCCAAGAATAATAAACCAAAACGGTTGGTGCTATCACGGAAAATCCGGGCTGATTGATCAGGGCCCAAGGCCCTGGTGTTTTTGAGTGCGTTCACGCAGAAATAATCATCAATCTAAAATACATCTCTTCGGGTGGGGTCCGTGAGCTGACTTTACGGTTATCTACGATGCTGAACCAAAACTCTAATCTTTCCTATCGGCTCTTTACTTGCTGCAATCCCGAAACAACGTGAAGTGCCTCTTCTTCACTTCTTCTGACCCTATTACTTGGTCAACTGCAATAAGTTGGATTTGTAAGCAGTAGTAAGTACTGAAAGTCTTTCTATTTGCTCTTGTACAGAAACATTTCTCGTAACACTAGCTCACCACGTTCGGCAGATCTAACACATTTCAGTTACCTAATAACTAAATATATTTCAAGCAAAAACAACACTTACCGCTCACTGGCGCACAGCAGTATTCATACACAAACTACACCGGACAGTACCCAAATTTTCTTTTTATCCCTTCCTGATGCCTACACGGCAGAAATACCCAAACGATTAGGGAAATACTACGCGAATTTATCACGTGAAACGGGAACTTGATAAATAAAGCTGCTCGAATACACCTTGAGCCTTTGGTAAACACAGAAGGTTCCGCCATCTTGTAGTTGTTTTTGCCGGCAACCTCTTTTGTTTACAAATGGTTTGTTGACATGTTGCTGTTATTACCACTAGTTGTATTGTCCCCGCGCACCAGCCCTATTTTGAGATGCGACGACGAATGCACCAGAATTTTCACATGCATACAACAAGCATTCAAGAATGTACGAGGCTGGGATAGTAAGGACATTTAGATCCCTGAAAGCCTGACGACAGTCCTCACGGAACGATAGCCTGACTCGCATGACGTTCACTTTGTACATACCTACGTTATCGTTCACGAACTAACTGACGCTGGGCCCTCGTTATCTTAATTGCTTTAGAGGGGGGCCGAGTTTACCTTTTCGAAAAAGGTCTGAACCGCGAACCCTTGGACTTAGGGCCGACATTTCCTCCGCCCGCACCAATTTCTGGTAGTTGAGCCCACAAACCAGCCAGCTGCGCTACACATGTTGCTGACCCATGTTTGAATATCGTCGCTTAAGTTCTATCATGGCTTATCTAAAAAAATGCAACATTTCAGGAGAAGCAAAAAACTGTTTTGTAACTACAGTTTTCATGCAAATTGAACATTCTCTCATAATTATTCATAGTTACGAATAAACACTGGTGGTTACTAAAGAACCAGTGTTACCATGCTATCCGGTGTAAAACAACGAATCCAGTGACAACAAATAGGTACTCAAAATCGCATTTTTTGAGATAGGCCATGATAGAACCTAAGCGACGATCATATGATCCTTCCTCCTCCTCGGGATGGAGCTTTAACTGAGATGGGCGCACTTAGCGACATGGAAATTATCTTGTCGGATTTGATCGTCTATTCTTTCTGCTTTCTGCTAGCTCTACTATTCCGTATGTTTGTTGCTTTATCCTTCAGCTGCCCAAGTGTAACCTTGCGTAGCTATTTCTGACATTGTTCACTGCAATAGGGGCGGGTGTAGAGTGGGCCGCCACCCCAAGGGGCAGAGAGCAAGGAGATAATCCATTATGTAGGCTGGGCCCATCCCTCCTCCTGACATGAGCCTTCTCGCAATGTGTACTGGGCTCTTGCAATCAGTTCACAACATAGCACAGGTTTGGGGAACAGTACCCGAGAGGGTTGTGTGTGTGGAGTGGCAGAAAATCATAGGCGCTAAGTCCAGGTCTTTGCTGCTGTGTTATGGAGGAGTTGACATTGAGCACTGAGAAGAGTTTCCCAGGTTGACCGGTAGAGAAAGCTGTGTGACCTTGCTGGGTCTACGATATCACAGGCTCTTCAAGGATAATTTCACCAAAAGCGTAACCAGACGCTTTCCAGTGGAGTCCTCAGAGATGGAACTGGTGTCTTCCATGGTGTGGCTGCAATAACGAGAGCTGCTTTGGGGTCCAATGCTTGAGCAGAAGGCACTGGGGTTTCCTCATCCTAGCAGAGCCGGGAAAGAGGAAATTCCCATGGGAAGTACGGGTGTTTTTTCCCCTACCAATAATAGGTTGTATTTCCAGATAATATTGCAGTGTGGGGTGTTTGGCGGAGTTCCGAAGAAGCAGACTCCTTGTTATGTAGGAAGGGACAGGATTGCCAGCATTGACCCTCCGGGATATATGATCGAAGCATCGAGGTAGCATCTTAGGGAGTGGGCCCAGCTTACACCTCCGTTCTAAGGAAGGGATTAGGCGATGAGGTGGGTGGGCCCAGTCTACAATAGGGGGCGAGGATTAGGGCCCAGTCTGCAATCGCCCTGCAATAGACAACATTTTGCAAGATGTGTCGGGTATTCCTGAGAATTTAGATTACCTACCATGTTAGGCTGTAATTTACTTTTCCCCTTTAATGGATCCGTGGGTGGTTTCCATCAGGTTTACGATTCTGATATCTAGAAGGCGACTGAGGTTTGTTAGGAAACCTGCGCGTTATTCATCATGATGAATTATCTTGGCGGGCCGTGGATGATATTTCGAATAGATAAATCTCTACATGACAATTCACTTAGGAATCGTCGCATTCAGCGGAACGGCTCTGTAACCGTCACCGGGCACGGACCGCGATTGTTTCACGTTTCACGATGTCATAATCAGATTTGGTTTTGGCAAGTTGGCAGTGCATCAATCACAAGGGCCACCGAACAATACTCGAGTTCCCCCAAAGTATCGATCCTTGATTAATCCAAAGGGCGACAAAAGATTTGATCATTAAAAGTCGATTAGAACGTCCCGAGCAGAAGCCGCCTATTTGAAACGCCTATATTCAAAACTCTGCGGCCGCGACTGTAGATAATCGTTGTGATAAATGATTTGTCTGTGGAAGTGACACATGTATTGTAGTCAGGTTTTCAGGTGTTCTGTTGGAAAAAAAAATTCACTCTTTCACCCCTTTCATTGTGGCTTTTTTTTTTTTTTTTTTTTTTTGGTCAAATAACTATCATCGCCAGCCCGTGACCAACTTACATTGAATACTGGTTATTTAATAAGCGATTATGAACGATGTGCAACGTCGTTTTATATCACCTCGTAGCTGGTAATTGAAGCTGGTTAATTTTTTTCTGCCAGTTTCAAAAATTCTGCTTCACTCAATATGATATTCTGTGGTGACCAAACCTTACAATGATCATATTAAAGGCCTAGTAGTTATGGACAATCCTCGCCCCTCTGCTACGAGCAATACTCTCTCAAATGAAATTAAGCGAGCAATCCATGAAGCTATCCACAAGCTTGCGAGAAATGGAAGTTGAATAATAGAGCACGATAAATCGGATTAATAGTGTCAGCGTAGCGAGTACCAGGCGGTGCAACTGGAAGGACTAATGATGTAAACCAGGACTTGATATTAAATTATGCGATGCTTTGAATGCATGGGTGCACTTTCGGGGCGAACCCAGACTGAAATCTCTCTGTTGAGCGATGATACCGATAAAACGAATTTCCAGGGAAAATCGCTCTACGGTCACGAGTCATTGGGCAAACCGAATAAACTGACCCCCGCTATGGAATATCTAATGCGGGTTCTGATAAATGATACGGCTAACTCGGTTTCGTGTCGGACTTTTTCGGTGGAGGACCGGAGGTTCCAGCGGTGTGATTGATGAAACCGGAGTTCCCGTTCTTTCTGTAGCTGACGGATGATCTCAAACTGTAAACCGGAACAAGGAGAAGAAAAGTGAAGAAGACGGTGGAGAAGGGGACTTAACTAGCGTCCGTGTCATGGGTTTCGTAAAGATGAAGGCGTTTCCTGGATGAGATAGAAACATTTTTTTCTGTTTTTTAAAGAAGTGATTTTGGTGTTTTGACCACTCTGAAAATGGGCTAAAAACAGAAATAATCGGCGAAACGCCTGAAACTGGTTTTGATCTCTCCTATTAAGCCCAAATTGAGGAATCTTGAGTTTGTAGGTACCTCGTGGGAGGCTAGCTTAAATTTCGGTGCCTAAGAACCGCGACTTTCGGTTTATTATTCTTGGAATAATACACCTATGTAATCGCGACGGGGGTCGACGACTCAGATCGGCCTCAAAATGTGACATTATCCGTTTCAGGACGTCTAGATTCCAAAACCGAAATGTCCGTCCGCCGTCCGGGCCGTTTTGGGCAGTAGGATTTTTTTTTTAAATCTGAAATTTTGACAAAATACTCGGTTTACTATCTAGTTGTGCCTGCAAGCTTTTCAGCCCGATCGCCCAAACCCGTGGGGCGCTATAGGGCTAAAATGGGGCTACTGGAGGGTTTTTTTGAAGGCTTTTAGCTATGGTATCGAGTTAGGTGTCGTTTTCGAAGTATTTTTGGACGTAGAATCCATTTTTTGGGGTCCCTGAACGATCCGATTTTACTGGGGCGATGTTTAGGGCATTCGTGGGGCTAAAAATGGGATTTTTGAAGGATACCAGGATGTTAAATATTTTTCGAGTAAAAAAATACAGAATTTTTGAAGAACACATTTTTGAACAAAAAAATATAAAAATGAAATTTTTTTGAGATAAAAATCCAAAAAAAAATTTTTTTTTAATTTTTTCATTGACAGAATTAAATTTCTGCACAAGTAACGTATATCAAAGAATAATAAACCCTTGTGTAAAATTTGCAGCGTTTTAAGTCCTTTTAATGTTTGCTGGAGCTCGCTCAGTGCAAATGGGGCATCTAGTTGCGGCATAGACGTATGTGGAAGGACAAATGCAGCCGGGGGGGAGATGTCCTATATCGTATTTATAGGATGGTTTAGTTAATTAATCCACTTATTAGGGCTTTTCAGACCACTGTGCGGCGTTGGGATTGAGTTAGGTGTCGTTTCGAAGTATTTTAAAATGGACGTAGAATCCATTTTTGGTGGTCCCGGAACGATCCTATTTCACTGTGGCGATCTATAGGACTTTCATGGGGCTACAAACGGGATTTTTGAAGGATCCCAGGAGGTCAAATAATTTTCAAGTAAAAAAAAAAAAAAATTTTTTTTCATTGACAGAATTAAATTTATGCACAAGTAACCTATATCAAAGAAAATAAACCTTTTTGTAAAATTTGCAGCGTTTTATTACTTCTTTTGGTTTTTGGTCATTTCACCCAGAAGAAAGCAGCTTCTGACAAAAAACTTTATTTATGAAGGGGGCAGTGCAACTTTCGAAAAAAGGGGGGGAAAGACCCATTTTTCGTACACGGTGTGAAGTACTGGATAGAGATATCAACTTGCTTTTTTTTTTTAATGAAAGGCAATATCCTGAAGTTTCTACTGAGTTTTTTTCAAAACAGTAACATCATTACCCAATTTTACCCATCAGTTTCAAAATCGTCAATTTTCGGTCGATGTTTTTTGACTTTCAATTCATCACCCTGGCTCAGGTTTTTTGAATAATCTCCCCAAAAAAACTCAGTAGGTACTAGATAGATAGAGAAACAAAACGCTTTTTGAAATTTGAAATTCGGTTCAGTAGATCCTGAACAGCATGTACCGTAAGTCTGGAAATAACAACTTTACAGGAGAGCGTTTCAAAGTTGGCGGACGAAGATGGCGACGACATCGATGTATCGATCGGCGACGAGCTTCGATTTCTTGCTTATTACTCGATATTCTGCCGTGTTGATGGTTGCATAAAAACAAGTAGAAGAAGATTAGCTGATTAGATTATCTGATAAGATCACCGGTGATAAAGAATAGAGTGAATTGTGCTGGCGACGCGGCCCGTGTTTCTTTCGATTTTGCCCTCGTTTTTAGCCATTTTTTTTCTTTTCATTTTATACAGTAATGCCTCGTTTTGCTCCTCCGTTCAAAGTTAGGAAAGGCTTTGGCGGTCGACCTAAACTATCTGATAGGTAGTAGGTAACACTCGTGATCGTGAACTTTCTTTGGCCGCCTCTAGGTGTGATATCCCGTCGACTTCGTCCTATGTTCCTGAGATTTCTGCTGGTATTCCCCCGAATGAAACAAGTACGCCTAAAAGCAACGAACCCCCATCTAGTAATAGTTCTCGAGAGAAGATTTCACCCAATCAAGATAAGTACGAAAACTTGAATGACACGACGACGTATGATAGGTATTGTTGATATTTCGTCTCTAAGGAACAAAATAAATATGCAGCGGGCGCCCACTGACTTGTTTTACTATTTTGGCTATAACTCCAGTTCTAGTGCAGATATTTTGAAAATTCTTTTTGCGTTGTGTTCCTGAGATGTTCTAGTATTAAAAAAAAAAAAAAACGGAAAATCGAATTTTTCATCATTTGAAAGTTGCACTGCCCCCTGACAAAATTTCGCTTCGAATGAGTACCCTACTGACTCTCAAATTACAATCTCCGCCTTTTTGGGCCCGTTGACACCACAATTCAAATTATAATCATTTCTATTAATTACCCAGTGAATACTTTTTAATTTGTAAATGTTTTCAACCATCACCTTTTTTTGTTTTTTTTTTTTTTGTTTTTGTAAATTTGTTCTCGTCTTGATGAAACCACAATAACAATTTATATCATACATGTATTGTGTAATATACAAAATACCATTTAAAATTTTTTTCATTATTTAGTTGATTTTTTTAATTAGTTCCATCAGTTCAGAGTCCTTGGTCCACAACGAGACCTCTTAATCTCCAGTTGACGCCTCCTCATTTGGGATTCTCCGTGTTTCCCGATGTCTTAATGGATTTTCGCCAAAAACCTTTCATTGTTCGGGGGAGAGGGACCCATTCAATACAAGCTGCTACTCGCCTCGCTCACGGAAAAGGGAAGTTCGGGAACGGAAACCGTGATAAATGAACAGAAACCATTTAGAGATAGAGTTGAGGCCCTTCCAAGGCAAGAGGGGCTCGGAATTCACTCTTATTTCTGGTGTTTGTGAAGGGATTTGTCTCGAAAAGGTTCTGGTGACAACGCTTTATAAATTTCCCCCCAGCTGAACAATTACACCGCAGATCGATATCCCGGATTTAATAAGAGAGTCGGGTTTGAAGAAAAATAGCCCGCAAGGTGATCAATTCTGGAAACTTCGGACGTGAAGTCACGGGCTGTGGAACATTTTTCAATGGGGTTCAACTTTTTGTGATTGCAGCCACTCTGTACTTCCTGGATCTACATATCCGACTAACATAAAGACATACGCGTGGTATATCATTCACCAGACCGCATTCCCCAACATCACGCGATAATTACTACAGTTTGATTATATTACCGGTGAAACCCTTGACAGTCATATTGTCCGAATGTTATACCCGTCAAAAGCAATTTCCAGAAAATGCGGTATTCATTATAATTCATGGGCATTACCCCAAGTATGAGTTATAAATTCATAATTAGTACTTTTTTTTTTTTCTTTTTTCTTTTTTTACAGCAACCCTGTATTATGTTTCGCAAGTTCCGCATGTCTCATTCAATATTCATTATTCAATATTCGCAGTGTATCGTGTTACACGCTAATTACTTTTTGAATAAGAACGAACGTGGAGCACAATAGATTTTTATTTTTCGAGTGACTCTCTTCGATGCTCCTAAAATAGGAATCATGCATGGGAACAGACAATGTAAATTCATATTAGTGCATTTTAATAATGAACGCAAATATTGTCATTACAAAAGTTTGACAGCACGCCGACAATTTAAACAAACGACTCCCGGGCTCAGGTAATTTCTTATGTTTCCCGGTGTTTGCCAGCTTGGATAAGAACCCAGAGCTGCACAATCACTGGAACCCATGGCAGCTCTCTCCATTGCGGTCCAAAAGGCTCGCAGATTGCGTAGCTAGTTTAACGTTCTCAGCAAACGAAGACAATGTTTTTACCAGACCACCAGAAAATTTTTATCCCGGTTTGAGGTCCCAAGAGAGGTAGTTTACAGTGTAAACTTTGTTCCTCAGATCTTGTGTGTTGAAGACAGATGCCTTGGCCGCCTTCGCCACAGGAGCCTCTGCTAAGATTTACATAAACGTTCAAAAGTTCAGAGGTGAACTGACAACCGACAAGAAAGGTATTAGAACACATAATTGATTTTTGGGCAAACATTGGTGTTCGTCCCCGGATACGAACCAGGCTGATCAGCGCTCCGACTGATGGTAAACAGGCGTCTCGCTGACGCCTTAGTCCACAGGGCCATCCTGTCCCCCGTCAACCTCCGTAGCGAAAACATAGGTGTATTATTCCAATGTTTTCCAATGAATGATAAACCAAAATGGAAATCGTTGCAGAAGTTTTGAGTTTTTGGAGCTACACAAACCAACGTAACATTTTTATAAACAGAGATTTATCAACTCTGGTGTGGCCTGAATTGATTCAGCGCCTCGAAATACTTGGGAATCCATATCGAGTTCGACAATTTCGCTCCGCTCAGAGGTTTTTTCACAAGCCCAGCCGTGCTACGGCTATTCACTGTGCGACGGCTATCGACGCCAAAACCGTCTTGTTGCAAGACTCTTGTACTGTAGCGGGAGCCGCTACCCTTACCCCTACCCTAACAAGACCCTGGAATGTACAGCCTATAAGAATAGTCGGTCATGTCGCACCTCACCAAACAATGGAGCCAGCAGATGCTCATGAAGACATCATATCTGTTGCTCTTTCCCATGCCCCTCTCAGACGATAAAACAAAAGACGAACCCCTCTAGAGCTTGTCCAGTGAAATATGGAAGGGGCCGAGTGTGGTTTTGGTCAAGCCTGAGGTGCACGTCATTCATTTGAGAACAATAGGCCGCTACATTTCCCCTAATGTCTAATAATGCGAGGTAGGGTATTAATTATGTTCAGGTCATTAGAAGGCGTGTTCGGTCATGTCGTGCTTCCCCAACATCCATTACGATTGTCCGTCCAACTTTTTTCTTTCTTCTTTGCTAGCCGAAAAGGTTTTTGTTTTTACATCGTGTAGGTATAATGTGAACTATTAAGATTGACTATTCAATATTTTATCAGTTATGAAATCATGTATTTCAACATTTTCAGGCGTGCTTTTCTCGTTATGGCAATATCTGTTGGGAATATAGTGACAAATGATAGCTCAGAACTGTTTAATCCCTCTCCCTACTCGATACCTATCCCTCATGCTACCAACCGTCGTTAACCGTGGAACTGAAATCTCGGAAGCGTGAAATAGAACTGTGCGACGACCCTTTTGAACTGTCTCGTCCCCCAACGGACGCATCCAGGATATAATTACTTTCAGTGCACTCTGAGATCCCGTCAGTTCTTCGGATTCGCCGGTAATCAAGGCCCATCTAAGCAGCTTACAACCCTTCCGGCGGCCACGTCTTCATTAAACTAATGAATTCCCGAGACATCGATCCCTCTCTTTAGTTGTAAGACGTCAATACGGTCGGTCATTAGAAGAGATAGGTACTGTTTTGTTTACCAAACAAGTATTGTTTTCATATTTAAATAGTAAGAAAGGGTTTTGTGAGAAATGTGACCCCCTCTGCCTTTAACTTTCGTATTTAGATAAAATACATCAGTTGGTTTCTAACTGATGAATTTGATCTAAATACCAAAGTTGAAAGAAGAAGCAGAGGGGTCACATTAATCGCTAAATCCTTTCTTGGATAAGCACCTCCGCACCACCTCTCCCATCTCGTCTTGAGATAGTTACGTTTTTAAATTGGTAGTATTTTTTGGTTTATTATTCTTGGAATAATACACCTATGTTTTCACGACGGAGGTCGACGACTCCGATCGGCCTCAAAATTTGACATTATCCGTTTCATGAGGTCTAGATTCTAAATCCGTGAATTACTGAATTACTTATAAGGGAATAACCAGCCTCGTACGCGGTAAATCCACCCTCCAAAATTTAATAATTCGATCTTTCCTTAATTCTATTCATACACGAAAGGGTTGACTGGATTTGAGAAAAGGCGAGAAGCTTAAAAAGCCGCGTGACATCTCAGAGACTCTTTCAGGCTCCTAATTACTCTTCGAGGGGTGAGAAACTCATTACAAGGGAAGAACTCTTGTAAGTGAATCTTTCTCGGCGAAGCTTTCTGGGTGGGTATTACACGTAAGAAGATTACCCACAACAAGCAGCATCCCCTTAATTTAGGATTGGGATTTTATAATTGTATTTTAATACCGTGGGGGATTCGAAATAAGGGTCCCTCAGTTCAGTTACGGAGTCGGATTAAGAGCGAAAAAGGATCCGTGAATGCCTTGACAGTGAAGGAAGACAATTTAAATACGGATTTGGCACTTTTTAGCCTCTTCAGTGGTGCCACTGGCAGCTGCCTTTCCAGGTGTAGATTGATGAAGGTATTGATTAATTTTCAATCTATTCGCATTAAATTGAGAAAAGTCTTTGACAGTGCAATGAGCGATTTGGTCACGCATGGCAGCTGAAGGGGATAAGATGCGAGGCAGAAAATGTATTTATATTGAATACGGATTTTTTACACTCACACATGCATGATTTTTCTTGTTTACCATCTAAAAACATGTACAATGAAACTAATTTCTACCTATGACCCGTTTCTTTTATGATCCTCTGACCTCCGTAGAATAAAGCACCGATTCGATTCACTTCCATTCCCCGAACCCCAGGCCCCGTATCCCCCGAAACAGTAGCATAACGAGCATAACAAGTGAATAAATCTGTGGAGTTCGGGATGCCCAGGTGTTCCTGCATATCCAATGCGTAATGACACGTTCGCTCCTGTTGAATGTTTAATAGCGACGAGAGTGAATCAGATCAAACTCGGGCCGTGAATAATTGAACAACACTTTGTTCTCTGCGTTACGGATAATTTAACAAATATATCATCTCACACTCGTATGAGGATCGGCTTTTTTCCCTGTTGAAGGTGAGCAGTAATCTTTGGTAAGCTGTTCTTCGTTAGATCTCCGGTCGTATTATGTTTTTCAGGCTCTCCGTAACCTCACGGTTTTAAACTATTATCGAGCACTCCGACTGCCGAACTATAATTTTGGTTTATTATTCTTGGAATAATACAGAATAATGTAATCGCTACGGAGGTTGACGACTCGGATTGGCGTCAAAATTTGATATTATTCGTTTCAAGAGGTCTAGATTCCAAAACCGAAATGTCCGTCCGCCGTCCCGCTGTACAGAGCTTCATAAGTTGTGTCTAAGGCCATTTCTGGCCCATGACAACCTTTCTCGTACCGTCTGCTCGCTACCTTCTCCTAGGGGGAGTACAACGGGCCCTCCTGTCCCCTCCGGCGTTAGCCACACGATTCTGGTGCGCCCGGGATGGACCAACGTGGAGCTGCCAGGTTTTATAGGAGGTCTTATCGCAATTCATTGGCTCGAAAGTCTTTGGGACAGGAGTCATCACAGTGGAGCTACCTACTATTCCACCTCTACTTGTAACTTGTGGTGTTCAGGTCGTTGGTGGCTGCAGAATGCAACAGACCATACCTACTCTTCTGCCTCTTCTTGTAGCTTGCCGTTTTCGAATCGTGGGTGGTTGCTCTCTCTACGTTTACTTGTCTGGAGGAGGGCGAGGAAACAAAAATGTTTCCTCCTCTCCGTACAACTACCACGACCAGCCTAGACAAAAATAAAAAATTTGAACACACATACAATGATGCACACTGAACTTGAACACACATACGATGATAGCCACATCACAGAATTGTTCCCTAATTTATCCTCTTTCGCGCACCATCACTTCATTCATCCTAGACCAGTGAGACGGAGGGAAACCCACCAAATCCGCGCCAAACCCTTCCTAAACTGGCCCTCCTGGTACCCTGGTGGCCTTCCGCCATCCGAGCTGTTTTGGGCAGTACCTACCTAGGAGTTTTTTTTTTTTTTTTAATCTGAAATTTTGGCAAAATACTTGATTTACCATCTTGTTGTGCCCGCAAGATTTTCAGCCTGATCGCCCAAACCCCTAGGGCTAAAATGGAGCTACGGGAGGCGTTTTTGAAGGGTTTTGCCTATGGGATCGAGTTAGGTGTCGTTTTCGAAGTATTTTTGGACGTAGAATCCAGGAACGATCCGATTTCACTGTTGCGATCTACAGGGCTTTCATGGGGCTGCAAATGGGATTTTGAAGGATCCCAGGAGGTCAAATATTTTTCGAGTAAAAACAAAAAAATTGTGGAAAAAAAAATTGCCATAAAAAAATTTTTATTTTTTTTGTTCATTGACTCGGAATTAAATTTGGGCACAAGTAACCTGCATCTAAGAATAATAACCCCTTGTGTAAAATTTGCGGCGTTTTTCATGTCTGAAGGGCACTAATTGTCGCTAGATAGTTCCTTGTAACGTACAAACGAGTGAGTAGCTCGTAACATGTACTTCAGTGCATAATATGTATATTACGGACCATATCCTTATAGTAGTAGTTTTGGTTTATTATTTGTTTGATAATACACCTAATTCGCGAAGGAGGAGAATAATACAAATGTTGTATATCATAATTATTATGATATACAACATTTGTATTAATGTTGTTGGAAACTTGTTGAGGGTCAGTCAAATAAGACGAGATTGTTTTGCCGACGTTTCAAGAGATATATTCTCCTATCATCAGGGCCTAATGAAATGAACAAAACACGAATTTACACTTTGAATTTAACAATTGATGAAACTATATGATGCACTTGTGAGTAAATTTTTTAAATTTTGTAAATTTATCATATAGTTTCATCAATTGTTAAATTCAAAGTGTAAATTCGTGTTTTGTTCATTTCATTAGGCCCTGATGATAGGAGAATATATCTCTTGAAACGTCGGCAAAACAATCTCGTCTTATTTGACTGACCCTCAACAAGTTTCCAACAACATTAATTGAAACGGTCAACATCACCATCAACTATTTGTATTAATGTCTAATGTTCGGTCGTTTCGGGGAGTTGAAATAGTTTAAAAATCTGAAAAGTTGACAAAATACGTATAATCCATTTTTTGGGGGGTTCCAGAACGATCCGATTTCACGAAAGGGATCTATGAGGCTTTCTTGGGGCTATAAATGGAGTTTGTGAAGTATTTAAGGAGGTCGAATGAGCTTTCGTTTTCCTAGTAATTTTGGACGTTGATTTTAATTTTTGGGGTCCCAGTCTTCATTTGCAGTAAAATTTTTATAACTATTCAACTATATACCCTTTTGATTTTATTTTTTATTTTTTCAGGGATGAGTGCAGATATTGTCAGTGGGATTAGCAGCCTGACCAATGTGGGAAGGAGAACAAGATTGAGTTTCTTTCATCCCAAGGGTGACAAAGGGAAGACATCCAGATCCCACAGGTGATCCACTAGCTGAAGGATTGCCAGACCGTTTTGGTGAGGCCGCAGCCAGAAGAGAGAACACTTGTGCTGACAATCGCTCCCAAAGAAGCGCAGATGAACATGAGGAGGTCTTCGACCGTCGGGCCTGCTCCCCACCCTACTAAGTTGGTGATTGGTTTTGGGTATTGGACGTAATTTTTTCCTAAGTTGCAACCAAAGCGGACTTGTCCTTGGGGGTATCTGCTGTTCCTGGCTATGCCCATTGGACGGTCCCTCGTTTGGTGGCTTTGTCGCTGCTTTGCTGGTTCAGAGACTGATAACACAAAGAGGCTGTTCAATCGGCTTGAGATTCTGACTTTTGGAAAACCTACCTGGAGACTTTACAGGAGACCTAAGATTCCAAATGGAGGGTGTCCGCTCAAAAGCTTCTTGAAAACGCAGTTGTGATGGGCTCTGAATAGATAGCGTTGTTTCTCCTCCCTTATCTTCGTAGGTATCCGACGAGGGAGTATAACATCAGGTGGAATGGGCCATTAGTGTGAAAGGGGAGGTCAATCAAATAGCTTTCCGCACCCCCGAACGATGACAGCAATACGTAATAAATACACACTGCCGCCTCTGAAGCAGTTAGCACTTCATCTTTCCCGCAATTTCCAGACCGGAGAAGCACGATTAACACGGATGTGTTATCGTAAAAGTTTATGTTGTAATGCAAGCCCTTTTTGTCGTTTTTGTGTTTTTGGGAATATTTCGCTCTTCAGATATCCTCATTTACCAAGCATCTTGGTTAAACGAAGGGTCCTTTCCAAAAAGGGGTGTAATTATAGTCGAATTCAAAGGTATTCATAACGGGAAGAAGCACACATGGTTTGAGAGGAGCTTCTGAAGCTCCTAAATCTGATAATTGGCCGAGAGGGACATCCCCCTTGGGACTAGATAAATGCGGGGTCCATGCAAATGTACCTCCTGAAAGGACACCCTAATCCTGGGTAATAACTCGGCTCCTCTTATCACCTGGCCCTTTGACGTCGTGGTTGGGCCCCAAAGCATTTCCTCCATTGGGCTAATCCAGCTTCGAGTATTTGTCAAAGACAAAAGCCTAATCAACGTAATTAAATGCTAACGCCTATCCTTCTACCCTTCCTTTGATTAAATTGGAGGGATCCAAGGAAGCTTCCTGTATCTTTGGATCTGAGAACTTGAGCCTGGACTTGAGACAATCTCACTCGCCTCTGATTAAACCGTCTTGAAAACTTTGCCCAGTTGAAAGGAGTCTGTGGTTTGGACCTGCCTTGATTGATCGCCGGAACTTGGCTGATTGCTCGGTTGTTGAAGTACAAAATGAGTTATCTTGGATTAAATGGGGGGAGGCCTTGTTGATAGGGCGTGAAGTTGGAAGAATGATGTGAGGTCAGTTCTTCAAGTTGGTACAAGATCCACTTAATCGAAGCTTCGATTTGAGTGAAGCTCCATTTAATTAAACGTGGGTTTCCTGCTCAGTAGATCTTCAGCCGTTGGTAGTTTCGCGTAAATGATTTGCAGGAGGGTTGGCTCGGTTAAAGTTTAGTATTGGGATTAGATGCCGCTTCCACGATACCAAAACGGGAGACGCCCGATAACGCCAGTTTCGTCAGATAATCCGCGCCCTGTTTGACTGCCTCTGGGAAGGAAGACACCTGCGACATACGCCATAAAAGGGGCCCCTTTGCCATATCTTGTGCTCCCGTTTTCCGTAAGGCCTTTATTAGACTCGAACAGCAGATACAAGCAGTCGGATTAAACCTCCCGGCCTATAACTTTCCCTCTAAAGACTTCCCTTCCCTCGTGAGCGCTGAACAGCCTCCATATAACGAGACGGGGTTAGTCTGAGAGAACATGTTTTCGAGCTCATCACATTTCAGGGAGCCATTTTGGTTTAGTATTCCGAGAATATACCCACCGTTGAGGAAGGGGTTGAATGAGATGTCTTTTTCGAAGTAACTTCAGACGTAAACGTCTGATTCTATTGAATGGATTTATCGGCGCATTTGATTTTCGGGACGCATTTATCTCGAAAAATGGTCCGTTGTATCAGAAATACCACTACGTACAAAATAAGTAGACAAAGTTTGCCATCAAGTATGTTTCGGCCGCTAGAGCGTTCTGAATATACCTAAGCATTTTTATACTTCAAGTAAAAAAAATTCAGGAAACTCAATTCTACCGTTGCTCTACGCCATTGAGTCGTGATACGCCTATAAAATATTTTTCATTTTATGATATGTCCGCGGGTCATTTTATTTGATCGGACGAGCTATTCGTGACCGACCGCTCAAACCTGTGGAGCTCTGTAGGGCTAAAAAGGGGCTACGGGAGGGGTTTCTGAAGGTAAAATGGGCTCCTTGAGAAGGTCGGAATTCATCATTTCTAACAACATATTTGGATTCAGCACCCTTTAAAACCCCCCTACACAAATTAACGTGCAGAACTGTTTTAGAAATGTTGAAGATTTTGAGCTGGAAGCAGAGGGCCCGTGACGTCAAACCTCGCCTTGCTGGGCATTTAGTAGTTGAGGACGGAGCCGCCAGAGCGTTGAATAATAAATCTGAATGGAATCGGAATAAAAACCCTCGGTCCGGTTTGGTTTTCAAATAACCTTCTTTGATTATAACCTCCGATGCTAGATTTTGATTTATTAATACGTTGTGGGATCTTGAGGTTCAGTCAACAAAGGTAACTCTTCGTCTAGGCCAACGTTTCGGTTTATTTATAAACCATCCTCAGGACTACAGAAATATACCAGAGGACGTTAGACAAACATATTATGGGCCAACAGCATTAGACAGTCAATAGTAAATAGAATGCCCAGGATAAAACTGAAGTGAGACTATTTTGAGATCAAAAAACATGTACATGTACATGTGTGTGCTGTGATATAAAGTTAACCTACTTACATATTAATGCCTACCTCTTTATTCTACTATTTTATTTGTAGGTACCGTACAGTCAACAGATAAGTAATATAATTGATTTGAAAGAAGTAATATAATATAATATAATATATTACTTATATGAAGTAATATACTGCCGTCCAACGGAGAAAAGCCGTAGAAATAAGGTAAAGTGAATCTGAGCTACGGCTTTTCTCCGTTGGACGGCAGTATAATATAATATATAATATTACTTATATGTTGACTGTACGGAACCTACAAATAAAATAGTGCCATTTGTACTGCCTAGTCTGAGTGATGGGAGTATGGTGTTCTGCAAGACCCCACATGTGATTCAGTTTGCATGATTTCATCTGAGGTATGTGACGAATTTTATATATTGTTAGGTACCAGATAATATCATAAATAATTATATTACAAATTGATAGTAGAGGTAGGCATTAATATGTAAGTAGGTTAACTTTATATCACAGCACATTTAGTTTACATGTTTTTTGATCTCAAAATAGTCTCACTTCAGTTTTATCCTGGGCATTCTATTTACTATTGACTGTCTAATGCTGTTGGCCCATAATATGTTTGTCTAACGTCCTCTGGTATATTTCTGTAGCCCTGAGGATGGTTTATTAATAAACCGAAACGTTGGCCTAGACGAAGAGTTACCTTTGTTGACTGAACCTCAAGATCCCACAACGTATTTCTGAGCCTAGCAGTCGAGTAACCCAGCCTTGTCTTTGATTTATCATTCTTACCTATGTAATCGCGACGGAGGTCGTCGACTCCGATTGGCCTCGAAAATTTGACATTATCCGTTTCAAGAGGTCTTGATTCCAAAAGGACTTTGATTCCGTCCGCGGTCCTGGGCGTTTTGGACAGAAGGAATTTTTTTAAATCTGAAATTTTGACAAAATACTTGGTTTACCATCTAGTTGTGGCCGCAAGGATTTCAGCCCGATCGCCCAAACCCGTGGGGCGCTATGGGGCTTTTTTGAAGTTTTTGGGCTATGGGATCGAGTGAGGTGTCGTTTTCGAAGTATTTTTGGACGTAGAATCCATTTTTGGGGGTCCCAGAACGATCCGATTTCACCGTGGGAATCTATGGTGCTTTCCTGGGCTACACTGGGGATTTTTGAGGCTCCCAGGAAGTAAAATATTTTCCGAATAAAATTTTGTTTTTCAAATTTTTCAATGCCACAGAATTAAGTAACGTACTTCAAAGTATAATTAACACTTGTGTAAAATTTTCAGCGGTTTTGAATGACCTTTTCTGATGACTACCCCGATTCTTGATTTTCTGGGTCCGCTTTTCGCGTAGCAAAGTTGGCTAACTTGCACAGATGCGAGAGAGAGATCTCTCGGACAATCAAAAGATGACGAAGCCGCCCACGTCATCTACCCCTCTAGACCTCGGAGTTCAAATATTATATTTTCCCTAAGTCTTATAATTAATAGAGACGGGTTTTCTGCAATGTTGACCGTTTTCGTAACATGACCTTTCCAGGAATTTTTTTTATTTTTTTTAATCGTTCAAGGAGCTCATTCTTTTTTCGGGGAGACCTAGAACCATCCGATTCCACCGTGTATGTATTGGGCTACAAATGAGGCTTCGGAAGGATGCCAGGAGGTCAAACGTCGTGTTTTCCAAGTAATTTTTAGCGTAGGGATACAGCGCAGGGGTACGTTTTCGGGGTCCCACATGCGGATGTATCCGTCCAAACACAGTTCACCAAGTCAGGATTTTACTTACCTAATTTTTAATTTTTTTTAGAATAATTTTTCATTGCACAGTTTTTGCGCAATTTTTAATAAGAATAATAAACCCTTGTTGAAAACTTTTTTTTACATTTTTTTAAATTATTTCATTCACATACATTTGATTTTCGCTCAATAAATTGTACATACCAAATAATCAACACTTTTGTAAAATTTGCAGCTTTTATCAACAAGAATTTGTAACGTGAAAACAACTTTTATCACTGAACTTTCAGCGAAGACTATAATTGTAGTATTATGTTTATTTGTTTTGGGATTTTTCTATATATTTCTTTTTTTTTTCGTGTGGAGGGAATATTCTATTGGATCGCCGGTGTGTGGGTTGTCCTTTGGATCGAAAAAAGAGTGATTAGTTGGGTGTTGCATAGGACTTGCACGAAAGAATACACATAGAAGGACATAGCAGCGACAATGTGCATCAAAACGTGGTTCATGTAAACGTGTCTCTTGCCTCTCTCATAAAAGAACATGGAATATTGGATGTATGCTCTGAAACACAAAAATTAACAGTGAAGAACAATTCTAGATTTAATAAAACGTAAAATTAGTATAATGTCTCACCTGAGAGATATAAGGTTGAGTATAATCACTACGATGAATAAGTTTGGAAGAGCCAGGCGTTTTGTTCCACTGGACAGAAACGTTGCTTCCAAAAGAGTAACGACAAGTCCCAATTTGGCGAAGTAGAAGATGACGCTGGCGATCACTTCGGTGGTTGATTCGTTGTTCAAAATGGAGTACCCTCGCATCATAAGTTCTCCGCCGTTTGGGCTAACAACGTGACAGGCGACGATGATGAGGACGGCGTGGAAAATAGCCGGCAAAATATTGATGAAGTAGTCTTCCTCCCCGTCGAACTTCTTGGAGGTCGCTCGGTCCATCAAGTACGAGCAGAATGACAAGACGAAGGCGAAAAAGAGGAAGAACGATTCGCCGTTGCAAGTGAAGAACACGTAGACGCAGGATGTTGCGGCTGCCAATTCCAAAAGGCGGTACGTGGGGTTTGGGCCGCCGAACAGTGGCATAACCAGGTTGACTCCTATGACGGTCGCTTTAATGGAATCGAGCGTGAAACTCATGCCGTTGATCAAGAAAATATTGGCGAAGATCAATATGATCAGATGTTCAATGACGCACATAAACATCACAATGATGTCCTGTTTGGAATTCTTTATCATAAACTTGATTGACCATAATCCTGCCACAATCCACACGGCAGAAGAGACATCTATGTTCACAAATAGCCCAAAACTTTTAAAATGCCAGAGGTATTGAGAGGATATGAATAATGTTGCCACCGTGAACGCGATTATTATCGGCAACTTCATAACTGAAATAGACCCTTGCAGTAATCTTCCACAGGCTACCGTAATGAACACGACGATCAAAATCTTCCGGTGCAATATCGACCAAAATAGCAATTCCACGACGCCGCAGAGAATGAGAAGTTGCAAAAAGATTTTCACCTTGTCCGTCCCAGTCAATTCCATTTGGGTCTTGAGCGGTGAAAGGAATTCACCGCAAAACAAACGGAAAACGATGAAAGCTATGGCGAAGTAGAGCGAATAACGACAAGGGTACCCGCAACATTTGACCACGACGCACATGACGAGGATCAGCACCAGACAAATAACGTCGATCAACTTCAGCCACTTGGAACTCGCCTCTTTACGCGATGAATCCGCCATCAACTTGACAGTTTTCAGGCTCAAGAAAGCAATCCAAATTACCGAAATAAAGAATGAAGTAGACAGAACCAAAGGGTCAATCTCAATATCGGAGGTTGCCAACGCGTTCAGAATTAACTGCATTATTTCCCAAACTGTGGAGAATACACCGAGGTTGTTGTATTTTTTTTGCAGTTCGAAAACTCGCCCAGCGATAAACTCCAAAAAGTTTCCTTGCACCGCGAAGTAGTTACATCTTACGTCAATTTTTTGTACTTTCGGAGACGCTAGCGTCGTGAGATGTTTAAGTTTAGCGTAAGCTTCGTCGTAGTTGAGGGTCAAGTTGAACAATGTTTCCGTTGAGGAAGGAACATAGTCGCGTTTGAAGATCATCAAATAAGCACTTTCGTCGTCTTTATAGTAGTCGGGGAACAACACGCTCATTGAGGAGGTCACGGCGAACATGTACGTCGTCGTTCGCGATGCTCTTCTTATAAGCGTGTTCACTCTTGTAAAATACCAAATCCTTTCGTCCTCAGTCAAGGGCTCTTCGTAAGGACTACCACGGCCAATGTTGATGAAGGTGACGGGATGTTGTTCAGGAGAATTTTCCATAATCATTTTTCGCAGTTGGACAATCGTTTTGCCACGTTGGAACACGTTCGATTCATAACTGTAACTGTCAGCAGGTGCCGCCACCGTGCCGTTTTCTGTCGAGTTATTGCCTAAATCGTCAGTACTATTATCTGCCTCGACTATGATGAAATTCCACGAACTAGTGTTGAACTCGTACGGCGAGGCGGAAGGCCCGACATACATGAGGTCGATCCCGTCAAAAACCGATTCCGGGGGTACGTCCGTAAAATTATAATTATACCATAAATTGGTACCATTTACCGGCGGACTTACCTGGTACGTTTTCGTATACCGCATTATTTCCAATATCGGCACCGATCTGTTCCGGGCAATCCGCACATCGTTCAGCGTCAACCCTTCGATGTAAATTACTATCAAGCTCGGAGAGACCGTACCTTTGTTCAATTCAATCCGGGCTGTTTCGTCCTCTTGGTAGACGTCCACGTCCAAAATGGTCATGAGCAGCACCACTTGGACGACGACTCCAAACACCATCAACTTCCACATCTTGTACAAAAGCCGTCCGCTCTCATACAGTAGTCATATTTTGTCAAATTGGGGTATTATGGCAGCTTTAGAAATTTGGTTCGTACATTTTCAAATACTGTGACAATTTTTTTGAAGCAAGAATTCCTTCTTATGTATCCAAGTTGCCGTCGGATGATAAATTTGTAAAATTTTAATAGAGTAAAGTTCGCCAGTTGCCTACTTTCAGCACCTGAAGTGTTTAAAAATTGACAGTTGAAATTCTTCAACACCAAAAGACACATTGTTATTTTCTTCGTTCCGCTTTAGTTTGTCAGTCGGGAGACAAATGTTCGCCCAGAGATTCAATCAATTTCAGAGGCGGCAATTACTGTCGGGTCATTAACTGATGAAGTCCAATTATCCCACTCGGATCTGCTCCGAGATGACGAACAGTCAATCACCGCCGAGGCCCTCTGAAAAGCGGCGAACCCAAACGGGATTTTATGAAGAGTACCTAGTTATTTATAAGTTTAAATTGAGGGCGAAAAGTGAATAATCTCTCTGCTCCGAAACCCCTTCTAAGGAAATTAATCTATTCCCCGAAATTACGGAATAGAATTCTAGAATTCATTCTATTCCGTGCCCCGAAATGTAACCTCAGGACAATCTCACTAACATTGGACATTCTAACTTCTCGTGTTCATTTATTTATTTGTATAATTCGGTGAAAACAAAGAACTAAAATAAAAACGCTGCAAATTTTACACAAGGGTTTATTATTCTTTGATATAGGTTACTTGGGCAAAAATTTAATTCTGTCAATGAAAACAATTTTGGAAACAATTTTTTCAAAAAATACTTCGAAAACGACACCCAACTCGATCCCATAGCTAAAAGCCTCCATAAAACCCCTCCCATAGCCCCATTTTAGCCCCATAGCGCCCCACGGATTTGGGCGATCGGACCGAAAACCTTACGGGCACAACTAGATGGTAAACCAAGTATTTTGTCAAAATTTTATATATATATAAAAAAAAAATCCTACTGCCCAAAACGGCCCGGACAGGGGACGGCGTACGGCGGACGGACATTTAGGATTTAGAATGCAGACCTCTTGAACTGGATAATGTCAAATTTTGAGGCCGATCGGAGTCGTCGACCCCCGTCGCGAAAACATAGGTTCATTATTCCAAGAATAATAATCCAAAATGAAAAGTTTTCGAACTCTTATGACCCTCTGCAGATGACTCCTGAGTCGATGAAGATAAAAAAAAGTCGAAGCAGTTAGGAACTATACTCAGGATGAGCACTATAACGTGATATGAATATCGTGTGAGGCGACTTGACTCATTATGGGTGTATGACGTGTAGACAAGTATCGTTGTGTACTGGTGTGTTCCAAAAGCGGCATATCTTTGAACACGCCACCGTTTGTTGTGGAGGGTACATTGCATGACATGTCGTGATCTGGTCCAGTGGTGCCTGCAGCTGCAAGAAGGCTTCGGACAGACTTGCCAGAAGCGTCTGGGTACCCTGTTCTCGCATCTCCAGTTGGGAGATCTGATGGAGCCAACATCCTGAAGGCGTCGTGATACATGGTGGATGTTTCAGATCCTGCATTGTATCGCCCGTCTTTCCAGCACCCTTGCTAGAAACGTCGAGGTCGGACGCGAGGGAGATGGGCTCTAGCTCGGATTACCGGATTAAACATTTTAAAGGCGACCAGCAAAGGAGTCATATTTCTCCCTCTGCACCTTCGGCAAACAACTGTCTCTGAACCGATGGTGTGGGAATCCACAATCGGCAAACTTCTTAGTGACCAGATCATCAGGGCCTGTGCCCGACTTCTGGACAGCGGCGACGCCATCGATGGGAGTCTTGCGGCATGAGAGGCAATTTGTAAGGAATCGTCCTGCATTCGGGCTGCATAATGCACATCTTGAATTTACCCATCCTGTATACATGCAGTAGGATTTTTTTTTAATCTGAAATTTTGACAAAATACTACTTGCTTTACCATCTAGTTGTGCCCGAAAGGTTTTCAGCCCGTTCGCCCAAACCCGTGAAGCGCTATGGGGCTAAAATGGGGCTACGGGAGGCGATTTGAAGGGTTTTGGCTATGGGATCGAGTGAGGTGTCGTTTTCGAAGTATTTTTTGACGTAGAATCCATTTCTGGGGGTCCCGGAATGATCCGACTCACCGTGGGAATCTATGGGGCTTTCGGGGCTACAAATGAGATTTTTGAAGGATCCCATGAGGTCAAATATTTTCCGAGTAAGAAAAAAAAATTAAAAAAAAAAGGTTTTTACTTTTTTACAGAATTAATTTTTGCAAAAGTAACCTATATCAAAGAATAAACCCTTGTGTAAAAATTTGCAGTTTTTTTTTCTGTATCATCATGAAGGGATACCTACGGATTACCTAAATCAAGTCCTGAGTCTACCCTCGAAATTTCAAGACATAAACCACCTGCTCATTGGGAGAAAAAAACCAACTACGTAAAAAACTGATTTCAGATTCAGCTCCCTAAGAACCACTCAGAACTTGTATCAAGCCCATTGTTATCTAAGTTTTCGCTTGATTTTCTTTTTTGCCCAGTATTATCCAAAAATGAGCTGAAAATTACCCCAAATTGTTCGTAAAACGTCTGTTGGGTGGAGCCGCACATTGCCGCAGGAAATTCCTCCATAGTTTGTCAACAGATGACAAACTATGAAGGAATTTCCTTACTTCAGTTACTGAATATGTCAGGAATGCGCCCATGCCATCCGTTTTGCGAGGAAAGTTGAGGGAAAAACTTGCGAGCTGGTCATCGCTCGAAAACAGCGTTTTTCAGTAAAAGTGATACGCCTCGACTAGGTACTATGACGTCCAAAAAAAAATTTCAACGCTGAGTAGGTACTTTTAGAGATCTCCAGGAATGAGGCTATGAAGCCTGAAAAATTGAAAAAAAAATTCCTGGAAGCTTCTTCTACAATACACTTGACCGACGCGACGCGTCAATACTGTCATTTCACCTAATTTTGTTAGTGATCCTTGAGGAAAACTGGGGTAAGGAAGTAGTTTAAAAAAATTGAAACTTCGTCACCAGTATATTATATTCGAAATATATCCAGCCCGAAACCGCAGATTTGGTTGTTGTTGTCAATGTTCCTAAATAAGGCCGTTTTGTCACACTGTATCGACTTATCGATATACTCCTACATCTGGTGGGGGCGTAGCTTAGCCGGTAGAGACCATACCTACACTATTTAGGAATAGATAGGTTCCCCATGGGGTCATGCATGACAACGATTGAGCGGCACATACTGCGGCAGAACCGTCACTGATGGAGCAGGAGCAGGAGATAATGGCGGGAAGAGCATCAGGTTGATTTATTTGAGCCCGTGGAGTTAGAGGTGCCCTTGGCTTGTCGTCTCCTTCAGAATCGCCACCAAGTCTATCCGAGCTGCCTGGCCTGGAGGACAAAATCGTCATGACAAGCCACTCATTAACAGTCTTCGCATCTGACTATGTGTATTACTTAACTCACTCTCAAGGCCTGTTTGAATACTCAATCTCTACAGAAGGGTTCTCAACCTCAAGTAAACTACAGTCCATGACAGGCAGAATACGCAGTCTAACCTGTTAGCCAGGACATTATGACCTCCCTCAATAGTTTTACCTCTCAACCGCTACAACTTAATCCGATCCTTATGTAGGTTATTTCTCACCTCTGAGCACTCGTGACTATCCATTTCTCTCAGCTTGTACGAGAAGAACTCAACTTGTATCAAGTGATGCCCTAACAAATCACCATAAAGACCCGTATTGAGCAGCTTCTATCACACGGTAGCCAGCGGAGTACGCGTTCGCAAAAGTTTGTTTAAAATTGTTTGATCAAGCTTGCCATTCAATTTCTCAACAGGGTGAGCAATTCAAAAAACGGCCTGCCGGCCACCCACATAGAATATTAACGTGGCGTACGTCGTTCAATAGAGGCTGTCCGAATGAATCACTAATCACTGTTCATCTAATGGGAACATCAGTTCGCTAAAACATGCCTTCTTCCCCCCCTTTCAATCACTTCTTTTTTTTTTCTTTTTTTTTTTTTTTGCACCCCGAACGAGAAAACATTAGCGAAAAAAACCCGTTTGCGCACGTCGGTTTATTTATTCCGCAATAGGCTCATTGTTTGTCTTGGAGAGAGCCGAAGAGATTGCAGAATGCAGGATGAGGGCATGGGGGAGGTTGTAGCGGTCAGTTCGCAAACACGTGCCCCCTTCAGACGTCCATTATGCGGGCTTTTCAAAGCCGTTCCGGAGTTAATGGGTTAACTCGGGGTTGGATTATGAGGGATGAAGAAAAGATGGGATCGGGTCCGTCGTGTGGAGAGGCGGAGGGATTATTCATTCCTCGTTCGGATATAAAATAAGATAATTGGAAGTTTTTTTTCTCTCCCCTTGATGAGAGTTGTTCAGTAAAACAGAGGCAGCTTTTAGAAAAAAAGATCCTTAATTGCTTTTTCAACTCTTCTTTCTGCACCTCTTGGAAGCCGGCGTACAAGGAATAATTGAATCAACTACAATTTCCCTGATGGAGTAAAAAGAAAAAAAGCAAAAGGAATTTTACCTCTTCAAACTGTCTTTAACCAGAAATATTGCATTATGACTACTGGGGGACACCCCCAGACCCCCGGATTTCAGTTTAGATCAAGGTTCAAAGCCAAGTAGGTACATGATGCGTGCTTACATAAACGTACGAGTGGTTCTACTGACCGTAGATTAGTAGGTATGTTCGCTGCGATGACTCCTGTCTCAATGAATTTCGAGCCAATTGACAGTGATAAGACCTCTTTTAAAACCCGGCACCTCCACGTTGGTCCATCCTGGGCGCGCCAGAATGGTGTGGATTGAAGAAAGATAAGTGCACTTCCCCTAGGGGAAGGTAGCGAGCAGACGGTACGAGAAAGGTTGTCATGGGCCATAAATGGCCTTAGACACAACCTAAGAAGCTCTGTACAGCGGGTTCTACTGACCAGGAGCCTCACGCAAGGTTTGATGTGTTAATAATAGTCCCTACGTAGAAAAAGTGAGGGGAAGTCGGGCCCCGTTTTATACAACACGAAATCTGATGAATCTACATTCAAATTTAGAAACACAGTTTCATGTAGGAAGAATCCATTTTTGGGGTCCCAGAACCAACCGATTTCACTGTGGGGATCTATGGATCTATTCGGGGGGCTGCAGATGGAGGATGTCATGAGGGGAAAAGAGGTGTCGTTTTCTAAGTAATTTTGGACGCATTATCCTTTTTTCGGGGTCCCAAATCCTTTCTTCTATTTAACAAAAATAAATGTACTCAAAATCTTTGTGAAATCTGTATTTCAATTAGATAGAAAGAACTTTCAGATCCCTCATTTTCTTATCTCTTATTGCCTTCTTCTTGTCAGACTTTCTTACGCTTTTCTTATGGATTTGGTGGAAGAACATCCAGTTGGAGACAATTTTCCTGTAGAGGTTTTTTTTCTGCTGAGTCCTCTTCTGCTCACTGTTAGGCCTCTTACAACCCACATGCCCAACCGTCATCGACCATCCAAGACGCCATTTCCCTCCTGAACCCACTTTCTAATTAAAACGTCCCCTCGTCAGGGCACGAATGTTCCGCAAACACGGAACCTTCCTTTTCCAATTGTGCTGAGACACAGCCAACCTTATCATAATGAAAAACAAATATTTGCCACTCACACGTTTGTGTTTCAGTTGTGGAAAAAGACACGCTGGTCTGCTTCTGGCCACACTCCCTAATCTCGCCTCTTTGTTTCACACATTGGGCCTAATGTTTATTTCCATCCTAAGCAAAGGATGTCCCGATCTTGTGGTGATTATTGTTTCGGGGGAGAAGCCCACTTTTATAAATATTGGCTCAACGGAGGACGGATCGTTAACTACCAGGCAGCCCAACAAACAACAGGGTAGCAATTCAAGTTTTTGGAAAATAAACCTTGAAACAAATGAAAGAAAATCACCAATAGCAGCTAATATGGTTTAAATTAATTCAGTTTCACTCGAGAAAAAAATTAATAAAAATTCAATAATCAGCTGCTGATGATTCGATCTAGAAATTCCCATTGCCGCCACTTTGGCGCTAGTGTCGCATTCCCCGGCTTCTTATAAGGCGACGATGGTCAACAGTATTGATTCAATGGCGGCTCGTGCAGGGGTTCACTGGTTCAGAGAACCCCAAAGATAGTGTGAGAGAGATAGGAAAGGTTAGAGTGAGGGAGAGGAGAGAAAAATTTAATTTACCTATTATCATTCAGCTTCCAATAGTGTCACTGTTGATGCAAGTTGGTAACAAGTTCTTACTATTTTTGATAACAGTTCCATTCAGCTGGGGAGTGACGTCAGAACTTGGGTTCAGCTCCGGTTTAGAACCTAAGCAGGCAAAAGGATGTCTAGTCCAAGCAATGAAGACGAAAAAACGCTGCAAATTTTACACAAGGGTTTATTATTCTTTGATATACATTACTTGTGCAGAAATTTAATTCTGTCAATGAAAAAATTTTAAAAAAAATTTTTTTTTTTTGGATTTTTATCTCAAAAAATTTTTTTTGGATTTTTTTGTTCAAAAATGTGTTTTTTTTTTCAAAAATTCCGTATTTTTTACTCGAAAAATATTTAACATCCTGGGATCCTTCAAAAATCCCATTTTTAGCCCCATGAGAGCCCTATAGATCGGCACAGTGAAATCGGATCGTTCCGGGACCCCAAAAAATGGATTCTACGTCCAAAAATACTTCGAAAACGACACCTAACTCGATACCAAAAGCCTTCAAAAAACCCCTCACGTAGCCCCATTATAGCCCCAGAGCGCCCCACGGGTTTGGGCGATCGGACTGAAACCCGTGCGGGCACAACTAGATGGTAAACCAAGTATTTTGTCGAAATTTCAGATTTTTAAAAAAATTCCTACTGCCCAAAACGGCCTGGACGGCGGACGGCGTACGGCGTACGGCGGACGGACATTTCGGATTTAGAATGTAGACCACTTGAAACGGATAATGTCAAATTTTGAGCCCGATCGGAGTCGTCGACCCCCGTCGCGAAAACATAGGTGTATTATTCCAAGAATAATAAACCAAAAGGGCTTTAGGTAGAAAAAAATAGGGTAAAAGCGAAAATTTGCACACACGTAGGGGGAGGTGTCTTGAGTAACATACTAAAAGCCCTGGGGGTGGGGGTGCAGCGTTAGGACGGGCGGGGGGTGTCTCCAAAGGTCCCTTTTTTCAGGTTTTTCGTGAATATCTCGGAAACGGTGCCTTTTTCGATAAACCTTGCCCTATAGTAAATGAAAGTTGATACAATTCTGTACAACTTTGATTATAAACACTTTATCCAAATTCCGAACCGTTTCCGAGATATGCGCCTCGGAAAATCGGTTAACTTTGGAAATCAGATTTTTACCTCACGTTTTTTGGAAAACTTTCTCGACTGGCGTCTGAACGGTTGACATGAGAGAAAAGCTGTACAAGTAAAAGTTGTAGAGCATTAAATTATCTTTGAGAACATATGGCTAGTCACGAATTTATCAGTGATCATTAAAAAGTTACGCCAATTTCAAAATCTTAACGATTTTTGTCATTTTTCCCCAAACGTTGACAGGCCACTATTCTGAGCTTAAACCGTCCTTCCTTTCTGTCATTTATTGTCACTTTATTATGTTGTTACGTCTCCCGAATTACATAACAATTGGTGACGGTGAGGGGGGGGGGGGGGGGGGGGACGCAGAATGGATGGGTTTTGTCGGGGAAAACGAATATTATTCCCAGTGAATCCGGATTGTAATCGTCAAATCCTCCTGAAATCAATCAAAACAATTATAGTAAGAGCAATCATTGCTCTAAGACATAACTGTTTATATAAATATAAATAATTGGGTTTTTGAACACTGTTGGAAATAGTAGAGAAGAAAAAGAAAAGGGAATTGTTCGTGAGGGAATTTTTACTGGCAACTAGTGCCCTGAGGGCTCTGCCCTCCTTACAAGCGTGTTGCCAGGTTGTTTTGGTAAATTTTGTCTAGTTTTGCCTCCTTTTGGTAATAATAATTTTCTAGTCGTTGAATTTTTTATTGTGTGCGTGATTTTCAAGAGACCCCCCCCCCCCCCCCCCTGCCGGCACACCACCCTTAGAAGACAGATTGGAAATGAAACGCATGGGCGCATGTAGGGACAAAAAATTTCTTCATTTAGGAAATTGTTTCATGCATCAGTTACATGAAAACCCTTTCTATGCCCCCCCCCCCCCCCCCCCCACGAGCTTAGTTGCTGTTCCATGCAGTTGTTCCATTTCAAAAGCAGCTATTTCATTTTCCTTCCGAAGTGGGTTGGGTGGTGTTGCTTCTACCTCGACGAATCATATCATCATCATACAATAATATAAAATCTCTGGGAGATACTGGGGATGAATTCAAATACGTGTGAAAGGCGGAAAGACGTAGTCGCTCACTGGTCCGGAATGGGCACCGGTTCCTTGGGGCTCCACTTTTAGAACTTTTGGAATAGAGAACATCCCGAGATTTAACACTGCTTTGAGGGGTGAACAGGTCAAATAACCCTCAGTCAATCCCTGATTGATTTTAATCTACTGCTTGGGGACGGCAGTGACGATGCAGGCCTTCTGTTGATGTACGTGGGGAAGTAGGAGATTCGTCTGCGTTGCTGTGAGGGGAGGCCAACGTTGTAACCCTCGGCCTTGGGATGTTCTCTATTCCAAAAGTTCTAAAAGTGGAGCCCCAAGGAACCGGTGAGCGACTACGTCTTTCCGCCTTTCACACGTATTTGAATTCATCCCCAGTATCTCCCAGAGATTTAACACTGCTTTGAGGGGTGAACAGGTCAAATAACCCTCAGTCAATCCCTGATTGATTATAATATAAAATTGTGTTGGCCGACGGCCGTGTGGTTTGTTGGTACGGGATAACGCGTTCCCGAATGAGTTTTTTCACTTTCCGCTCGCTGGCCGTTTAGGGGGTCGAAAAAATTACGCAAAAATACGAGCCGTATAGATCAGACCTGGAGGTAGACGTCGGTCAAATCGAAAATCCGAAATTCGCCCAGGAAATTCGTCGAAAAATCGTCTTTCTCGCGTTTGTCCCACGTTTTTTCGGGTTCAAAAATACCCAGTAAGGAGCCATTTTTTGGGTATGGTATCCGCGAGCCAAATGCGCGCCAAAATATAGCCAATCCGATTCCGAAGTCGGATTTCAAAAAAACCGAGGGGGAGGGGGCGATTTCACGGTGAGAAGACAATTGGATCGTTTTAATTCGCGCGGGGCCAGGGATCTTAGAAAACGGAGGGTCCAGGGAACTTTGATAGATGGAGAGGCCTTTATTTAAAAAAAGTTGAATTGAATTAAAAATAATAATTTCCTAAACGGTAAGCCCTAAAAATACGCCGATTTTTTCTATCGTCTCTGCTACGAATAGGAGGGGCGGAGCGGAGCGAGGCCTTATGTCTGAGTAGGGGTTTGAACGTGTCCATCGATGCTACGCACCCCACAGGCGGCAATACACCCCACAGGCGGCAATACACCCCACTAGGGGAGCGAGCGAAGCGAGCCAGAGAGACTAGTAAATATATAAATTGATCTACTGGCTTTCAGATGGAACAGTTATCGGGGGGGGGGGGGGGGGGGGGAGTTTTCAGGGTATTTGGTCCTGAGAGGGGAAATGTAGGTGGCTGAAAGGGAAACTCTGAGAGGAGCATGTGGAAACACTGTTTCTCAGTCACGACAAATTTGTATTCAAAAGAGCACAAGTTGACATCATTCACGGAGGAGACAATGATTTGAAAAATGTAACGTTCTCGGAATAATTTTGTCTCCCTCTCCCTCACTCTACATTCTCATGTTTCGTTTTCGAAGACCTCCGAAATCTATATGACAATGCACTTTGGTAAACTCAGATCCCTTCGGGTGGTTCCTCTGTGGTCTTTCAATCCCTTCGTTATCGGCATAAAACTAAATCGGTGTTGTATTACTTTCAATAACAACCTGACGGCCCTCTTCGATAACGAGACGTCCAAACCCTATTTTTCTTCCCAGATTGAATTACATTTGAAGGGACACGGACACCAGATTGGGTAATTTAGGTGGACGTTCGAGAAAAAGTTTATTTTAATGATGAATGATTCTAGCAATTTTGACATAAACGTCTTTTATACTGATTTATCTACAACTGCAAACCTTACAAATTTGGAAGAATTCTTATGGTTTCAGATTTCGGTTGAAAGGTGGGGGAGCTTTTTTTTTTTTTTTTTTTTTTTTCTTTTTTTATTTAGTATAAGTAATCGTAATTACAATGAAACAGAATCCGGCACCGCAAACTTCAACGTAGGGGAAGGAAAAGTTTTACTTCCTTTCTTCGAGATTATTTTTTACTGCAGTCACGGGGCTTCTTTTTCCTCCCGTATTTACAACGGCGAACCACTTATAGGAGTTCTCCCTTTTCGACAGGTAGGGAAAAAAAGAGAAAAAAGAAAATACACCGGGGGAGAATATGTTTGCGGATCGGGTGGGGTCGAAGAATCAGATTCCTCGGATAATAACGGGGCATTAGCTTGAATCCTATTGTACAAATTGGTTGCCATGGGAGTTTTGTGAAAAGGGGAGCTTTTTATTACGGCAAACAGCATTATAAACCACTTTTTTCCGAGGTTGTGGTGTTTCATCGGATACTATCTATACGGCGGAAGATAACACGATGAATCGAAAATTAGCCTGAACAAAGTTTTACTTTATTTTCCCTCGTAAAACGGTAAATAAACTTGATGAATATAACGGGGTATTGTTCAGTTTTAAGAAGAAACGGCGTGACATATTTCTTTAACGCAAATTTTTTTTTATGACCGAATCGTCCGCAGGTTTCTCACTTGACGGGTTGGAGTCCTTAACATTCAAACCAACTTGGGTGGTCTCCCTCGCATTAATATGAACTCGTAAATTCCCGAGGTGGGCAGACTATGACCGGCAAATGTTCACCCTGGGGTGCCATATAGCCTCACAAGGGGTCTCCCAGTTTATTCACATTAACTCCTAAGGCTGATAATGGTTCTCTTATCCGCACGTGCTACCGGACCGAGTCTGAAACCGCTGAGCTCTTTTAATTAAAACTTAGAGCTTTTACTGTTTACGTGAGTCCTTGTGGAACTGGCGGCCCAATATTCATGAAAGGGAAGGATTTTGATGTCCTGGAGTTCCCCAGCGTCCCTACCATACATTTGGCAGCCCATTCCACGCTGTTCATTATCGTTTTCTTATAGGTATGAAATCCGTTAATTCTCAGGAATTGCAAGTTAATGGACACGCATTTAAATAAATTAAGAAAGAGCGAACCAATGAAACATGTTGGTTTATTATTCTTGGAATAATACACATATGTTTTCGCGACGGAGGTCGACGACTCCGATCGGCCTCAAAATTTGACATTATCCGTTTCAAGAGATCTAGATTCCAAAACCGAAATGTCCGACCGCCGTCCGGGCCGTTTTGGGCAGTAGGAATTTTTTTTAAATCTGAAATTTTCACAAAATACTTGGTTTACCATTTAACCTAGCCCGCGAGGTTTTCAGCCCGATCGCCCAAACCCGTGGGGCGCTATGGGGCTAAAATGGGGCTATGTGAAGGTTTTTTTTTTTTTAGGCTTTTGGCTATGGAATCGAGTTAGGTGTCATTTTCGAAGTATTTTTGAACGTAGAATCCATTTTTGGGGTCCCGGAACGATCCGATTTCACTGTTGCCATATAGGGCTTTCATGGGGCTACAAATGGGATTTTTGAAAGATCCCAGGAGGTCAAATATTTTTCAAGTAAAAAACAAAATGTGAAACAAATTTTTGAAAAAGAAATTCAAAAAATTTTTGATAAATAAAAATCAAAAAATTTTTTGATAAATAAAAATCAAAAAAATTTTGTTTTTAAATTTTTTTTCATTGACACAGAATTAAATTTCTGCACAAGTAACCTATATCAATATCAAAGAATGATAAACCCTTGTGTCAAATTTGCAGTGTTTTTATGGTTGTCTCGATTAAGACCATTTTTGTCGTTTTGGTTTATTATTCTTGGAATAATACACCTACGTAATAGCGACGGAGGTCGACGACCCGGATCGGCCTCAAAATTTGACATTATCCGTTTCAAGAGGTCAAGATTCCAATACCGAACTGTCCAATGGACAGTGTCCATCCGCCGTCCGGGCCGTTTTGTGCAGTATGATTTTTTTTTTTTTTTTTTTTAATCTGAAATTTTTACAAAATACTTGGTTTACCATCTAGTTGTGCCCGCAAGGTTTTGAGCCCGATCGCCCAAACCCGTGGTGCGCTATGGGGCTAAAATGGGGCTACGGGAGGGTAAAAAAAAAAGGGGTTTTGGCTGTGGGGTCGTGTCAGGTGTCGTTTTGGAAGTATTTTTGGACGTAGAATCCATTTTTGGTGGTCCCGGAACTATATAATCTCACTGTGGCGATCTATGGGGATTTCATGGGGCTCCAAATGCGATTTTTGAAGGATCCAAGGTGGTTAAACATTTCTCGAGTAAAAAACAAGAAATTTTTGAAAAACAAATTCTAAAATTTTTTTTCCATAATTTTTTCATTGACAGATTTTTCTTAGGCACGACTTAGGTGCCTACCTAGATAGGTTTGTGAAGCGATGAGCAGTCCCGAAATGATCGAGTACATGGGATTTTGATTCTTCTTCTGATTCTACACTTTATTAGGTACTTTTTATTACCTACACAAATTGAAGCGATTAATTTTACGTTTGCACTTTGTATCGCCGGAAGGCATTTACAAATAAACCTTATCATTCATTCATTCATTCATTCATTCAATTTTACGTTTGCGATTGGCACCTGGATGAAGCAGCCGTTGAGTGAGATCTCGGATGCGAGTGCTTCGCGAAGAAACAGTTTCGGTGCTAAACGAGTCCAAAATTAATCGATTAGGTAATCGATTGTTCGTGGTTTGTAATGAAACGTTGGTAATTGTTCGTGGTTTTATAATGAAACGTTAGGTAACTTAATTTGCCGATCCATATTTATTTCTTCGGGCGAACGCAGTATTGATTTCTCATGGTCGGATGTTTTCTTCTCAGGGCAAAAGTAATAAGGCTTGTAATTGTTGTTAGCTTCATTTCCCTGGCCAACGCCCATCGCAATAAGTAGGTAATAAAGGACTTCAGAAGCAATTTAAATCGTCGAAACCGTTCTGCTAGATGGGAATGTTTACGGCAAAGGGAGGAAGGGGAATTGAAACGTTCGGAGTCGGACTGTCTCATCTAGAATAAATTGAGAGTGAAAAGGAAACCGGTCGTCATTAACACTGATTGCCCTCACGCACGCTTTTATACAACGGGTACGAAAAAAAGGCAGTTATGCGTTTTTTTTTTGTTTTTTTTTTTACAAAGTAAACACGCTCAACTTTTACGATCCTCCTAATCTCGACAATGGAACTTAACAATTCGTAGGGGCGGAAGTCTAGTGATGAACGCTGTGGTGGGAGATGCGTTCTGAAATGAAAACAACCCTGCAATTAAACCTAACTGAATTCTTTCGTGAATTGAATACAATACACCATCAACCGACTTAGTATTCTAAGTTATGGTCTGTGTGCAACCGTATTCAACCAAATACCCTATTTACGAACCAACCCTAAATTAATTTTTGGAGCCTAACATGAGCGGTTATTATTATGAAGTAATTAACCAATAATTGGTATAGTAGGCTTGGATTATAAAACATTTAACAAAAAGGTCAACGCCCTAAAATCAAAATCTAAGGATGTTAAAATTTAAATGTTCTTGGAATTTTTTAAAACTTCGAACTTTGCTAAATAGCAAGTGTGGTCTTGGGCTCTACATTCTGATTCTGTATACGGTAAGCTCTCTTCTTGTCACTTTGCTTTACGTCGTTTGACGAAAGCGGTTTCTTTTCCAGTACTGCGATCAGTTTATTTTGCCCTTTTCATGAGCCACGCTTCGTATATGGTTCTGCTGTGGGGAGGCTCGAGTGGCACTGATAAGGTCTTTAAGCTTCCACTTCTTTATGCGACCACTTGAAGTCCCATAATATGGCAGTGTGTTTTTTTGGCACGCGCGAAATATTGAGTATTTTTGCAACGTTCGCGGTCGGCATCGAAAATAACGCACTCTGCTGATTATCGCATGCACATTTGTCACGTCGTAAAAGATAGGGAACGCAAATAGCGTCGCGGGTATTGATGTATAGTCTGTTAATACAGAAGTCCTCCCTGAGGGTTCACCAGGAGATTAGAGGATAGCCAATCATAGTAAATCATTGGGGCCGATCTATTGAAACAAGCGAACGGGCGAGATTTATACGCGGGGGGGACTGAATGGTCAAGGTAATGAGTTATTTCGTAGCGCGGATTAGATGAACTGATCCACGCGACGACCCCCTTCCCTCTCCTCCAACACCAGGGCCTGTCATAAGAGCGATATATCGACGTGGGTTGTAAAACTGACAAGTGTGGGGGGAAGGCTACGCCTGGGGGCTCATCGGGAAAGTTTGCATGATGCAGATGATTGTCATTGGGTAGTAAATCCATAGTGTTGATGTATCATTTTCCGATAGCAAGTTGAGCTCTGATGGCCACGTGAGAATAATTCCTTGTTTATCCTGACAACCCGGACCAGATAATGCAGACTCGGCTTCAACGATGAAAATTAAATTTGTACGATTCGAAGAAAATGTTGACGTAGGATCATAGGACTTGTAGGAATTTTTTTAAAGCAGAAATTTTGGCAAAATACTCGGTTTACCATCTAGTTGTACCCGCAAGATTTTAGCCCGACAGCTGGGGGCTCTGTGGGGCTAAAAAGGGGGTGCGGGCTGTCAAAATTTGACGATTATTAAAATAAAAAATAAATTAAATTTTAACAAGGTGTTGTTTCCCACGTATGTGTCCTAACATCGTAGGACAGATAATTGTTTTTTTTTTTTTTTTAATTTAAAAAAATATTGACAGAATTAATTTTTGCTCAATTGCTAATTGTTAATAATAATTAACCGGTGTCAATGAATAATAATTCCTTGTGTAGAATTTGCAGCGTTTTTTTGTTATTTTTCTTTAAAATATGAGTTTGAGAAACTAATACAGTATACAGAGGCATTTTTACAGTTCCTATCAAAGAAAGATGAAGTAAGATAATGGACGAAAATTCAGTCATTATTTTTCAAATATATTAAAAAGTGTTTAGAAACACTTTTAATTTATTTGAAAAAGAATTTATTAGAACTAGGATTAGAACTATTATTCTTGAACGGATTTTAACATGCCCAAGTTTGTGCTTCAGGTAATAATGAACTAATGGGCTCCTTGAAAAGGTCGGAAATCTAAAAACATTTTCGGATTGAGAACCTTTTAAAAACCCTTTACACCAATTTTCAATGTGAATGTTATCGAAATTTTCGAGATTTTGAACTGAAAGGGGAAAATACTCCGTCGGGCATCGAACGTTGGGTATTTAGCCGCGCAACAGTGCGCGCAGTGTTTTTTATTTATTTATTTTTTATTATTGACTAATCTCGCACGACACGGCAACTCTGTTCGCATCAATTCACATCTCCAAGAACTAAGGCTCCTGAAGTGAATTCCTTGTGATGACTGACGAGAATTTGAGAACGTTCCATAAAAATTTTAAGGTTGATGACGAATGATTTTCGTATTAAATTTTGAGGATGCGAAAAACGGCCTGACGCGCAGCAAGGTTGGCTAACTTGCATCTCGAGGACCAATAAAAAACGGGTGAAAATTAGAACGGCCCGTCCCTCTCTCAGGCTCCGTAATTTAAATATTTTATCTATACCTACCGTATAATATAAACATAAATAATGGAGAAGGTTTTGCTGCGATGTTAACCCTTTTTCGTAACTTATGAATAAAGACCTTTCGAAGAATAAATTAAAAAGAAATCATTCAAGGAGCTCATTGAGGAATGTTGTTTGAGGTGCCCTCACTGAATATAACACGATTTCTTGTCATTCATAATTTTCCTGAAAGTGCGCAAGCGACTAGTGCTGGTTTTATTTTTATTTTCATCCTGTTTTACGCCCAGTGAACATGCCAGTGCATAGACGCCCCTGCTGATGGATACGAGAACGCAAATTGGGGTATTTTCTCCGAAATCAGGGCGATTCGTAGTCAACGACAAGTCCTTCGCATACAACACCATTTATATGTAAAGGCGCTGTCGTGGGGCGTATGAAGGGAGCTCGCCTTCCCTTCGGAAGGAATTTACAAGACCAAATGCTGAGGAGGCGTTGTTTAGGGCGTTCTAAGCCTTTGTGCAAAGTGGTCGGGGAAAACGCGTCCGAGTGGACATAAGGAGTTTTCAAGTAGTTAGCTTAGGAATCGCCTGTAATGAAATGTGCCTTAAAACGGGACAACTGCGCGGGTCAGTCGGTTTAATCAAGCAGCCAATATCCTCAGGGTCTTGAAGGAGGGGTGGATAGTCGTTGACCGTTATTGTCGCCTCCCTCAAACTGCCAGGCACACATCCGCGTTTCCTTCCGGGCGAAATTAACCGGAGGGGAAATCTTCTCTTTGAAATGTTAAGTGGTGAAAACGTTCATTGTAAGGCCCTCCCCGGAGGTCAATAATCTCCAAAACCGAGTTGATCGTTAGGAAGCTGGTTGCTGAACAGCTAAGATGTTGATGACCTTCTATATAGCTGAAAAGGGGGACCTGCAGAAGTGATTTCTATTTACTACCGTTCTCCCCTTTGTGTATTTGGCTCAAACTGGCAACATTTGAGAAACAGGCCCGTTATGTTCTCACTCATCTTACATATGTATATTTTGAACGTAAATTAAAACGTGAACGCTGATTACCAGCATCAACTCAACTCGAAAAGACCTTCTTAGTTGGCATGTTTATACGTTCCCCAAAAATAAAACCTTCCACTTGTACATAGTTCCGAAACACACTCTATTAAATATAACAGATTGAGGGGGACCATATGCGGTCTGGCGGTGCTATATTTAAAGGGAAGCAAACAGTTTACTTAGTAAATGAGACTCAACAGAAGGACCGCCCCGTCACAGAGGACCAATTGTGAGCGGTGGCTCCTCTCAGCTCAGTGAACTTGTCACTCGCCACGTTGACGTCTATTAAAACCGAAGTGAACTAACTCGAGCCGGGTGAGCATCTCTGTTTCCCTTCGACGACATTTCAGGGCGTGGAGGCTATAAACCAGTCTCACCTTAGGCGCTTCAACGAGTCATTTTCAAATGGCCCACAAAGTACGCCATACTACATTTGTAAAAAATAAAAAAAATCATCTGATTTACCTTGTGCATCTATTTGGTAGTTATATTATCTACTGATACGATTGAATGAAAAATTGGCTGATTAAATTGACATTACGTTTCTCTGGAGGTCTTACTCATAGATCTCAAAATTGTGGTCACTGTTCTACTTATCTATCTATAGAGTTTGCCCAAAATAACGCAAACCCAGTTCCCATCGAAACGAACGCGCCAAGTTCTATTTTGACGTGGATAAGACATATTAGGTATGTCATGTGACGTGGTGTGGCGCATTTCCCGTGGTGAGACTCTTGAAGGGCGTAGGGCTGACACTTTAAGCAAAATGTGGCCGGGATCAACTGAGTGGCTTCTAGTTGAAGCCTTCTACAGTAAATCATTGACAACAAGCCTTTTGGGACCAAAGAGCCTGAATACCATAATAAATTTTAATCAATGAATCAATTTCCTTATTTCCTACTTAAAAATAATAAAAACTTAATTTAATTAATTTAAATTAGGTATGTAATAATTCACCTCTACTATTGTTGTGAATTATTTAGTTATTTAAATTAATAAAACTAAGTTATTAATTAATAAAATTAAGTTATTTAAATTAATAAAATTAAATTACCTAGTAAGAATTATTTTTAAGTATTGATTGAAATTAATTCAATTGTTGTTAAGATGTTTATTATAACCAACAACAACCACAGTGAACAACACACACAGTGAAGGAGTAAAACCGTCTAAGTAGAATTTTTGCCGAAAATAATGTTTTGAGCTATACTGGTAAATTGTGTCCTTGCGCATCGTCTCGATCCTTCAAAACGATTCCACAAGCTCTCATTACTTCTGTATGAGTGTTTTTATAACCGTCTAAGTTGGTTACCTCCCTAACGTGAATCTAAGACCGTCTTTGTTGTTTATTTGGAGAACTTGGAGTGAACTGTTTGCGTTGCCAGGATAAAAAGTGAGTTTCCCCTAGATTTTCGAGTTCTATCGATGAAATTCTTTTAGGATATCGAGGGTTATAATAGTTCTATATGTTCTTATCATAAATTTCGTTAGGGTTTTTTCGAGTTCAGTGTTATTCACCTTTTTGGGGGTGATTGAAAACTTAGACGGTTTCATCACCTCATAATGTGAATGTGGAAAGCTAACATAGACGGTTTTAAGTGTAATACCGTCTAAGTTGATGTCAAAGTTCAAATAATACGTGATAAAACCACCTAAGTTGTAAACTAGGGAATAAAAACCTGAGTTACTCAAATATTTTCAAATTTTTGGCTTAGATAGATTTCTAAGGTTTTCATATTGAACTGTAACCAGCCTGGAGTCATTTGAGGTAGCGACGTTATATATGAATTTTTTCGTCCCCTGAAAAATTTGGAATTTTCAACGCTTTTACTCCTTCACTATCGCACTGTTGTTACTTAAGCATTGTGCTCCCTAGTTACTATGCAAATTACTCAATTTCTCCCGAAAAACTGACATATCCATGAACATCTGTTTTTACTGCACCTACCTAGTAAAAAAATTTCCGTTTCAGAATTCAAGAATTGGCAAGTCTTGGTATGGAGCCTCTTCTGGGAATTTTGACAGAACACTCGGCTTACCATCTAGATGTGCCCGAAAGATTTTCAGCCCGATCGCTCAAGTATTTTTGGGCTTTGAATCCATTTTTGGGGGTCCCGGAACGATCCGATTTCTCCCTGAGGATATATGGCTTTTGAGGGGCTGCAATTGGGATTTTTGAAGGATGCCAGGTGGTCTGGGTGGTCTAATATGGTATCGTTTTCCGCAAATTCCGCTTTTCTAGGTCTCACATCTGCCCAATCATCGTACGGAAAAAAGATTTTTTTTTTTTTTTCAAAAATATGACGCAGAATTAATTATTGCTCAAGCAACCTGTATGAAAGAATAATAAACCCTTGTATAAAATTTGCAGCGCTTTAAAAGATTTCAAGCTATAAAATCTCAGTCTACCGAGCATATTAGGAGATTTTTTCGAGGATATCATTCCGAGTCTAAGACAAGGTAACATTTACACAATACAAAGCGTGAATGTCTCCATTCAAGCTATGGATGTTCCTGTGGCGTTTGAGGTCTTTTCGGAATGGTCTGGAATAAAGACGTAAGCCCTATTTTCATAGCTCGATCACCCTTTTCAGATTCGAAGCGCCGACTTACAGCATAAATAATGTAAGCGGTTTGTGATTCCCACGCGGGATGTTGTTGTTAAGGATCCCGATAATCTTCTAACACCGCGAAAGAGTCAGCATCGACCCTCTTCCACCCCGCCGACCCCAACAATAGGACCAACCCCTATTTCCCTCTTTTCAACCTTGGGTTACATTGTACCAGTGATTGACATCCCCCGGAGTCACGTGACAACCCGTTACGTAACAGTGGCTAAGTATCAAACGATACGCTTTTTTTTCTCTCCCCTTTCGGCCTTCGGGATTTTCGGACCCCAGACGAACCCTTTTCTAAACCCGTCGGCCGGCACCGTGACGACAACCTCTCAATTGAAAAACAGTTTGACACGTCACGTGGCTTCCTTAATTCTCATGTATAGAACGGGATTCATCGGGCTGGTGGAAATTATTCAGCAAGCCCCGCAATAACTTTGGGCGTCACTGTCAACACGATTCTCTTCGGATCACGTTAGTTGCGTACCACTGAAATATCCTAAGCTTCCAACGGAATTGAACTCCAAATCCCATCAACAACAAAGGGGAAGAAGTAAATCGGCGGAAGATGCGCTTTTGTCAATTTGTGGCGAGTAAGAAGATTTCATTAAGAGCTCGGATTTGGGATGACAATCCTGATTTCTACGGTGAATATTTTGGGGTGAAACGTCCACTATGTGATTGGACTTACCAAGATATTATGTTAATGAAAAAAATAAATATAAATACAAGTTAAAAATAAAAATTAAATATTAAAAAATCCAAAAAATTTGAAATTTTTGATTTATGATAGGCTTGTTCTAAAGGATATACTTATTATATCCTCAGAGTGACATCGGATCGTTCCCGGACCCCCAAAAATGGATTCTACGTTCAAAAATACTTCGAAAACAACTCCTAACTCGACCCCATAGCCGAAAACCTTCAAAAACCCCTCGCGTAGCCTCATTTTAGCCCCATAGCGCCCCACGGGTTTGGGCGATCGATCTGAAAACCGTGCGAAATGTACTCGTCTTGAAACAAATAATGTCAAATTTTGAGGAAGTTTCCCGTCCCCGTCGTGAATACAGAAGTGTATTATTCAAAGAATAATAAACCTAGATGGTACCTACGTCTCACAAACCAAGTTATCCATCACATAGCCCATATTAAATATGGGCTGTATTTTTTGTTTATCTGTAGGGAATAACAATAAAATTTATTGTTAAATAAACAAAAAATAACAGCAAATTCTACTCAGGGGTTTATCTTATTTTATGTTATTGGTAAAAACCTTTGCCTCTACGTCTATAAAGATCATTTTAAAAATAAATAAAAAATAAAAATATAAGAAATTGGAAATGTGCTCCCCTCTAGTGATTCAGCCATTAAATGGACAAATTTTTGAACATCCAACCGCTTAGCACATACATGTTGAAATCTTTGTTTTTTTTAAATATTTTTATTAATGCGCTGTTTTTAGGGGTCCTTTCAATTCGGCTGTCATACACATCAGAGCATTCCATCTTTTCAAGGGTACATAATTCAGGGTTTCTCCCTTTTGGGAAAACATGCCGATTCATTCTTTTCCCTGAAACGGATACGCTTGTAATTTATGCGCACTTAGCGATGTAATATGCTTTTAACCTGAGGGAAATGGAATGCACTGAGCCGAGCTCCCTAAGAGGGAGTGAGATGGTCGAAGAATAACTAAACCGCTTTTCCCCGAAGGCGAAACTTGACTTTTTTTTTATTGATAAGATGAATATGGCGTGTTTTTTGGTCTCTCGCCTTTTAATCTTGAAGTTGTTTACGAGCCCTGAGCTGCCTGCCTTTTAAACACACGTCATTTCCCTTACAGCGACACCCCTTCACTTGTCACCAATCTCTTTCTGTCACCTTATTCAACTTTTTCGTCACATTATAGTCCGACTGTTTCATTCTTAGGTAATATTTATTGACAAATTCAGTTTGCCCCAAAGATGAGAGGATGAATTCCAAAATTCGTAATAACCACAATCGGCCAGGGGATGAGTTTCAGAGCGCTCTGGTGGCCAGGGGGCATTGGGTACTGCGCATTGTTGCCGAGGACAAAATTTGTCCTAGATTCAATCTAGGCTGCACACGTTGAATCTTGTTGGCGTGATTCTTGGTTGGGCCTTGAAAAAAAAAAAAAATAAAAAATTAACGACTTCAAACAAATGGAAAATACATGTAATTTGAAGCAAGAATTAGGTTATTAGGTCATTTGGAATGGGAATAAGGAATGCCAAGGTCATATTATGTATAGGGAATAAGGAATGCCAATTTTTTCCTACAGGTGTACAATATTGCTAAACTTACGGATTCATTGGAATTGTATGTATATAAACACTATTATGAGTATAAATGGAGTCATGCTTCTTATTCTTGTCTAGTATTTATGAGCTAAGGTGTCACTTTTTTGAGAAGCAATGAAATTTGAGCAGAGCCATCACACTAATTTTTTTAATTCTTTTATTTATCAGTACCTAAGTAAAGGGATGATTTCAATCCTCGCAAAAAATTGGGCCTATTCATACAGGCTGGTTTCCTGTATTCTTTTGTTTTCAAATTTTGAATCTTGAGTGAGGCCAATCACTCCATTTCGATAATATCGATATTGAATTCTTCATATTATGAAGAATTCAATAGAAAACAAAATGTTTGTAGGTACCTAAAGTTCGCTGAAAAGTCAATTTTCTGCAATTTTTTCAAATTGCAGTGAATAACAAAAAGTGTGCGCAAAACATAAAAAATCTTAAAAAAACGTGAAAAATACTTTTGTTTGTTACCAATGGCTGTAAAACACTCAAATTAATTTTTATGAATGTTTTTTGGCTTCAGAAAAAAAAAAAAAACGCTCAATCAGAGTTTCCGCCGCCTTTGGCAAAACCGTTCAAAATATATCGGAATCACAAGTACAGGTACATATGTAGCACAAATGAATGGGTTCGTGAAAAAGGGCATCCATTCTTTCACGAACCCATCATGATGTCAAAATAACATAATAATTTATGTTATGCATAACATAAATTATTATGTTATTTTGACAAAATTGAAGAAAAAAAACTGTGCGAAATAATGGAGATGGAAATCTGCATAAATTATCACGCTGTTATGATACAAAAAGACAAAGTTTCTCAAATTTTGATGAAGATTCCACTATTAGTCGGAGTGGAGGTTATTTTTTAGAATTTTGGTCTGATGACCTTTTTACAATGTAAAATGTATGATGTCATGATCCAACATTTCGGAATTTGTTTCAAAGCTTAGAAGTACCTAAATAATATTAGATGGAGTACATATCTTATTTCAAATTGTATTTGATTACATATCTGATTTTATTGAATATTTCAGTTGAAAATCCTCAAAAACATAAACTTCAGCTTAAATTTCCGAGGGCATGTCCGAGGACTGAAGACTTTTTTTCCTAATTCCATGGTTGAACCACCTTGATTCCTTATTTTTGCGGGCGTCGGACTTAAAGTGAACTGAAGACCCTCTTTGTAGAACACCTCGATTTCATACTCTTGGAAGCGTCGGACTCTTTCATTGCGAAACGATGAAACCGACCTCCAAATCCCAGATTCAGGAATAAAATCATTTTCGCCAAAAATGTGACTGCAGACCTTCTTTCACCAACCAAGTACTTAGCACTCTAGCACGTATAGGTGCACCTACATAATTTTGAATGATAGGTAATAATCACTATCTGGTAGGGTTATGTTGGTAGGCGCTCACATGTGGGGCCGTTGCGCTTGATTACCCATTTCTGAAGAGGGACGATTATGGTTGAGTTTTCCCTCTTAATAGCATAATCCTGATGTATTAAACGCTACCCATAGCCCTCTGTTCAACACTAATACCGCATCGTTAAACCGCACTGGGGTGCTTTTTAATAACCCCGAATGGGAAAGCGACGGGGGGGGGGGGGGGGGGTTGAAATTGTTTTTCCACCGTGGGTAGCTAATGGGGTGATTACCGAGTTCCAATTACATTTGGCATCTGAGAGCCTTTTTCTGACTTTTCCATCAACAATGACCTCGGGTCATCGTCCATTTCGGCCGGCACGTTTCCGGGACGTTTTAGCCCTGGAAAAAAATAAACGTTAATGATCGAGGGCGGGAGCATCCCCCAGCAAGCGTCCCCTACCATCCGGGTTTATGGGTGATTGTTTAAGCCCTTCTCGAAGATAAAAGGGTAGAAGCACAGTAGAAGGAAAAAAAAAACGGGGGAAAAGAATAGAAAAAAAACCAGGATGGATAGCAGTAGAAATTGAATTAAAAAGGCGCAGACTAGTGAGTGGGGTACTGAATCGCCGTCAATGCCCATCTCGTAAAATCTTGACAGGGTAAAAGACAACTCCCACTCAGTCGGAGCACCCCAATCGCACTAACTCGAATGGATTGGGTTTTATTAACCTGAATTGGTAATCACAGCGTGTCGTTTTCGAATGGACTTGAGAATCATACCGGTTTAGCAATTTGAAATAAACTGAGGTGTTTTTGTGCCCACCTTGTGGTGACCCAAGGACTATCCATACCACTGCCGGCTGATCGGACATTCACTTTTCGCTTTCCGGTTGATAGCCACTGTGCTGACGATGCTCGTAATGTGAACTTCGCCACTTTATCGCCGATAGATAGTATAGAAGCGATGTGTTGCGCGGGAACCGGCGATCCTTCCATCGAAAAAGTTAAGGCAATCCATCCCCTGCTTGGCACCAAGTTTGCAGGCCTTGGACAAGTTTGAAAAACTTGAAGCCATTTTGTAAAGCCTTGCAATCCCTTATCCAGCTTGGCGTGCCTTGGAAATATTTAGTTAGCTTGGGACGAGCAGAGACGAGAAGTATTCTCTGCCGGCGCGATTCGCGCCGCGCGAATCGGGGAGTGATGTGGTATCAGGAGTGCAGTAGCCTCGATCCGTCAGGGAGGCCAGTGGTTCCTTTCTCTGGGCCTGGGAGAGCTAAGCCCGCCGTGATCCGGCCGCCTTCAAAACTCTTGGAACGTTTAAAGGAAATTTTTGTCCTGCTATTTTCATTAGTACCTACTATCTCTTCGAACTGTGTTCTGAGTGAAAGGCGCTTGAAGAAAGGTTAGATGAATCTTAATACAATTAAATCGGTCATTTTGAAAAGGGGTCATCTCCTATGTTTAATTATAGGAAATTAACCCTTTTCAAAATGACCGATTCAATTAGACATGAAAACCTAAGTGGATATCTGTCATCATTTTTTAAGTGTTCCCCAAGTTTCTTCAATTTTGCAGATAGTTTCTTCCATTTTATTTATGATGATTTGAATATCATCTACATTAAAATTTAATGAACAAATTTGTTTCTGGTTTTTATCAAATCAGACTTTATTCAATTTATACCTAATGTGATATTTTTTATGAATTTTAAACTCATTCCAGTTATAGCAGGGGACCTCTTTTAGCCTTGACCCAACTGCCCGAAAACGTTTTTCTCACACTTCGTGATCGTTCATCTGTTTGAAGGTAACGACACTAAATATAAGTTTTCCCAACAACAACCAAATCTGTTATAAGGAAATGTCATTACAGGAATGACTTGAGGGAATTTATGACCTGCTTCCCTCATGCAGTGTTTATATTTTAAGGGGGGGGGGGGGGGGGGGGAAGGGAGGAGTTGTTAAATTCAAACTGAAATTTAAATTGAAATTCAAGTTATGAATTTATAAGCTATTTCAAGAAATCAGAAGGGGAAGGCCGAAAAATGTATCGGGCCTCAGGTGGGACTCGAACCCACAACCTCCGCATTACCAGTGCGACGCTCTAACCAACTGAGCTACCAAAGACCACAGCTGAGAAAGAGAGCCGGAGATTGAAGGCTCAAACTGTCCCCTGCCCCCAATACTAATTCGGCCTTATCATATTGTTGCTTATTTAGATCAAGGTTCAGAGGGGGAAAAATAAGCAACAATATGATAAGGCCGAATTAGTATTGGGGGCAGGGGACAGTTTGAGCCTTCAATCTCCGGCTCTCTTTCTCAGCTGTGGTCTTTGGTAGCTCAGTTGGTTAGAGCGTCGCACTGGTAATGCGGAGGTTGTGGGTTCGAGTCCCACCTGAGGCCCGATACATTTTTCGGCCTTCCCCTTCTGATTTCTTGAAATAGCTTATAAATCCATAACTTGAATTTCAATTTAAATTTCAGTTTGAATTTAATAACTCCTCCCTCCCCCCCCCCCCCCCCCCCTTAAAAAAAAAAAGGAAATGTCATGATATGGTTTGTCCACCCTTCTGTATATATACAGTAAATATATTCACTCAATCTTGCTATGCAAGGTTCTGTGTGTTCCAATGACGATGATATTGGGTGACACTATCAGATAGTGTTGAGATTCTCACAACCCCGTAGAGAGGGGGGGGGGGGGGGCACTGGACCCGTTGCCCCCGGGCCCGGCCTTCGTCGGGGGGCCCGGATTTTCTTGAGAACGTTTTTTTTTTTTTTTGTAAAAAAAGGTGGGAGGAGAGGCAAAATGGGAAAAGGGACAGATCAATATAGGAAAAATTTTCATACAACTTTTTCTTTTTTTTTTTTTTTTTTTAGGGGGCCCGAAGAATGTTGCCCCTGGGCCCGGATTTTCTCTCCACGGCCCTGGATTCTCATGCTCAATATTCGTATCCCTCCATCAGGGATGAAACTAACGCCAATATTACCAAATTCAAACGGTTTCTTCCAAATGCAACTCAATTCCGAAATAGCTGAGCCGCGCTGTTTTGCATATTGTTCGAAAAGAATTTGAGTCTGTCAAGAACAAAAGCATCAATTCCGCATAATTCCGAGGTGACAACTGCTCCCCGAAATACAGACGAGAGAATTATGCTAACCCTCGGATTCCTTTTGCGGGTAAATGAGCCTTGCAAGGCTTCCCACATATTTAGCGTCAACCGCTATTTACGGTACGACTTCCTGAATCCCGGGGGAACGAAATTTGTCTGAGGGTTGGAGAAGGCGAATTATTGCCTGCCTGGGTTTAATACGAGGAGCAGATCGTCCGTTCCAACCCCTTCGAGTGGCAGAACTGTTGAAGCTCCCTCGTCCACAGCTTTTTCCCTCCTTTCAAAACCTGCGGAAATTTACTGGCTCTGAAAGGGCTGGGGGGAAATCTCCCATCCGTCTGTTCCTCCTTTTTTCCGACTCCATTTCCGCACTGCACTGAATCTGTGGTGTATTTTATGTTGCTGCGCAAAAATACGGGGTTGAAATCATTTCTTCAAAAATGTTGTTTTTTGCTATTTCGTCATACAGTCAAGACTTTTAAAGTTTTTTGCTACCAATGTTGTCATGAAATCGATTCTTTTGACAGCTCATCATGGGATCGCAGTTTCACTCAGCCGAGCAATGAGCGACAAAACCATGTCTGTTGAGGGGATTCTCGTAGGTGTGATGAGTATCAAAACGTTGAAGTCAACGCCAAAAAGGTTTCCGCGAGTGATGGGACCTGAGATACCTACCCCACATGGAGCTTCTTTTTGGTGGTTTCGGACTTTTCTCGCACTACGCCCGCCATCCGGTAACATTCATAAGCGCCAGAGGGGGTGGAAAACCATACGAAAGCGCCACCTACCCGAAAATCCCTAATTCGAGGACCGATCATAAGCGCCACTTCCTTCTCCAGCCCCAAATCCCCACACCTTACGAAAGCGCCATGTGTTTATAAGCCTCTGTACGATTCGTAAGCGCCACATGGGCAAAAAGGGAAAAGAGATGCTTGCAGGACTCAGCTGAACATCCATGGTAGAATAAAATACACTGCCAAGGAGATGGCACAGCAGCTCCCTCGTTACAATCAAAGTGACACCATTATAAAATACGAAGAAATCTGTGGTTATTAGGGCTGTAACAACGAAATTTAATGAATTCCACGTAAGCGCATGCGCAGAGCGTACCGCTAGTTCGATCATGATGAAATTCATATTCCTTAAGGGGCCTTGTGCGTATAATCCTTTAAAATATGAGCGAAACTGAATCAAAATTATGAAAGTTATGCCTGTTTCAAGAATTTCACGTTAGCGCATGCGCAGAGCGTACCACTGATTCTATTGTGATGAAATTCGTATGGGACCTCAAGGAGCCTTATCCGCATAATCCCTCAAAATTTGAGCGAAATTCATTCAGAATTGAGGAAATTATGGCTGTAGCAAGGAAATCCGGACAGACCGACAGACACGGAACCAAATTTGTTCAGTAGGCTATGAAACGCAAAATGCGAGTGGAAATTTTGAATTCGGACAACAAGAAATTTTTGGCTCCCGAAAGTGAACACAAGGCTTCCGCTGCTTCGCAGACTCGGAAGTAATAGTTTATTCTCTGTAGTTCCCTGCAGTTGGCTGTCAATTATAAAGCGCTCTAGATCCCCACAGTGAAATTGGATCGTTCCGGGACGCCAATAAATGATTCTACGTCCAAAAATACTTTGAAAACGACACCTAACTCAACACCATAGCCAAAAGCCTTAAAACAAACCCTCCCACAGCCCCATTTTAGCCCCACGGGTTTGGGCGATCGGGCTGAAAACCTTGCAGGCACAACTAGATGGTAAACCAAGAATTTTGTCAAAATTGCAGATTTAAAAAAAAAAAAAAATCCTACTGCCCAAAATGGCCCGGACGGCGGACGGACATTTCGGATTTAGAATGTAGACCTCTTGAAACGGATAATGTCAAATTTTGAGGGCGATCCGAGTCGTCGACCCCCGTCGCGAAAACATTGGTGTATTATTCCAAGAATAATAAACCAGGGAAGCCTACAAGCGGCATAAAATACTAACTATCCCTGCTGTATACATTCTTGAATGTATTTGCTACATCCGGAAAAACATCGGCAAGTACAAGTCGTCTGATCACGGCTACTCAACTAGGAACAAAGATGACCTTTGTTTACCGTTCCATCGCCTGACAGCCTCCAGGAATAGTATTTCTTGGTGGGGGATAAAGTTTTTCAATGCCGTCCCTAGCACTTTAAAAAGCAAGTCACTGGTTTCACTAAGGTCCAAAGTGAGCGGTTACCTGATTCAACTAGCTCCATACACATTTGACGACTTCCTGACCAGTGCCTGGGAAGAATGTAAGTGAGAACTATGAACTGGCTATAAACTCTTGTTATTTTTACGTGAATATTTTTGTTAAATTGTTTTGTTTCAAATAGCCAGTTCTGTAGTCTGTGTTCTCTGTTTTTTTCTGTTTGATTGTTTGTTTGTTTGTTTACTGTACGTGACTTAGTTTTAAGAAGTTTTTAAGTAGAAATTTGACCATTGTCAAAACACTCAGTGTAACTGACAAATAAAAATTTTAAAAAAAAAACCAAAATAGATTTCACCTTCTACCACGTCCAATCCTCTTACATTATAACAGCGTTGGGATGATGCAATTGATTTGCTGCGTTAGATATGATGATGCCGATGTATAATGCAAAAAAACAACTTTGGCAAGTGAAGGTTATAATATATTAAGAAGGAGCCGCCGATCCGAGGTCGACTATACTGTTTACTTCATATTATAAAAACATGTCATGTGTGGCCCACTTGTATAGATTTTCTCGCGTAGACCAGTCACAACTATAGTTGTGTCTAGGTATACCTAGACCTCTGGTGGCTGTAGGGAACCCAGTAGTTGGTGCTGATTTCAAAATTACAAAAAAAGGGAGTGCAGCACGAAAAGCTATCAAACATGGTCGATCAATTAGAGGAAGGTATGCGACATCACCTGTGGATCTTGACGGCAGTGGGCAACGGATATCCTTTCTTACAAACCAAGGGATGGATCTTGTTCACGATAGTTAACGGCTTATTGGCGTACAGTAGTATAATCGCAAGCATAGCTGTCTTGATGTACACCAATTATCGCGTTAGGAATAACGTTGCTCTGCTCTCTCAGGTAAGCTAACAATACTTTTCGCTTTATGCCTTTTCGTTTCAATAACTTTGGTTGTCAATTTCAATTGAAACTTAGAGATATGTTGTAATTTCAACCATGAGACATGAACTTTTGATCGCATGTACCTACCTACAGTGTAATATTATATATTATTCACGTTTCAGGCCAGCCATATTCTTATTGCTATGGTAGTTTCAATGACAGCTTCAGTCACTATGAATTTGTACAGGAAAAAATTTCAGACTTTTACAAAACTAGTGAATAATCCCGAAGACTATTCCCCATACAACAAATCAGATCATTTTGCCCTGTTGTGTAAGGAGTGGGAAAAAAAGAAAAACCTTAACGTTGTATTTTGGTTTGTAATGTACGGACTGTGTGGCATGGTACGTGAAAGCCTTCACTATCAACAGTTTATTAACAGTGTCATTTGTTGAAAATTGTTTTTCTCTTATTAGGTAGGTATATGCCAGCCTCTCATAGATTCCCTAGCACATGTGTCTGTCAATGAGAAAGAAGTCAATGGGGTGTGGCTCAATCTTCCCATAGCGATGTGGGTGCCTTTCGATTTGGAAAACAATTTCTCTGCCTGGATGGGCGTCTACACGTTCCAAGCCACCTTCTTAGTTTATGCCCTCCTACAAGTAAATTGAATCAAGGAATGTTGACTATTGATGAGAATGACAAACTGCGTACTTCCATAGATTTTCTGATTACCTACCCTCATATAATCCTCATTTCAGGTTATTTGTGCAATCGTCGTCTGTTTTGGAGCTAGTGATCGGATCCAGGACCAATTAAGGTCGTGCATTTGGGCTGTTAGACACATGGATAACAGAGCACAAGAAATGTTTAAGCAGAGGTATCCTCTCAGAAGGATAAAAGACATGCCGATGGAATATGAAAATTGTTACTATGAATGCATTGTCCAAACTGTCGAACATTATATAATCATAAAAAGGTAATTTCTGGTTTATTTAAGAGGCCCTGTAGAGAGAATCTCATTTTTACGGAGGTCCCATTTTGTAGCGATTTTGAGCGATTTCTTGAGATCACTGCCATTCCGATTGCTCTACCTTTTCTTGGTGGAGCTATACTGTTGGGAATGGCGCTCATCACCATAACAGCGGTATGAACAGCAATCAATCCCTTGAATCAATTCCTCATTTTTTCATAATATTGCCTATTCAAATTTGTCTCCCGTTTTTTCAGCATGACGACCCACGCGTTGGGCCCAAATGCCTAGCGATGATGCTCGCAGTCTCCGAAGCCATAAACATGTACAATCTGTGCCAAGAAGGACAGTCCTTTTTAGACCTTGTAAGCAGACGATCCATTGCCGACAAGTCGTAAACTGTACTGTACTTTTGAATGATGTCTTGTTTTAGTCACACGAATTACACAGTGCCATTTTCTACATCAAGTGGTACGAACGCTCGGCGAAATGCAGGAAAGCTCTCATTATCATGAGGTACTGCTGCACCAGACCTCTCATACTCACTGCTACTAGGTTGCTCACGTTGAACATGACCACGTTTTCCGATGTGAGTAGAATCCACGTTTTGCAAAGCGAATTTTGTGGACCTTATTGCGCTTTCAGCAACTGGTTTGTCCTTTTTTTTCAGCTGGTCAATTCAGCGTATTCTCTTTTCAACTTGATGAATGCAAAAAAGTAAAACAGTCATTACTGGTTATCACATCGCACGCGGACAAGGGGGCCGCGCTTCGCTCACCTATGAACTTTCCTTTGATTCCTGCTAAAACCCCGCGCAGCATCAGCATTGTCAGCCCCCCCTTCCACCATGCTCGTCACTAAAAGGAAACGCTGCAAATTTTACACGGTGGTTTATTATTCTTTGATATAGCGTCGCTGACACCGTATCATGACATAAGTCCATTTCTTCAACTTTTCAGGAGAGCAAAAAAACGTTTTATTGCAGGCGGTGAACTATTATTTTTACATTTCGTGTATTTTTCGCGTAATGAATATCTCCCTCATGACTATAAATAATATATTTTATCGATATCTTTATTTGCATAAATAATGGTGGAGTAATGTCATGATGACGAATTCCATGATGGAGTTATGCCATGATTCAATCAGGAATTCGAGGTTTTTAAGATAAATAATTGTATGTAGGTATAGTTTCTATGATATTTATTATAGTTATAACAGGTACATTAGTTATGATATAGGTTTTCCAAGCTCAATTGAGAATTTTCCAAACCTAATTGAGAATTTTTCCAACCTGAATTGAGAACTTTCCATTTCAATTTGAGAATTTTTTCTTTCAATTTGAACCGAAAATTCTCAAATTGAAATGGAAAATTCTCAATTGAGCTTGGAAAACCTGTAGATGGTAGATGACAGATTAGTTTCAATAGATGTAGATAGTTAGTTGATAGATGATGTAGTTAGTGTTAAGATGATGCAGTTAATAGTTATAACTACTAAATGCAGTTAGTAGTTATAACTACTAATAATGGTGTAGTGTTAGTAGTTTTAACTTCTAGCATGATCTAACATTGTTGAATGATGATGATGATGATGATGATACATAGATGTAGTTGGATGATAGATGATGTAGTTACTTATGATAATAGATGATGTAGTTAGTGTTAAGATGATGTAGTTAGCGTAGTGTTGGTAGTTATAACTACTAATAATGGTGTAGTGTTAGTAGTTTAAACTGCTGGCATGATCTAACATCGTTAGATAATGATGATGATGATGATACATAGATGTAGTTGGATGATAGATGATGTAGTTAGTTATGATGATAGATGATGTACCTAGTTAGTGTAGTGTTAGTAGTTATAACTACTAATAATGGTGTAGTGTTAGAAGTTATAACTACTAACTATAGAGTAGTAGTTAGTAGTAGTTGTACAGTATGACAGAGGTACATTGTATTATAGTGTGTATAGTAGTTAGAGTAGTTAGTGTTAGATGATAATGAAAGATGATGCTAGATGATAGATGCACCTAGTTAGTTTTGATGATAGATGTAGGTAGTTATGATAGTTATTGAGAAGTTTTCCATGATGAATAATTTTTTGATAAATTGATGGTTTATTATTCTTGGAATAATAGGTACACCTATGTAATTGCCACGGAGGTAGAAAATTCTGACTGGCCATAAATTTGGCATTATCTGTTTCAAAATTTCCAGGTTCCAAAAACGATATGTCCGTTCGCCGTCCGAGCCGTTTTGGGCCGTAGGAATTTTTTTTTAAATCTTAAATGTTGACAAAATAGGTTTACAGTCTAGTTGTGCCCGCAAGGTTTTCAGCCCGATCGCCCAAGCCCGAGGCTAAAAAGGGGCTACAGGAGGGCTTTTTGAACGTTTTCGGCTCAGGGGTCGAGTTAGGTGTCGTTTTCGATGTAATTTTGGACGTAGAATCCATTCTTGGGGTCCCAGAACGATTAGATTTCACCTGTCTATTGGGCTCTCATGAGGCTACAGATGGGATTTTTGAAGGATCCCAATAGATTTTATATTTTCCGGTAGTTTTGGACCCATAACCCATTTTAAGAGGTCCCTCATCTTCTTCTTTTTTTGGAAAATGTTTTCAAAAAAATATTTTTATTGACACAAAATTAATTTTTGCACAAGTAACCTACATCAAAGAACAATAAACCCTTGTGTGAAATTTGCTGCGTTTTTAATTTAAATCGCCTTTTTTTTATTATAAATTATTATTTGGTATTTTTAATAAATTGAAGCATGAAAACAGCAGCTGCTGCTGTTTTCATGCTTCAATTTATTATTCATGCTGCTGCAGCTGCTTGAAAATCTCAACAGAACCCTTGCCTAAATGACCAGAATCTTGACATAACTCCTGAAAGTATCATAGCATAATTCGTAATCATAGCATAACTCGTCCTCGTTTCTTTGCTTCGTTCCAGTCAACTTATTTTCCCCCTACTTCCACAATGTGACGTGTGAAAATCAATCTTCAATAGTTGATTATGATATTGATTCAAAAGAAACCATCAATTACTGTTTCATTATATTAAATAATCATGATTACTTACCCCGTATTCAGCTGGAGCTCCGTCCGCCATGTGAAATGGGTGACTTATGCTATGATCCGCTCCTAAAAGAGCTGTGTCATGATAACAAATCTACGATAACAGCGCGCCTGTTGATTTTTTCGCGAAACTGACCATTTTAATCGATCAGGCACGAAAAAATACATAAGGAACCACCTCTAACTCAAAACCCCCAAAAATCGACTTATGTCATGATACGGTGTCAGCGACGATAGGTTACTTGTGCAAAAATTTAATTCTGTATCAATGAAAAAAAAAATGTGGAAAAAATTTTTTTTTCTCAAAAATTCTTCATTTTTTACTCGAAAAATATTTAACCTCCTGGGATCCTTCAAAAATCCCATTTTTAGCCCCATGAAAGCCCTATAGATCGCCACAGTGAAATTGGATCGTTCCGGGACCCCAAAAAATGGAGTCTACGTCTAAAAATACTTCGAAAACGACACCTTACTCGATCCCATAGCCAAAAGCCTTAAAAAAAAAACCCTTCCGTAGCCCCATTTTAGCCCCATACCGCCCCACGGGTTTGGGCGATCGGGCTGAAAACCTTGCTGGCACAACTATAATATAGTTACCATATTATGGTAAATCAAGTATTTCGTCAACATTTCAGATTCTTAACAAAATTCCTACTGCCCAAAACGGCTCGGACGGCGGACGGACAATTCGGTTTTGGAATCTATAATAATGTGTTTGAGGCCGATCGGAGTCGTCGACCCACGTCGCGATTACATAGGTGTATGCTTGAATGGTGTAATAAACGTGCATTTATTTTAAACAAATTTAAGCTTGAGTAAACTTGATCGATGTATTCCGATCTTTTTAGCCCTTGATAATCACGTTTAGTGATTGTGAAGCTCGCCGATTCTCATACGGAAAATCGACTCGCATGTTCGCAACAGTTTGGGAATGTTTGGGATTATTGAGGCGGCTTTGGATTGGCACTATGATCCCCCCCTACGGCGTGAAATGGGCGAGGGTGACCCTTGACAACGCGTCCACTGTAGGACTAGCGCATATGCGATCTCGGAGGATTTACATTTGAATTTGATTATAGGTATTGAAGGGCAAACGCTATGCAAATGCCCTCTGAGTCAATCCTCGTCTGACACGGCCCCTCTAATTGAAATCCGCCGAGTTGATCCTTATTTACGGGGCCCATCAAGGATTAAGCTCCGGCGAGTAAGGTGCGTACTTTAAATAATCTGACGAATGAGAGCCATAAAAGATAAAAGACTTGATGGTGTTTGGCCGGTGACATTTGTCACGATGGAATATGGTCGTGAGGGGTGAGGCGCTGTACGCATTTGAATAAATCGAACGGAACTCAGGAATGGGTGTCAATAAATTGAATATTCAATATTTGTAAGGAATGCGAAGATATTTGCAATACCGCGAGACGGTAGCGTGAGATTTGAGATTTGAAATACTATCCTCATTTTAGCAAAATATTCTTCTTTTTGGTTTCAATAGTCGAAATTCTGAAGTTTTTATTGAACTCGTCTTGCTTCTTGGATGCCTTAATATAAGTTGAGGAATCAGCCTTTCCTTCCACTTTAGCAGGTAGCGCAGATCATCTCCAGAGTACCGTATGAGCCATCGGGATAGATAGTTTGTGTTCGAGTAGCTAAGCCGACAAAATACTCAGTCTAGTTTGCTTGCAAGGTTTTTGCAGGTTTTCGAGTATGATATCAAGTGTAGAGCCGTTTTTGAGGGAATTTTGGACGTAGAAACCATTTTTTAGGGGTCCCAGAACGATACGATTTCACCGAGAGGATCTATGGGGCTTTGATGGGGCTTTTGAAGGGTGCCAGGAAGTCAAATGAGGTGTCGTTTTCCGAGTAATTTTTGGACGCATAATCTATTTTTTGGGATCCCACATCCGTTCTACAATTCTCAAGAAAAAAAATAGTAAAAAAAAAAATTAAATTAATTTTGGTTTATTTCTTGGAATAATGCACCCTTGTAATCGCGACGGAGGTCGAAAATTCGGATCGTCCTCAAAATGTGACATTTTCTGTTCCAAAATGTCTAGATTACAAAAACGAAAGGTCCGTCCGCCGTCCGAGCCGTTTTGGGCACCAGGATTTTTTTTTTTTTTTTTAATCTGAAATTGTGACAAAATACTTGGTTTACCATCTAGTTGTGCCCGCAAGGTTTTCAGCCCGAATGATCCAAACCCGTGGGGCGCTATGGGGATAAAAATGTGGCTACAATAGGGTTTTTGAACGTTTTCGGCTATGGAGTCGAGCTAGCAGTTGTTTTCGATGTATTTTTTGACGTCGAATCCATTTTTGGGGGTCCCAGTACGATCCGATTTCACCGTGGGGATCTATGGGGCTTTCATGGGGTTACAAATGGGATTTTTGAAGGATGCCAGGAGGTCAAATAATTTGTCGTTTTCCGAGTAATTATGGACGCAAAATCCATTTTTCGAGGTCTCACAGCAGTTTTTTTTTTTTTTTTTTTTTTCAAAAATATTTTCCAAATGACAGAATTAATTTTTGAGCAATTAACCTGTATCACAGAATAATAAACCCTTTGGTAAAATTTGCAGTTTTTTTTTTTTTTTTTTTTTTTTTTTTTTCATCTTATGAATTTTTAAATCTACGTGTCATGAAAGTAAGACACATTTTGAGGTAATTATAAATTGTTGACTCCCGTCGTGAGAACATTGACTCGCTTCAATCAGGGGTAGATATCTGACCCAATACAATACAATGAATGTGAGGAATACTGTTACAAATCACCGTTAGGCCTCATTGTAACATCGCATTCGTTGACACGAAAAATTCCATTGTAAGGCGTACGAGTGTCACCTCAAAAGTCTGAAGAACCATCGAAAAAAAAAAGCTTTAAAAAAAACCATAATGCCATTAAAATCTTATCAGGAAGTGTCTGAGCCCGGTTGGCTTTGATGTTCGTCAAAAAGGATGGAACACTGTTAGGGAAAATAACGAGAACGAAGAGTCTTCAGGGGGTAGTTGCAATTGTAGGAATATAAAGGGCCGACGTTAAGTACTGAGCCGGAATCAACATTGAGGGGGAGGCGCAGAAAAGCTGTGAATTAGATACTCGAGCCAACGAAACCCTTTGATCTCATTGTTTCCTGCTTTTCCTAATTATTGTACAGAAAAGGGAGCGTAATGGACGGAGGAAGTTGTGTTTCGGCTTATTGTTCTTTTTGCAACGTTCGATTTCAAAGCGTCTTTTGTCGTCACTTGATGCTGTGCGTTGGTAAGACTGCACATCGAAAAGGCTTGAGTGTATACTTGAGAAACGGGCTGGCAGTAATTTAGTGGGTCTAGTTGACTCTCTCTGAGAAGAATTGTCTATAGGCCCACGGGTTCATTGTGTAGGAACAGGAACAGGGCGAATTTGGTGTGTCTTCGTTAGGTTATGTTCCTACAGGTCTCCCACATGAATATTACGTTCCGACACTGCATTCTAGTGGCAGAAATGGAACTACTATAAAAAGACGATTTCAGACGAAGTAGTCTATTTCCACGATAAATAAAATAACAATTTGTAGACGCGTTTCGGTTTACTAAACCATCATCAGTACAATACAGAATGAGGAAGTTGTGAGAAGTTCCTTATATACAAAAGTGAATGTGCCTTCTTATGGGCGTGGCATTAGAAAGGTGGCAAGAAAAGAGAATGTGAAAGGCAAATAGGTGAAAGGAGAACTCAAAGGAAAATATCGATTAGAGGGGAACGCCTAATTACATCCAAGTCATTAACTGATATTCCTAAATTGTAAACTTTCTGAATTTCCAAAGATTCTTCCAAAGATCTAGTTTTGGACCTTTTTGGCAAACATGAGCTATCCCAATGGCTGGATTATTATTACCTATCTCATAACTGATTCTATGGTTTTCTTCTGACAAATGTTTTTCAAAAGCTTCCCTACCCCTTCCCAACCTAAGATCATCACTATGTTCCTTCAATCTGATTTTAAATTTTCTTCCAGTTTGTCCTACATATTGAATCCCACAATCACATTTTAATATATACACGCCCCCTTTATCCTCTAAAGGAATTTTATCTTTCACACCCCCTAGTAATTTCTTCGTAGAATTTTGTGAATAGAAACCTACTCTGAAAACCCTATTTTCATTGTTATTTTATTTATCGTGGGAATAGACTACTTCGTCTGAAATCGTCTTTTTATGGGATGGATTCCCACTATCTCGCCGCATCCACCTTACGTTATAATGGAACTACTCTTCACACGAAAATTCCCTGCTCCCTCTCGTTTTTCATTTCCTAGTGGCAGCGCTTTTCTTTTTCTCCCCTCAAACGGGCTGAAAAATTTTGAATTTTTTTTTTTTTGAATTTCACATGATTGAATAAAACATAGTTACCTACCTAGTTGGTTGTTTTCTTCTTTTCCTCTTAGGTCGCTCAATATTGGAAAATTTCCAATATTGAGCGACCTAAGAGGAAAAGATACATATCTCATATGTATGTATCTTTGCCCTTTGGTTGTGATGTCTTGTTTGTATATTGGCTGTTTTTCTATTGCTGCCTAGGGATAATATCTGATCCTGATTGTATTTTTTCTTTGTATTTGGTTAGTCTTTACAAACACCTTTCCTGGATTGTCTGGGGCATCTTCTCGTTTTTGTTTCGAGTGTCGATGATTTTGTTTATTAGTCTTTTGTGTAGTTGATTTTAGATTGTAGTAAGTTTGTCTTTGTGAGCACTTGCGTAATTTGACATTAATTGGTGATCTACGTTCATTTCCATGACATGATTTTGGTCAAGGTGTCCGTTGAGTAATTCCATTGGTGTGAATCCTCTGACACTGTGCAATGAATTGTTGTAGGCGATTAATAATTGACCTTCTGTTCCATGTTATCCTTTTTTGTATGCTTCTTCTTGGTCCGTAAATCGAAGATGCTCGTTAAGGGTTGAATGGAATCGATTGGGGGATTGGAATTTGTGTTTTGTGTGCTGATGAAGTGGTTTACTATCTTGTGTAATTGAAGGAGTTCTTTTATCGCGGCAATGTTGAATTCTGCTGCATTATCGAAAACCATTGTTTGAGGTACGGGGTGATGTGTCATGAATTGATTGAGCTTATCGGCTGTTTCGACGGCTGTGGAAGATTTCGAAGGCCTGGGCGTATTTGGAGAACTTATCTATGATGGTGAGACATTTCTGTCCATCGATGGTGAACTTGTCCAGGTGTTAAATTTGGAATGGTTTCGTGAGGGTGGAAGTTAAGTTGAATTTGGGTTTAATGGGGTTTCGATCATATTAAATATGCATATTAAGCATGCAAATTTTGCATGCAGCACAGGTTTCGCTGGTGATGATGGGAGCTTTTTTGATTCAGCCAAAAATAAAGTGGTAATTTTTGATGACATCTTCTTTTTCTGTTTCTGATTCTATGTCCATCAATTTTGTGGTGTAGCAGCGAGTCTGCTGTAGGTTTGAAAAATTCCTCAGGACGATGTTGACGAATTTTTCATAGATATTGTTTATGAAGAACATCCCATACTGCGTTTTTGGGGACAAGTACACAACAAGGTGATGAAGTCGCTGATTTCTTCTTCAAGTCTTTTCCCGTTCAGGTAGACTAGCATTCTGTTTTTTTGTAGCCTCACGTAGGCACACCAAATTCGTCTAGTCCCTGTCCCTACACAATAATTGTAAAACTCGATAGTCTACTCCCCGCCATTAACCTTTAGGATTATCTGTTGTAGACGAACCAAAACCGGACTATTGAAAATAATGAAATATTCAATCATAAGAGTGAATCCTCAGAAATTACTAGCTTGTAAGTTTCTCCATTTTGAGGTAACGTGTAGCTCCCTGCATTGCTAATTCACTCCCGCGTTTATTTGCGCCAAACACTAATAATTATATCATCGCGTCGGTGCGCTCCAAGGGATGATTCGGCGTTGGAATTTTAAGATCAAAGGAGGGGGAGGAGATAATAAACATACATTAGTGGATTACGGCCGGAAGGCACATCGGATTTCCCTCCTATCAAATTATTAATGCGGCTTTTAAGACGTCAGAAGCCTTCGGGGCGGGCGCCTCTTGGATGTGGAAAGTACACAAAGCCCGCCAACTTGATTAAGTTCGGGTGCAAGTTACGGTAATGTGACGCTGAAATGGAACGCATAATCTGAGCGTGACTGAAGTACGACTTGTCTCAGAGCATCACATATCATCAATTTACATTAAAATAACTTGGTGACGTTGTAAAGCACACTGCGCTCCGATGAGCATTTCAGATGAAATTGTTGACCTAGAAGGGATATGTACCACAATTTTAAAGATATACCTTTTATGTTTAATTTTTTATTGACAGAATCAGTAAATAAGTGACTCAAAAGAGTAGCCAACCTTTTTGTAAAATTTGCAACGTTTTTCAAACTAACCGACCTTTGTACACAAACAAGACTACGAATAACTCCTAATGTTATTTTTTTTATAGTAATTATCATTTTTATTTATTGTTAATAGGTTATTACTACTTTATTCCCGACATCACAAAAAATGTATGTATTTGGTAAAATTCACAGCACCTTGTAAACGACACATTTTACATTTTTACTATTTTGAAAAAAGCCCAAAAACCGCTGCAGTTTAAAAATGTCAAAGCTAAAAATCTACAAAAATTAGGTGATGTAAACATGATTTGTTTAAAACATATGCCACGTTTACATAGTTTTATTAACAAAAATAATTTCGACCAAAAAATCGATTTTGAGAAAAATAGTTTTTTTGAAACTACACTATATTGCGCATTAAATTCCAAAATCTTATATTTAAAAAAAAATTCCAACCTGGTGTAAATGACTTTCAAAGTGGGGTCCACAGGGGTTCAACATGCTCCGGGCGCGTAAGAAGGGTCGCCTACGCTCTCCGATTTTCCAATGTGAAGAAGATACAGAACTACCGCGGGATTTATCAGACCTTTCAAAGGTGTTTGGATACTGGGAGGATCTAGCAGTGAATCTAGAGATACCTGAGACTCCAAGTTCGATGGTCCATGTTCTCCAGGATCCAGGTTTAGGGACTGTCGATTATCAGGAGTTTTCACTATATGCCGTGTCGTCGAAAAAAACACCATAATGACCCGGAGGAATAGAATGCCTTTTTAAAACAATACTCCTAGGTTTTGTCATTACGGGACAGTCATCACGGAGCAAAATATAAACAAAACGTAAAACAAACATCTCGGCACAACCACTAATAAACATGAAACCCTCTGATAAAAAGAACTATTTCGATAAGGTGTTGCTGTTTTCACTTTTCCCTGCCTTAGTAATCTTCAGTCCATGGCGGTTAGTGATTGCAGCCACTTTTGGGATCGATTTCGTATCATTTTCAGAAAAACGCTTCTCCTGAAAAATCGATTTTTTTCACACATAAAACCCAGTTATTACTGAACGATAAGTCTGAGTGTTGAAATTTTTACAGCAGGTTTTTGCTCGTATAATACGTCTTTTGACCAAAGAGAATTTGAAAAAAAAATATTAGGAAGATCCTGGCAATTTTTCAAAGTTAGAAAAAAATGATCGGTTTTTACACTCATTTGTAAAATCGATTATATACATATCGATCATGCTATCAAAAAGTTCTTTGGTCAATCGACTCTTCACCATTTGATAGAACTGTGCTCAAAATTTCGAGGAAATGGGTTGAGTAGTTTAGGATTTATTGGGTCTCAAAGTTGGGCATTTTCATAGGGTAAATCAAAATTTTTTTTACCCCCTTCAGTAGAACGGAATATGAATTTACATTTATTTTTGCATGTGCTATTAAATAGTTACAAATTTTGACACTTTTTCTCTTCCCTTTACTCGAATTTTTGGATTTTAATTGCACAGGTGATGATTAAAAAAGTAGTTCAATGCTCTGGGATGAAAAACAAAACTTGAAAAAAACATCAATACAATTTAATATAAAATGGGGAATTAATGACGAAGAACAAGTACGAAAGAAATGCGTGATAAATCGAGAGCTTTCCAACGAGTGGTGAACGATTTTTGTACGATGATAACTGGCGAAGATGAAGTTCCGTAGCAACGAATCGGGTGTAAGCGAAAATCATCGGAACAAAATCGAAAGTACAAGAAGAAAGTGAATAGAAATTCTACTCAATTTTGCTCTACAGAATGGGATTCAACTGAACAAAACGCTTGCATACAAGTCTGCAACGCATTAGGACATTTCATGTCTTTCCCCTCCCTCCTTCTTCCCTTCCATCTTCTAGCAATCTTGTCTTCCTCTGTGAATTACATTTTTTTCAATATAAAGAAAACAAAAATTAAACTCATATTTTTATTTATTATTTACATCCATACATATATCGTCGTGGGTAGTAAAAGAACGGTATGTTATATGTTATTTGTTCTACATGACAGTACATTAACCCCACTAACCATTGATTGCGTAGACAACAATCAACTATTTTCATATTTTGATGCCCCGGTAGCATCAAAGTGGCTAAGGAGGCTACCAGCCAAATTTCAGCTTCCTACGGTTGATAGGGAAGAAGTTAGCTTCAGGAGCCACTCTGCTGATCAAGACCCTGTACACCTTATTGTTCATGTCCTAAGGAGGCTACCAGCCAAATTTCAGCTTTCCACAGTTGATAGGAAAGAAGTTAGCTTCAGGAGCCACTCAGTTGATCAAAACCCTCTGCGCCTTATTGTTCACGTCCTAAGGAGGCTACCAGCCAAATTTCAGTTTCCTACGGTTGATAGGAAAGAAGTTAGCTTCAAGAGCCACTCAGCTGATCAAAACCCTGTGCACCATATTGTTCACGGTTTTTAGCACCAATTGGAGGCTACCAGCCAAATTTCAGCTTCCTAGGGTTGATAGGAAAGAAGTTAGCTTCAGGAGCCACTCAGCTGATCAAAACCCTGTGCACCTTATTGTTCACGTCCTAAGGAGTCTACCAGCCAAATTTCAGCTTCCTACGGTTGATAGGGAAGAAGTTAGCTTCAGGAGCCATCATCCTGAATCATAATAATCATTGAGCATATTTCGTTACGTAACGTAACGTGACATAACGAAAATTTGGTTGTGTGCCATAGCAAAGACATGAAATGTCAAAAAAAAATATCATGACATGTGACCTTATTTAGATCAAATAATGCACAATTATTGTGATGGAATTATATTACCTATAAAAAAAACTTTGCCTTCTGTCTGTCAGGGGCATTTTTAATGGAGAAAAAAAAAAAAAAAAAAAAAAAATCAGCCAACACCGCAAGAAACTATCCATCACAGTTTCCAGCTTCTCAGTTGGGCGCCCACGAATTCGGCACCAACTGTGCGGTACCTGCAATGGTTGGGGATTAACATGGTTGGGGCATGTATGAATTCGTCACTCGATCCCTCTCCTCACCTCTCCTACTGGAGAATGACAACAGATCTCAAACTCGTCACACGACCCGATCGTTCATGATATCCACTATTACTATTACTATCAGTCCGAACCTTCGTCGGTTTTTGTCAGTCAAACACTGAAAAGGCGCTCCTCTGCGGCGGAAGGGGGAACCCGGCGGGTGTACACCCACCGTCGAGTATGAAGTAAAAACGTTAGATGTGATAGATGCATCTACATACACGCTGACGGAGAAAATAAACCTTTTGGTTTATTATTCTTGGAATAATGCACCTATGTTATCGCGATGGGGGTCGAAAATTCTTATCGGCCTCAAAATTTGTCATTATTCGTTTCAAGAGGTCTAGAATTATCCACAATCCACAAACGAAATGTCCGTACGCCATCCGAGCCGTTTTGGGCAGTAGGATTTTTATTAAATCAGAAATTTTGACAAAATACTTGGTTTACCATCTAGTTGTGCCCGCAAGGTTTTCAGCCCGATCGCTCAAACCCGTGGGGCGCTCTGGGGCTAAAATGGGGCTACAGAAGGTTTTTGGCTATGGATTCGAGTTAGGTGTCGTTTTCGAAGTATTTTTGGACGCAGAATACATTTATGGGGGTCCCGGAACGATCCAATTTCACATTGGGGATGTAAAGGGCTTCTCATGGGGCTAAAAATGGGATTTTTGAAGGATCCCAGGAGGTCAAATATTTTCCGAGTAAAAAAATACCTATTAAATAGTTTTAAAGACTTAAAACTTTACTTAGTAAATTTTACTAAAATTTACTAAGTAACTTTACTTAGTAAGTCTTAAAAAAAAATTTTGGAAAAGAATTTTTGTTTCCAAAAATCTTTTTTTTCTTTGACAGAATCAATTTTTGCAAAAGTAACGTAGTATATATACGATTATATATCAAAGAATAATGAACCCTTGTGTAAAATTTGTAGGCGTTTTTGAAAAAGTATCGAAACTTTGATATCGATACTTTTTTGAAAGTATCGTTGATATCGATACATTTTGATACTTTCTAAACATCAATAACAAAAACGCTGCCAATTTTACACAAGGGTTTATTATTCTTTGATATAGGTTACTTGTTCAGAAATTTAATTCTGCCAATGAAAAAAATGTAAAAACTTTGGATTTTTTATATTTCAACAAAAAGTTTTTTTTGGGGATTTTTTCTTCAAAAATTCTTTATTTTTTACTCGAAAAATATTTAACCGCCTGGGATCCTTCAAAAATCCCATTTTTAGCCCCATGAAAGCCTTATAGATCGCCACAGTGAAATAGGATCGTTCCGGGACCCCCAAAAATGGATTCTACGTCCAAAAATACATCGAAAACCACACCTAACGCGATCTCATAGCTTATAAGCTAGCAAAAAAGGCCTCCCGTAGGCCCCATAGCGCCCCACGGGTTTGGGCGATCGGACTAAAAACCTTGCGGGCACAACTAGATGGTAAACCAAGTAGGTATTTTGTCAAAATTTCAGATTTAAAAAAAAAAATTCCTACTGCTCAAAACGGCCCGAACGGCGGACGGACATTTCAGATGTAGAATGCAGACCTCTTGAAACGGATAATGTCAAATATTGAGGTCGTTCGGAGTCGTCGACCCCCGTCGCGAAAACAACGGTGTATTATTCCAAGAATAATGAACCAAAAATAACAATCGATCGAACAAAAAAATAACAATCGATTTTTTGCCTAAATGATTGACGCAGTAAACTATTATTAGGTAATCGGTTTTTGGTGAAATATTTCTTTCGTTTAATTGAAGACAATTTTGGAAGGGGGTGTGAGAGAGGGAAGATTTGTAGAGAATGGAGGGCGCCGATTAGAAGGCGGTAAAAAAGGAAGGATCGTTGGGACTGAAGGGGGATGCGGATGAGGGATCGAGAAGCAGGTTCACTCGGGGATTGCTACCGGAGAAGGGTCGTGTGATACGGTAGGCCAGCACGGGTCGGGGGGGTCGGGGGACGACGGCGAGGGGGTTGTGGGGGGTTTAAGGGCTGTTTGACCGAACATAATGCAGGGGAAGAGGAGAGTGGGCGACCTGGAGCGTGGAAGCGACTTGCGGATCGATAACCCGACGGAGAGAATCGTGCGCAGTCGACCCTTCGCGCCAGCTCCCCTCGCTTCCGAGCTCCCCTCGCCCCAAGCGACCCCGAGCGAGAAAAGCAGCCCCTCTAGTTCATCCCTTCGAACACAACTCGACGCTTGCAAAACTCTTCGTCTCCCGTCAATATGGACGTTCACCAACTGATTTTGACGATACAGAAGAGATCCTGCCTCTGGAACGTCGCCGATAAAAACCACTTCAACAGGGACCTCATGCAGAAGCACTGGCTGGAAGTTGCCGCCGAAATGGATTCCACGTGTGAGTATAAACCTCACATAACCTCTTTCGTGTATCGCATTTGGGGGGGCTCCTCGTTTCGAAAGGGACGGTCGTTTTCACGGGCTTTTGGGACAAGGAAATAGTAAGTACATGGAAGTTGAAGTTAGTAAAGTTTCATCAAAATCGGTTGAATATTAGTCCGCGAGAGGTGACTCGAGAAATTTGATTACATCCGGAGAAGGACCTCAAAGTTACGTGTAGGTCTATTTTTCGGGGACATCTACGCAGGTAAGTATCAACCCGGTGTTTCCCATAGATGTGAAATAAGAGAGAAGTTATTTCATATAGTTATTTCATAGATCTATGGTGTTCCCCGTTTATGTGGTCAGGTTGGGTGGGGGGGGGGGGAGAGTATCAGTACCTACTCGGGTCGTGTGTTATCTCCGCGACATTCCTGAGGGCAACGTGTTATCTACACGCCCGTCTATCTAAATCTGCCTGTTTGTTGTTGATTGATATCAGCTCACCTTTCACCCCGTTACCTCTGAAGATAAAAGTTCTTGGGGAAAAGGTAGGATCAGTTGTTCCAGGCCTTGTGGTTTGTGCGGTCAATAATGAAGTTGTCGCAGCTGTACGGGAAAATAATTTTAAATGACGAAACGACGTGTTCACAGTTTTTGAAAGAAAAGGGCGTGCTGCCGATACAACAAACAAAACGCGAAAAAGTAAGAAATGGGGGAAAACCTGAGGTGGTGACCTGAAAGAGTGTTTTAAAACCGAAAAAAACGAGATGAGAACGGGAACTGGTTAAAACTAAATTGTTGCTCTGTAGCTACCAAACATTTTATTCGATGCGAAAGCCAAATCAATTCTTTACTTATACTGACGGGAAGTAAGTAGATAATAGTAGTAGTATATAATATGAGATGTTCTATAATTCTATAATGAGATGTTCTATATCTATTATCATTCATTTTGTTTTACTATCAGTACTTATTATCAGAAGCGCGTAGGTACCCAATTTTGCAGCTAAAAAAAAGCGTCGGAACTTTGTGAGCAGCTCGAAAAACCGCGACATTTTCGCACTTATTTGGGTTTTTTGATTATATCTCCTAAACTAAGCGTTTTTGCGAATTTGTTATACGGTCCTATTTCAAAGTAGATAATATTTGCAAGAATGTGAGCACAACTTGAGCTCTGTACGACTAGCGGTTGTCAAGATACAGCCTTTTTAAAATAAGCCGTTTTTCCAAAAAAAATTCAATTTTAAGTTTTGGTCGACTTCAGACTCAAATTACGGCCGAAATATTTATTCTACGAGGATATTTGTTTCGGGTGAAGTTGTAGGAAATTTAATTATCTTTCATTTGAGCACTAGTAGCACTCTGTAGGTCAAACAGGAACCGAAAAAACGATTTAAAACAAGAAACGCCCCAATCTGACGCCGCTCGGTAAGCGGAAAACCACGTTTTGGCTCGATTCCAAATTTCTTTTTTATCAGTTAATAATGATTAACAGGACGTTTTCATTTTTTTCCGACCGACACGTCAAGGCGAAAATATTGCACCTTCGAGCGTTAGGGGTTGGTTTGTATCAAGTACAAAACCTCAAATGTTCGTTCTTACGCTTCAGGGTTGAATAAGTGCAGGAGATGTAAATATTAATCGTTATTAGATGATCTTACTTTGAACCGTAAGTTTCCGTCCGTTTTTCTCGTGAAAGCTGATTAAATTTCCTATCGCAGAGCTGCGATAGGAAATCCAAAGCTAATAATAGCTCTAAAGCTAATAAATCTAAACAGCTCTATTGTATGTGATATTTTGATTTGAGCTGCGACAAGGGAGGGGCAGGCATGACAAAAATTGCAAATTTGAGCAAAAACGTCTTTTTTTCGCACTTTTTTGCCGATAACGCCGAGTCCGATCTGAATTCTCTTTTTTTTTTCTTGTGACGGTACATTGCATTTCTGATGAGACAGCAAAATATAATGTGCCAATCGAAAGGGGTGGAAACCACAAAATTTAATTTCACCTCCTACGACCACGTTTTTCAGAACCTTTTCTTCTCTCCCTCCGAAACAATTTCTCTGATCGAAATTTCATTGTCCCCAGCTACGATAGGAAATTTAATCGGCTTTCACGAGAAAAATAGAAATTTGGAATCGGGCCAATAGTTTCCGAGCAACAACCGAAAGCGTTATAGAAAACTATTTTCCGCCAACCGGGCGGTGTCAGATTGGGCGTTTCTTGTTTTGGTTTTAATTCGTTTTCTCGGTTCCTATTTGACCTATAGAGTGCTACTGGTGTTCAAATGGAAGCTAATTAGATTTCCTACAACTTCACTCGAAACAAATATCCTCGTAGAATAAATATTTCGGCCGCAATTTGAGTCTGAAGTCGACCAAAACTTAAAATTGATTTTTTTTTTTGAAAAACCGCTTTTCAAAAGGCTGTATTTGACAACCGCTGGTCGTACAGAGCTCGAGTTGCCCTCAAATCATCGCAAATATTATCTACTTTAAAATTGGAAGATATAACAAATTCGTAAAAATGCTAAGTTTAGGAGATATAATCAAAAAGCCGAAAGAAGTGCGAAAATTTCTTGGTTTTTCGAGCTGCTCACAAAGTTCCCGACTTTTTTTTTTTTTTTTTTTTTTTTTTTGTTTAGCTGCAAAATAGGGTGCGTGCTACTGAAAACAACATAATTTGTATTATCACAAAATCAGAACTACCTGTTTGCGATTTTCGCCTTTTTTTTAGTGTTTTACAAAATCAGGGCTACATATCAATTCCAAGTTTCTGGATTTAAGAATTTGAATCCACAGTAGTTCATCATGAGGATGAGACATGAAACAACCTGAAGTTGCCTTCCCCAACAATAGTTATTAGTTACACACTGCCCGCGAATTGGGGCGAAGCAGAGCGAAGCGATCAATGGCGATTACGCGCGAAAAAGAGAAACCGCCGCGCGAATGGGAGGGGGTGACGGGTGTTACCACTTCGAGCGGAGAGAAGCGATTGTGAGAGATTTCGCGCGAGTTGTCTGTTGCAATCGCAAGCTCAGATAAGCCGTTAACCCTCATCGAAGTTCTGATATTGGTAGTTTTGGTGGTGTCGATACGTTTCTTTCGATATGTACGTACCACCGATATTTGTATCGATATTATAGTCGGTGTGCAATGCACACTGTGCATTATGCAGACATTCTGTACAATGACTTGTCGTTTTAGTCAGTGTTTAGGTGTAATTTCTTCATTTTTCGAACTTCCTGGACACATTGACTAGGCATTGTGCGTAATGGCCTGGCATTCTGTTTAATGCCCACGGCACCTTGGGCAATGTATGAAAATTTAATCTGTTTAATAGATTCTAAACAACATTTCTGCCATTCCTTCAATTCCACTTTTGATATTGAAAAGAAGTAAACTTCCTGATCTAACATTTCCTAGTTAATTTAGGTTTATTGTTCTTCCAATAACACACGTATACGTGTGTTTATTATATACATATAATCGCGACGGAGGTCGACAATTTTGATCGGCCTCAAAATTTTACATTATCCGTGTCATGACAAGTAGATTCCAAAAACGAAATGTCCGTCCGCCGTCCTTTTTGGGGTAGTACCTAGGAATTTAAAAAAAAACTGTTCCAGGCGGCATACTTTGGTCCAAAAACGTAAAAACTTCAAACGTGACGTAATCGGTTTATAGGGGCAGGAGCCCATATAAAAAAAAGCCAAAATCATGGCAACATCCTTGGCAACTGAAACGTTTACAGCAGCAACATCTACTTATTACCTCTTAGTGATAACAATTCGTGATAGCGATCAGCTGATTTTTGTGATAATCTTTGCCGGGATACTTTTGGTGCTACAGGTGGTTGAGAAAGGTACGCCAACTTCAGTACCTCTCGTGTTGATAATTTAATGGAGATGAACATTCATTACTGGATTTTCACATTCAAATGATTTTTGTCGTCATTTTTCACAAAATATTGGTGGAAGGTTATTTTGTACCAGGAAGGCAGGGTACTTTGGTCCAACTGTAAGGTTGGATAAGAACACGTTTTTCGCATAATGATGATAATTAGTGCATTAAATTGGTGGTAATTTGGATCTTTTTATTATTCCAAATGCCTAACAAATACAAGAGAAAGTTGGGAAGCAGGCTGTATCACGATTACGAAAATATTTTTTTTCTAGGTTGAATTTCCATTTTTTGGGAGTTTCTAACATTCATTTCTACATCAATTTAGTCAATTTCTAGCCAAATTTTCATTTTAAAAGTTGTGGGATTTTCCTAAATTAGGATTTTTACGACCTATTTGATCAAATTAAATTTTTGATTTTAAAATTTTTGGGATTTTTGCAATGGAAGACAGAAATTTTGTTCTAAGTCACGGGTAGGTGTAATATACCACTTGGGCATATTATGTGTACAACTTACCCTGCAAAAATAAGACTGTTTTACGAGCTGTGTTATATTAGTTTAAAGAATTAAAGTTTTACTCGTTCAAATTTTAACCATCCCATTTTTTCAATTTTTCCACTTGCTCCTGGATCAAACAAAGTGAGGGGAATCTCATACATTGGTCCAAATGCGAAAGTGAGTGTTTTTTCAAGGCAATTCGTGACTGGACCAAAGTATCCTAGCCCGTATGGAAACTTTGTTCCAAACTTGAACAACAACAAAATTATACACAGAGTGCAGATATAATTTTTTTGAGGTCAGAAATCGATTCAGCAGGTCCTAATTAGTCGGAAATAGTCATTAGAGTGAGAATTTTCGCCTTGTAAAGGTGTGGAAATGAGCAATTTCTAAAAAAATTGCAAAAAGTGGACCAAAGTAACCTACCTTTACCAAAGTAACCTACCAAAATTTACTGTATTGATTTATTTTATGTCTTTTTTTAATGTAATTTATGTGAGCTTTTATGGACTTCTTACTTGTCTGCGCTCAATAAAGTTTTATTATTATATTATTATTAAAATACTTGGTTTAGGTACCTACCATCTAGTTGTGCACACAAGGTTTTTAGCCCGATCGCCCCTATTTACCTCGTGGGGGTAAATAGGGGCTACGTGAAGGGTTTCGGCTATGGGGTCGAGTTAGGTGTAGTTTGCGAAGTCCTTTTTGACGTAGAATCCATTTTTGGGGGTCCCAGAACCATACGATTTTCACCGTGGGATTACATGGGGCTACAAAGGGGATTTTTAGAGGTTTGGAGGGAGGACAAATTTGAACTTATTTATAAGGTGTCGTTTTCGAGTAAGTAATTTTGGACGCATAATCCATTTTTTAAAGTCTCACATCTGTCCGAACATTGTACAGATTTTTTTTTTTTTTTTTTTTTTTTTTTTTTGTATAATTCTTCAAGAATTTTTTAATATCTCTTTTTTTCCCACCAAAAAATGATTTCATTTTCCAAATATTGAATAGAAAATATTAAATATTAAATATACTAAATTTTAGTATTCTGGCGTTTTCCAAAATTATCTCTTGTAATGCTTAACCGATTTTGACGAAATTTGGCTTGAAGAGTTCGGAAAGGTGTCCCGGAAGGAGCCATCCGTCCAATAATAATTATTGGATGAATATAACATTTCCATCCAATACTTATTATTCAATTTATGACGTTTTTCACTTATTACGTAGCTCCAGATTAAGAAACTGCGGGAAAAAAACGCGGTTCCACTTCAAAATGCGGTGCCCTCCCATACCCCCTTTATTTTTTATCGCAACATTTTGTAATTTTAGACAATTATTCACCTTTAAAAATTTCAAATCTGAGCCAGGAACCGAACGAAAATGGGGTTTTTGAGTGAGAGCCAAGATTTACGGTATTTACGGTTGACGCAGCCTCTCTAAAATAATGCTAAACTACGTTACATCATGGGGATTTCCAGTTAGTGCTCCTTCTGTACGAATAAAAATAGTTTGAAAGTATTCTCTTTAGGTATAACTTTTTTTTTTTTTTTTTTTTCTACAAACGGGCATTACGAAATTTGATTGGGCTCAAAATTACTGGCCTCACATCCAAAATCTTGAATTTCGATAAAACACTCTGCTCGCCTCCTAGTTGGCCCTGCAAGGTTCGAAATTCGACCGTTCTGAATTTATTATATCATGTTAGGACGTAAACCACATCTCCATGGAAAAATGGTCTGATGGCTATGGTCACCCTATTAACCTTGAAAGTAGAATAAATTTGCTCCAATTTGTCACCAAAGCGAGCTTTCTACGATCTTTGGTTCTCAAGATTCAGCCTTTCAAAAAGGCCGTTTTTTCCAAAAAAATGAAAAATAATTGTTTGTCAAATTGGTCACTCATTTTGTGGAATAACTTCAAAAATACTCTTCCCTCGTCAAATATTATTAGGAATGAAGTTGTAGTAAATTTAATTAACTTTTATTTGAGGCCAATTTGAGACCTGTAGCCTATTTTCTCATAGAGATATGGAGCGAAAACCGAAAAAAGTGCGATAATTTCATGGTTTTTTGGCCATAATGTTCAGGTGATCGGCAACTGGAAAATCGTTTTCGTCCTAATCTCTCTCTCTCTCTAATGATATCATAATAATATTATGATAATACTACTATCTGTATATGATTATCATATTATGACAATATTTTCAATATTATTAAATCAGAACGATCGGATTTCTTGCCAAGTTCAGCTTGACAAAAAATTTTGAAAAAATTCCGACGAAACGAACTGAACCAAGTGAAAACGCTGCAAATTTTACACAAGGGTTTATTATTCTGTGATATAGGTTACTTGTACAGACATTTAATTCTGTCAATAAAAAAAATTAAAATAATTTTTTTTTTGGATTTTTATATTTCAAAAAAAATTTTTGGGGGGATTTTTTTTTTCAAAAATGTGTTTTTTCAAAAATTCTTTAATTTTTACTCGAAAAATATTTAACTTCTTGGGATCCTTCAAAAATCCCATTTTTAGCTCAATGAAAGCCCTATAGAACGCCACAGTGAAATCGGATCGTTCCGGGTCCCCCAAAAATGGATTCTACGTCCAAAAATACTTCGAAAACGACACCTAACTCGATCCCATAGCTAAAAGCCTTCAGAACACCCCTCCTGTAGCCCCATTTTAGCCCCATAGCGCCCCACGGGTTTGGGCGATCGGACTGAAAACCTTGCGGGCACAACTAGATGGTAAACCAAGAATTTTGCCAAAATTTCAGATTTTTCAAAAAATTTCTACTGCCCAAATCGGCCCGGACGGCGGACGGCGGACGGACATTTCGGATTTTGAATGTAGACCTCTTGAAACGGATAATGTCAAATTTTGAGGCCGATCGGAGTCGTCGACCCGCGTCGCGAAAACATAGGTGTATTATTCCAAGAATAATAAACCAAAAATAGCGCCCATCTCCAGCTACAGCGTTGACATCAGTCTCAACACGAGATCCCGGTCGGGGGAATATTTGCCTACATTCAAAGTTGGCTAACCTGCATCTCTCGGCCAATCAAAAGATGACTTAGCAGCCCACTTCATGGATCCCATTCAGACTTGTGCTATCGTAAAAATGTCGTCATTTTCATGCTGAATAGTCAGCACCATAGGAAATATACGTTCCAAGATAATTCTTCTTGTGCGAAATCCTAAAAACACGATTATAATAATAAAATATATTAATTCCAGATGACATTGTGAAGAAAAAATGGAAGGGGCTCAAAGACGTGTTCAGGAAGGAATTGAAGAAAATCAACGTCTCCAAGAGCCCATCGTCGTGGTCTCACTTTCAAGACATGGAGTTCATGAAAGACCAAATGAGCCCCAGAGAACTTCTTCCCGTCCCTATAGAGACCCTCTTCAAAACCGAAATGGTCGAAGAAGGTGAAGAAGGCGACTCCAACTACACGCCGGGGTACATTTTGAGGAATTCGCTAATGGCAGGGGATCCTCTACGGGAAAACGGCGATCCGACGAGTTCCGAAGGCGAGACGACGCAGCCGGACAGCAACACGAGGCCGCGCGGGGTCAAAAGGAGGTTCGTCGACGACGAGCAATTCCCGACGCCGGCGTTCGCCTTCACGATGCCCGAAGACCTTCACAAAGACGACGACTACAATTTTCTGGTGAGCTTCCTGCCCTACTTGAAGACGATGTCGCCCAGAAAGAAATTACTGTACAGAATGAAGCTTTGCCAACTCCTCTATGAAACTACATACAGTAATGATAACAATTAGACATTTTGGTTAGGTTGTACGTTATTCAGAAATTATGACTGATCTAAAAAACGATGTTTTGGTACGTTCTTGCTTCGAATGTAACTAACCACACTTTATCAGAACGTACACTAGTGGAACAACTCTACTTTTCACTCAATTTTGAATACTTTTAAACTTTCAATAAAGCACACTTCAAATTAGTCATTGCATCTTTTTGACAGATGCCTGTTTTGTGGCAACTATTAGATCGCTTGGTCAACGAATCCTTGAAAAAAATCCTTCATCAAACTATGACTACTCTGAAGTTACGTACAAAATTGTACTCTGAATAGAGAATACAAAGCAGAAGTTCAGCATGGTAAGGCGTTCGTTCATTTTTGGGATTTTGGGAAGATGTGGATATCAAGGATGTAAACTGATGACGTAAGTCTGATTCACTGTTGTTTGAGGCGGCCTCACACATACCATACCTTGCCATCGAACTGAACGACTCTGTGTCACAGATATTCGCTGATTTAACACAGGGGTCGATCCATTTGGAAAACAACTAAGTACGGGTTCCCCACTTGCAACTCCCTCATTTTGTTAATATTGAGATCAGTTTACAGAGGAATTTTTTTCAGGACATTTCGACCAAATCTAGAAGGGCTGAAATAGTACAGTTAAGCCCCACAAAACGTACTTATCTCAGACAATGTCACACTCGCTAAGGAAGTTTTTTGTTTCTTTGTTACTCAAGGCTTATTTTAATTGTAAGAACTTTTTCAACGTGTGATTAATTGTTTAGTAGTGTGACAGTCATTGTATATTGCAATTATTTATATAATTTCATGAGTTTAAGTATTGCTTGTACATATAAATTTATAAATAATAAGTTTTTGTGTAGAATTGTATGCTTTAGGAAATTACAACAAATTGGATTATTTATACTGTGTTTTAATACAGCATACCCAATAACGTGTAAAATGTTTTCTTTCCTTACAGAGGTCTGACGTGGGTAATTGTAAAATTTGCGTTAAATCAGAACATTGAAAAAGCCGCCTGAATAACCAAAAGGCACATTTCGGTGGCCGACCACACGCAAATCAACACTTGGCATTCAGTTGTTTTTTTGTGAAAAAGTTTCCTTTTGTGGGAGTTGAAATGAAATATTTGTGAGTCACGGTAGTGCAAGTTTTACAACACATGGAGGTCACATTCTGTTGGATTTATGGGGGGTAACCGAATGATGACAAGCAGGTACCAACTGTAACTGTGGCAGTTCTTGACAAAAGGGGGGAATTGGTCACCCTGAGGCCTTGAAGTGTTCTGCGCGATAGGAAAAAATGCATTAGAAACAGTTGGTGATGACAAGTTGGGGAATTCTAAACCAAACCGCATGTATGGAAGGTGATTCTAGTGCGTAACATTTTGTGAATTAAAATTAACCTCCCTCACGTCACAAGTCTTGTCGTGAATAGCTCTTGAAATAGCTCGAAACCCCTCGAGGGAAGCGCAAGTCTTACTAAGATATGCAATTCGAGTTGGTAACTTCAAGTTCACAACATATCTGAGCTTTCAAACCTCTGCAAGGAAGACAAGCAAACTAAGTGATTGTTATGCTAAGAGGCACCTAAGTTGGTGGATTGCCAATTAGATATGATGGAACCTTACAATGTCTTCCGGATCCCTTGAGGAGGTTTCCCTCAGTTGGGGCTAATTAAGTGGTGATCGAGAGTCAGAAGGGGAAGCTGAGGAGTGCGTGACGTTCAAGGCTCGAGGACAGATGTCGCGGCAAGAGGCCACTTGTGTTTCTGCTTGGCCATAATGGCCCTTCGAAGGGTTGAATTATTGTTCAATATCCCCATTGTTCCTCCGTCATCGTGACAGCTTCACCTGTACCCGGGAGTGCCTTAGGAGGGAAGATAATGCGGGATGGGAGAATGCGCAGAATTCACTGACTGGGGCATGTCACGAGATGGCAGTCTGTCGGTCTAGTCGTGGTTTGAAATAGATGCAAATCAGGTCAGTTCGGCGCATAATGTACCGAAAACGGCAAAATGCTCGGTTTACCACCTAGTTGTGCCCGCAAGGCTTTCAGTCCGATCGCTCAAACCCATGGGGCGCTATGGGGCTACGGGAGGGTTTTTTTTTTAGGCTTTTGGCTATGGGATCGAGTCAGGTGTCGTTTTCGAAGTATTTTTGGACGTAGAATCCATTTTTGGGGTCCCGCAACGATCCGATTTCACTGTTGCGATCTATAGTGCTTTCATGGGGCTACAAATGATATTTTTTATGGATCCCAGGTCAAATATTTTTCAAGTAAAAAACAAAAAAGTTTTGAAAAGAAATTTTAAAAAACCAAAAAAAGTTTTTTAAATATAAAAATAAAATAAAAATTATATTTTTTCATTGACAGGATTAAATTTCTGCACAAGTAACCTATATCAAAGAATAATAAACCCTTGTGTAAAATTTGCAGCGTTTTTTCCTGTTTCTTTGAAGACGTTGAAGATCCCGAAATGGTCACTTATGGATCACTGACACGTTTTCGGCTCTGACTCTATGACAGAAGAACTATAATACCTACCTAATTATAATTGTTCAATTATTGAACAATGTAAAATATAGTTGAATTTTCCTGAAGACGCAGAATGTGTTTTTACGGAGGTTATATGGTTTAAAGTTGTTGGGCGTAAGGTTCTCTTTGGTGAGTCATATACGAGCATATCCCCCTCCCCCCCCCCTCCGACCTGATCCCCCCGCCGAAAACCACATCTCCTTTTAACCCCACCCCACGCCCCAAGTGGATCCCCTCGGCGGAATTACCGAAAAACACATTCTGTGTTTCATTGGTTTGATCCTCGATCATAACATTAACAATCCTGGTGGTGTCCCCCAGTACTAAAGTAAAAATATAGTTAACCATACCTACGTATACGTAACTATAGATACAAGCAGCAATACACCCCACAGGCTGCAATATTTTTATTATCATTTTATTTCATTATTATCATCTAGTTATGAAAATTTCATGATTTAATTTCATTTAATGATCGAGATATGAAATATACATATTTTAAATAATTTTTTGTTTTCATTTGCTATTTTTTTGCCTATTCCAGTTCCAAATTTTGCTTATTTTGAAGCGATTTAGTGGCTATCGATCAGAACTCATCTCATTCTAAGAGCTTGAATTGCCTGTCTTTTTGGTTGTGGCGAGTATCCTTACAGATCTACGATAGGCACAACTCGGTAATGCTCCATCAGCCACCGGGTTGGAAAAACCACTTCCTTCTTCATCACACTTGACTGCCGCATAAAATTGAGTTATAATAGTGTTCTGAAGTGTACCCTTGGCAATTACCTTCACAGAAACCAGTAAACTTACGGCCTAGTTTTATCTTCCTGTGGGGCATGCATAATGAACTTGATAACTTAGGATCAGCGGTAAGCGACATTTAGAGGACGCGAAAGTATTCAGACGATCGTTAACCTGAAGGATAGTGAGAAATTGGACTCAGGGAACTATACGGTTTGAAACTCAGTATTTTACAGTTCCCTGAAAGGAACACTCCAATAACGTCATAACGATTCTATGGCCATCGCGGGCGGATGGGGATCAGCAGAAACGACTATTGTTTACGATCGGTGTAAAACCAGCGGGAAGCCTCGTTCTGCCTGAGGGAGGGAGTTACAGTTTCACATTATCGGATATGATCGTCACATGGAGCCTTAATGACGACCCGTGTTGTCATGTAATCATGAGGTTGTTCCTATTGAAATCTCGCTCGCCGTCGTATATTCAGAGTCTTCCTCCGCTAAGCGTGCCGAGGTAGTTCCACATAGCTTAAGCCAGGATCAATGCGAACATTCAGCCCAACATGAAATTTATGTTTCCTCCGAAGCGGCGTACCTGTGAGGTTGGGTTTATCGCTTATCTCATTACCAGAGCTGAAGAAATAAATACAATTACATTCGCAGACATTGACGTTTATAGACTAACCATCAAGAAAAAAGCCTGTAAATTGGATTATTCTTAGTAGTGGGCAGTAAGTTTTCCCCAGTGACGGCCTAAAAGAAAAAAAAAATCTTATTGGTTCTTTCGTGCATTTTAACGGGCTCTTGCGTTACTTATCTTGAATTAAACTTTCACTACAAATGGGCCTTCAGTTTGATGCCTGGAGGTCGAATAAGGTGTCGTTTTCCGAGTAAATTTAGACACCTCTAAACAATGAAACGAAAAAATAATTACCTATACGTGTATTATTCCGAAAAAAATAATTACCTATACGTGTAGGCAATAGGTAATCATTTTTTCGGAATCCCTAATCTGTTTTTTATTTATTATTCTTGGAATGTATTCGTCACGGGGCATTATGGGGAATCTTTTCCTATGTTTTGAAGAGTGCTGTTCACAAAAAAATAAAAAATAAAAAATAAAAAAAAATTTAAAAAAATCCAAAACAATTCCTTTATGACTTTCAACGTATTTTTCTTTAAAAAAAAAACTAAAACTAAAAATTAAAACAAAAACTAAAATAAGAAAAATTAAAAATTAACCATTATCATTAACAATTAGGCGATGAAATTAGAAATTTAAAAATAATTAAACGACTTAAACTTGACTGATATTAAATATCAGACAAGTTTAATTAGAGTTTTTTTTTTTTTTTTTTACAGAAAAATTCAACATCAAATTTTGATATTGTATTTTTCTTTTTAAAAACTATTGGCTCCGACCATTCTTGTCTGTTAATCGAATTTGAATTTTCTGATCCCAACGCAAAAATTAACAATCTGCAAGAAATTTAATTTTATCTTGCAACTCTATTTTATTCCACATCCACAACCATTCAAGCCTTGTGATTGGAATTATTGCTGAACAGCTGTTACTCACTCCGGCGCGATCTACAGGGAAAATAATCCACTTCAATTTCATCAAGTATATATATATCGTATAATCCACAATAATTTCAATTATAATTGTTAGCGCTAATAATTATTAGCGTGCGATCTCAGTGGATTTTGTTAGTTGAACAGTTTCGAGTACCCTTTTGAACAAACAAAAAGAAAGAAAAAAACGCTGCAAATTTTACACTAGGTTTTATTTTTCTTTGATAAGGTTACCTACTTGGGCAGAAATTTAATTCTGTGTCAATGAAAAAAAGTTTAGAAAATTATAATTTTTTTTTTTTTGAATTTTTTTTTTTTTTTTAGCGTCAGGTTGTTGAGTCTTTGGATTCGTCCGTGTCGTATTTTGTTACACTTGTGAGGTAGGCCATTTTGTATATTATCCTTCCCAACTATTAAAAAGATATTCCACTTTGTGGTTGATTTCTTTTCGAGGTGCGTTTCTACCAAAGATTTATACCAAAGGTATATCTTTGGTTTCTACTAAATCTAATCTTGAGGCTCGACGCTCGACTCTGCCTGCACTTAAGAATTCTTCCAGTTTTAATAACGTTAGTATATGCATATACTAACGAGTAGAAGGCGTCTAAGGCCAGGTGGGAGAGGTCTGGGGTTGGTTGGCTTTATCCTGCAGGGTGTGGCCCTGTCAGCACATAGGTAGTACTTAGCCGACTAGACAAGCGATAATAGAGAAGATCACAAGAAACAAGGGTCAGATCAGAGTTCCCGCTTTCGTGTCCCGCATTTACTGAGGGCCCCGATTCCCGCAAACGTTTTACAGCCTTCCTGCTTACCTGTACAGGCTGATCATGGATCCGAAAGTAAGATACGCTTGAAATGAGTCCTCCAGGATGTGAGCTAACCAAAACACAAGCTAGAAGCATTATTATTTTGCCCACGTTTTTTTTTCGATTCTGCCCCACAGTGCGGTGATGGAAAAATTTGTCTCAAAATTCGTCAAAATGCGTACCTACTATTATAGTAGTATAATACGCCTCAAAAACGCTGTAAATTTCACACAAGGTTTAATTAAAACGAGTGTTTTATGTAAATTGTGCAAACATGTATTCTAAGCCCAATTTTTAGCTCCATCGATCCCCACGGTGGAATCGGATGGCTCTGGGAACCCCAAAAATGGATTCGACTTCTGAAAATACTTCGAAAACGACACCCCACTCGATATCATACCCGAAAATCTTTTTAGCTCCACGGGTTTGAGCGAGGATGCCAGGAAGTCGAATGAGGTGTTGTTTCCAAGTAATTTTGGACGTGTAATCCATTTTTCAGGGTCTCACATCCGTGCAAACAGTACTAAACGTCAGTTGATCCACCCTCAGAAAGATAATTCAGGTCCAGCGAAGATCCCTCGAGGGGCCCCTCCTTTCCTTCACGGAAAGTGAAAACCCTATAGACTTGATAGAGCAGTCTTCTATGCCTATGAAAGGATTTTCACGTTGGCCGCACGGGGGCTGGAGGGGTTGAGGAGCAATGTTTTTGGCGAGGGTAGTTTACAAGCCCTCGCGAGTACTCTTTTGGTCTGCGAACAGTATAATGTACCTACTGTCATACTAGAAAAAACTTTTCATTCTTTCATTTCATTTTTTATTATGATGACCTAAAAACATTTACGATGAAGGTTAAATTTCCAACTTCAACGTTGAATGCTAATGTTTGAAGGTCATACATATCAGATTCTGCAATTCCGGAGTTCTTGGTCCAAAGGCTCGGTCGTAGTTTCTAAAGGATTTCCAATTTCGTCAGACCAGCCTAGAACGGTTCTTCTTGAGTGCAATAATTCATTGAGTTGATTTGTCTCTTTCCATTTGCCTGATTCATCGGTATAGAGTAGCGTATTGAGGCATTGGGTGCTTGAGGATGAGCGTGACACTCCTTGAAACCAAATTGAGCGATCTCATTTGATTTTACTTAGTAAATTGAATATCATCAAGCATCCTCGAAGAATCCTCCTTCCTCCATAGCAATCGTCCTTTCGCGTATTGTTACAAGACACTGTGGGAATCGGAATTTCAAGCACGTCAGGGGTGCTCCGGATCGTCACACGGGGTAATTGTCAACTCGAACGTTTTTCTATCTAATTGCGTCGTCAAGTGTCGCCGGGACCGCCGGCAGCTGCCTCGTGTCGCCGCATTGTGTGTTGACTTTGTGCGACTTTGTCGAAAACTTGATTAGGGGCGACGGGTTCCACTTTTGAGTGCCTCCGGGAGGTCGCTCGGCTGGAGACGGTCATTATTTTGCGACTGTGGTGAGTCATCTAATCTCACTGGCTACAAAAAATCGTAATACGCCAAGTAATTTAGTCGCTTGAAACATTATGGACGAACTGAATGGGCAAACTTCCATTTCCAACGTCTTCACTACCCAAATGGTTCGTTACAAAAATAAACTTGCGAATACACAATGAAGCTTCACCAAATTACCGAACAATTACGAATAAACATCACTCTTATTACGACAGAAGAGAAAACAAAACGAAACAACATAATTTCCCCTCTAGGACTAAAATTAAACAATTTTTCGACTGGGACTGACCGCTTTCGTAATTTATATTCCCAAACGGAACAAAATTTACGGCCCTACAGAATTGTTACATCAAGTGGAAAACAAGGGAGGTTGGCGACGGGAGTTGATACGAGGACCACATGTGTTTTATGAAAACCAGTGTCAGTTACATGTGAGGCATAAAAGTTTTTATTTATATGCAAAAGAGAGTTAGGGGGTGGAACACGGAACGTATTAAGTTTCCTGCCGTATTCCCTTCTCCGTTAAAAATAAAAAAAGGAGAGATACATAAAAATTGTGCAGTACGAGCCTATTGGCGGGAGTGCAAGTTATGTCTGTATCAGCACTGGATTGAAGACTGTCTAGACGTAGAAATAACAATATATTATATTGATGGCAAATAAGGCGTTCAGATAGAAAACTAGTTGAGTTCACTTTTGCTGTATTATTCTTGGAATAATACACGTAAGTAATCGCGACGGAGGCCGAAAATTAAGATCGGCCTCAAATTTTGACATTATCCGTTTCAAGATGTTGTCTAGAATCCAAGACAAGACAATCCAATTCAAGACATTGTCTAGAATCCAAAAACGCTGCAAATTTTACACTAGTGTTTATTAGTGCAGGAATTTAATGTTTGTGTCATTGAAAAAAATTTTAGAAATTTTTTTGGGATTTTTTTTCAAAATTTTTGTTTTCACAAATTTTTGTTTTTTACTTGAAAAATATGTGACCTCCTGGGATCCTTCAAAAATCCCATTTTTTAGCCCCATGAAAGCCCCATAGATCGCAACAGTGAAATCGTATCGTTCTGGGACCCCAAAAAATGGATTCTAAGTCCAAAAATACTTCGAAAACGACACCCAACTCGGTCCCTAGCTAAAAGCCTTCAAAAAACACCTCTAGTAGCCCCATTTTAGTCCCATAGCGCCCCACGGGTTTGGGTGATCGGACTGAAAACCTTGCGGGCACAACTAGATGGTACACCGAGTATTTTGTCAAAATTTCAGATTAAAAAAAAAAAAAAAAAAAAAAAAAAATCCTACTGCCCAAAACGGCCCGGACGGCGGACGGACATATCGGTTTTGGAATCTAGACCTCTTGAAACGGATAATGTCAAATTTTGAGGCCGATGAGAGTCGTCGACCTCCGTCGCCATTACAAAGGAACTGAATGCTGCCCAATCGAAGATGATGCAGACGTACCTGTCGTATTTCACGCATAAAATCTTGTGGTTTTTCATCCGCCGATTCGACGACACTCGATCTTCCGGACTTGCCCCACAAGATTGAAGCTGCTAATAAATCTGTCAGAGTCGCCGAAGAAGGCGGCGTAATTGGTTTGGGAGTTATTCGTGCCAAAGGGCAAGCAGTCATGATTCAAGGACTAATACGTCACCGGCATTTTGTGGCAGCTCTGGCATTTGAACGCAGGGAGCTGTTACGAGGTGGATAACTAACAGTGAGTTACTCGACGGCACTTGATCGTGGGGGTTATCAGGGCCATGATAATTGTGTAAAGATGGAAACAATGCTCATACGAACAATACGTTTAAAAGTGAAGTCAATAAGTTGGCCGGTTTTGAAGTTTCAGTAGCCGAACCAATTTGACCCATTTTTCTACCACTCCACTAAAAACAATTGTCTGTCGGATGCTCGAGGTTTGGGCTGCGAAGGAATGCAGTCTCCTTATGCCAAAGTTTCGAATAATTTATTATCCATCATCAGGGCTGCAAAGAGCACCCCAAGGAACTTGTTATCTCCACGGTATGGACTGCTCAAAAATATTCCAGGTAGGCATGCTGCCAGCTACGGTAGTTAAATTAAAAACGCTTCAAATTTTACACACGAGTTTATTATTCTTTGATGTAGGCTAAAAAAAATTGTGTTTTTAATTTTTTTGTGAAATACGAATGTGCCTCCAATTTCTTGTCAGTTTTTAAGGTACGAAAGCGGCACTGAAAAAAGTACGACAGCGCCGCTGGAAAAAGTGCAGAGATGCCCCGAACAGACCGAAAGCCCCAGATGATGGTATGTCGCGCGGCAATGATGGGCGTTGTCAGATGGGCGTCAGGAGGCAGAAAGATGGGGAACCTCGGAGCCTCACTGATACTACACTGATGTCTGCTCTGTGAATCCGGCCGCCCACTGTGACAATACCACTGGGATCCTCAAAGGGATACAGGCTCAGGATCTTCAGGCACTTTGAGTGGTTTTCCATCGAGGGGATCCATGGGTTGCAACAAGAGAGGCTTGAATCTTGCACGATGCTAAGTACTCATTGTGAAGGTGACTGGAGTGAGGAATCCCAATGGGTCGTTGAGTCTTACCACTACCGAGAGTAGACTGGACACACCATCACTACTATCCACTCAGTTAAAGATAAGCTTGCAACTACTGACCCATTTGCTGGGCTGAAAACCTCTTTGCTGTATATAATCTACAATAGAGCGTAAGACTACGTGCTTAGTACTTAGTACCTACATGTACTTAGTATGTGCTCGCTGCTTTCGTACTGGCAGAAAGGTAGTTCTCATACTCGGCGCTTTCGATATGATTTTTCTCTAAAAACTGGCGCAATCGTTCCTAAATATTTGGCGCTTTCGTACCGCATTCCAGAGGGGATCGGCGCTTTCGTAATCCACCCTTCTTTTTTTTTTTTTTTTTTTTTTTGCTCGAAGAATATTTGATCTCCTGACATCCTTCAAAAATCCCATTTGAAACCCCATGAAAGCCCCATAGATCCCCCAAGAAATTGGAGGCCTTCGCGAAGACGTATTGGGAAGAGTACCACGGAGGAGCACTCACTAACATCGAGTAGGTAGGTACCTACGCGAACTTGCCATGCGCCATTTATGATACCTACTTCGACTTCACGATTTTGACGATTTCCCAATTTTTTCCATTTTTATCACGATTTATTGACTGAATTATTGTTCTATTTTGATAAACTAGACATAGGCGCAGTATTCCAAGAATAATAAACAAGAAGTAAGGTAAGTAGTTAGTAAGTAGGAATGAATCAATTACCTAGTTGATTCATTATTTTCATTCATGTTTGTTCGGGGGTGGTTCTTTATAAATGATTGGCCTTCAAAAATCTTACGCAGCATCAACCTTACTGCGAAACCAATCTTTCCAGCCAAATATCCAACACTACAGTTCCCTGGGTTCAACCTACCGCACTGGCGCTAATTGAGAGACAAATAAATCACCCTAGTTGTGAATCCTGGGGGGTCCCCAAGTTGGTCTGACGTTCGAGTAATTAACAAGGGCCGACAGAGGGCGGAACAGTCTTATCACCCGGAGATAACCCCAGTTGAAATTGATGTCGACTAAAATTAAACTAGACCGAGAGTAGTTATAATCTTTGACTTGGGATGGATTTGTCTCTGGAAGTGCATCTGGAAGGTAGACAAGTCATTTTCGGAAAACGTTTCGCGGGATTTTCGGGGAGAAAATAAAAATAAACTACTGTCTCGGAATTGCCGCAGTTTCACGACCAAACGAGATCGTTTCCCGTCAAGTGTACTGCAAATACACGTCAGTGTCCAACCGTCCACGTGTCTAGTGTTTGACATTTGTGCCAAAAGGAAGTTGCACAGCACTACAGAATCCCTTCGAGGATCTTTCTCGTCCAATAATAAAGTTTAAATGGGGGCTCCTCCCCTTCCCTGTTCCTAAGCGATTACTTGAGTAGGCATTACGGTCAGGCCTCCTTTGAAAGTCCTTGACGTCCCTTTTTCCCTTCAGTCGTCGAGTCTTTTGTGCTTTCTACCTCTGGTGACAATAGCCAATCGACAAGTGCTCCTGACCACTTGCTGGGCTTTTACTTCTGACTCTCGGGGACCTTTTGAAGTGAATATGGCAGATTGCAGGTCTTTTTCTATAGAGTCATCAACTGAGGTTTCAATGCTCGTGAGGGGTTTTATCGGCGTATTTATGTCGTTATTGTGATATCAAAACAAGGCAATAGGGTTGTATTGCAGATGAATTGGGATCGATATAAATCAGCACAATCAAATTTTTCGCGTATGATAGATCTACCTCCTTTGAGATTAGATGACGCTCGCGTCTGATCTTGTTATACACGCCATGTTATTAAATACCAAATTTTCAGGAGTTTGCTTTCAAACGGGCTTATATCCATTTTTCGGAAAAATATTTTTTTTGTTTTGTTTTTAGAATCTTTGATATGAACTCTATCGCCCTATGAACGGCTTTCCTTTCGAATCGGCTTATATCCAGTCCAAACTAGCCAATCATTGATGTTGCAACCAAAGCGGCGTATATCCGTCCCCTCATTTTAGACCATATTTTTTCCAGCAAAGTGGAAGTTATCCCTTCGATGCACGGCCAGTATTTGACCGTTTGTGATTGAACGGGCGCATAAACAAAAATGAGATTTCCCGCCGCTTAAATGTAGTTCCCAACCATACTGCTAGATTGAAGCACAGCCTGAGCATCTCTGTTTGTTTATCCTCCAAAATGAATCGATTCTTAAGAAAAGTTCCTATTGAAAATAATCGGGTTTTTAAAATCTGAAATTTGTTTGAATACTATTTACACTGAGAGAAAAGATTTTTTTAGTGGCTCGGTTAAATCCGAAATAACCTCGAAAAGAAATTGAAACCACCTAGAATCAATTGATTCAACCTAGAAAAAAATGTGTCCAGGTTAAAGTAACATCGAAAAATATTAATACAACCTAGACCCATATAGAAACAACCTAATCCGTTATTACCCGCCCTCTGACCACAACCTGGAATAAAAAAGTGTCAACCTAGACCAAATGTGAAGTTCACATTTGGCCTAGGTTGACATTGTGAAGACCTAGAAAATATATTACCTACCTTTGACTCATAAGTGGGGTAACCTAGAATTGAATGATTTGACGTATCATATAATTCCCCTCCATTAAAGTCTCGGTTGTACAACTGAAAACAACCGAGAGATTTAAAAGGCGAGATTGTTACTTTAGGTAACAACCCAGAAGAAAAAGTTAGACTTTCAGTCTCGGTTAAAACTACCGTAGTACCACAAATAGTTTTAGGTTTAAACAACCGTGATTGTAATTCATTCAATAAATTCCAGGTTGTTTCTACAGTACGCTAAGCTGCCGAGGAGAGCGCCACTGTAGGCGGTGGGCGTTAATTCTCGTTGTCTTGGCACCCCTGCTATTTACCCGGTGGGGTTGAGGCCCAATCTTTGCCAAATTCTAATCATCTAATTTCTGTCACTATGTGCAGTCATATTATGACGTCACATTCAATTTTTTGTACTGAGTTGGAAACAGAGACAACCCAGAAAGATAGATGAAGTTGATAGAAACAACCTGCAATGGAAGTGGAGCAAACCTAGAAAGAAAAGTGGACCACCTAGTAATTTATTAGGCCCAACCTGAAAAGAATAGGAAGCTACCTAGAAATTTAACTGGTACAGCAGGGATAGTAATTGAAACAACCTCGTAAATAAAGGGGCACAACCTAGAGAAAAAAGGGTTCTAGGTTAATGCGTTTTTGATTTAGGGTAAATCAACCGTCTATGAAAGTGAAAAACATTGAATACCAGGGTGAGACAACCAAGACATTAATGTTTTTAACCTAGACTGTAAATGGATGGAGGCGGCGGCACACACCGTGAACTTAACCTAGAACTAAAGTGTGGGGGTGGCGCATTTTAAATCTTGGTTGTTTGCATTTTTAGGAAGGTAACTTCACCAGTATTTTCAATCTAGGTTAAATTATATTCAACCTAGACTAAATTGTTCCACCCTTGAATGAAAACCAAAAAAAAATCTAGGTTGGCAGCATTCAACCTAGAAAAAAATCGAAAAATAACCTAGAATAGGCCCCTTTTTTCTCTCAGTGTACTCGTGAACTATTTTGTCGACTTTCTTCAATAAACCAAAAGCTTGTTATAGACTTTTTTGTCGGTTTTTCTTCAACAAAACAATTATTGTGTTGTGAAACAATTGTTTTACAATTACTTAAGTATTATAGTTTGTTTCAGACTTTTTTCCACTGCTGACACCTAGCTTTTCCACCAAAGGGCGTTTTTTCCGGGGGCGACTTTTCGAACAATCGAGAATTAAAACATTTCACTGAAATGATTTCATTCCAGGTTTCAACGTGTAATATTGTTCAATATTTGAAAATTTCATATTTTCATATTTATTATAATAATAAAATAATATAATAAAAATATTATTTACTTAATACAACTACCACTGCAGCAGTAACAATAATATTAATGTGACAAACAATGAACATAATAAGTATGTAACATATAATATTATTATGTTCACGTTCTCACGTTTATACATTACACATAATATGTACAGCACTTCTGACCAGATATTATCTGGTCAGAAGTGCTGTACACAGCTTTCATTGTTTGTCACATTACGTCCCGCAAAGGTCTATAAATTTTCCCCGAGCTGTAAGAGTGAAAGTGTTTATTGAGGAGGGTGTGCTTTCATTTCTCCTTGCAAACGTATAATTCCTGTTTCTCTTCCTTTCTATCCAATAAATAAGAGGAAGAGGGTCCTTTGGCAAGGTTGGGCGCTTAGATGATATAAAAGGTAGATATCTCCCTTATAAATCTCTCTGGCCGGTTCAGTTGGGGAGCTACGTTTGTTTTTATCTACTGTCCAAAAGGGAAGATATATTCTTGCGGGCAGCCTTTAATAATGTAAGGGTTTTGTTTAATTGAATTTGTCTGTTTTGAAGATGAACTGATTTTAATTTTTGGTTTATTATTCTTGAAATATGTATTCGTGTCGGAAGTCGGAAATTTTGGTCGGCCTCAAAATTTGTCTTTATTGGTACGTTTCGAGATGTCTAGATTCCTAAAACGAAATGGCCGTCCGCCATCCGAGCCGTTTCGGGCAGTAGAAATAAAAATATAAAAAAATCTGAAAATTTGTCAAAATACTCGGTTTATCATCTCGTTGTGCCCGTAAGGTTTTCAGCCCGATCGCTCAAACCAGTGGGGCTAATGCGGGTCTACGGGAGGTTTTTTTTGCAGGTTTTCGGGCATGATGTCGAGTGGAGTGTCGTTTTGAAGTATTTTTGGACGTGGAATCCAATTTTGGGGCCTCAGAACCATCGGATTTCACCGAGACGATCTATCGGGTTACAAATGGGGCTTTCGAAGGGTGCCAGGAAGTATGAGGACGCATAATCCATTTTTCGGGGCTTCACATCCGTCCACAAACCAGTGTTGTTATTTTATTCGTCTGAAATAGTAATTTTTCTATCAAGTTTGCAGCCTTTTTTTTCAATTTCTTCAATCCCCAAGAGCTTAACCTGTCATGTTTAATTTTGAACACATACACAAACGTGCAAGATAAATTTCAGCTGTATGATATCAGTGTGACGAAGGGATGGTATCACGTCACCCTTCGGATGGCATGAGAGGAGGCATCTTACAGAAATATTTTCTTTCGACAAGAGCCCATCAAAAGCGGCTCACAAAAGGATCTCAGGTGACGAACCCAAAACATGAGCAATATCTATGCATGCGATATCCACTGATAGTAGATCACGGGTTATTTCCCGTCTCCCCTTCGGCATAAAGAATTCACTGCTTCCACGTGACAGATAGACCGAGAGGAAATTGTCGGCCGGGGTGAGGCATCTGAGGTCTCCTGTTCACAATTTCCTTTCATTCCGCCATGGACATCATACACGTGGACTGTCACCATCTCTAAAGTTGTATACCGACACGCTCCATTCGCCACTCACTCCATCCCCAAAGTCTACAACAACCCCTCAGCATCTTTCCCTTTTTCGAGTTTTCGCGCTGGACAAAACTAGGGAGGAAACGGTTCCTTTCGGTTAATACTTTATTAGAACCAAGATTTGTCAGACGGATCGTAAAACCTTGACCCCTCCAGTTATCAGTGAAACGAGACTGTAAAAGGGCGCCCTTAAATAATAAAGCTTCTGACAGTCGTAAAGAAGATGATCTACAGCCGTCAGAGATCCCGATATTGGTTTTTGCTCTGTCTTCTAATTCCAGCCGTGTAATAACAAGACGGATATAACTGTTAGATGCTCCTACGCAATAACATCATAGGTTTTTAGCGCGTTAGGCCCCAAGTCGTCATAATTGCGAATAAACAGTTCATGTGCCGACAACATTGAACTGGCGAAGTCAATTTTTTTTTTTTTTTGAAATCACGCTGTTTCTGAAGTACTTTAAACCGAGAATTCGACTGGTTAGATCACCAATTAACAAAATTTATTTTTTCATCGAGTCCACTACCTACCACGAATAAGGTCTCTCTCTAAAGGAGGATTTTGCAGCCGGCTCGCAGAGAAAAAATGCGAAGTCTGGAGCAGCATCAACACAATGTCATGGATGTTAGGTCGGCGTTGAGTCACGCGAGGCCGTTTAGCCAGTTCAATTTCGTCTCCTCATCAAGATGATTACTCCTCCAGTCCTCAAACAGTGCGAGCAAAATGTCGAAAAAAGTTAAAGAGATGGTTGATCTAGAAAAATTGCACTCAGGATGAAGACTTAAAAGCGGACGCTGACACACGCTCCTCACCTCGTGTATCCTCCAAGGAATGCCCGAAAAAGCCAGTCGAGTTCAGCAGCACAACCGGAAAATTTGAAGCCCAGTCTGAGCACCTGCAACCCTAAAACTGTAGCTCAGCCAACGACAGAGCCCCAAGACAAGCATGCAGAAACTCGAGCATATGTGATAGTAGAGGAAGGAGATCGACCAGGTGATGAATCTCTTCCTGGCAGTAAAAACAGCAGTTAAACCATGACAAATCTAAGAAAAAGCTGCTTCTGAACCACTACACGATTGTGAAGCAACTGAAAACGTAGGTGAAAAAGGTGAAACACCCCACTAGACGTTGACGACGAAGAAAAAGCTGGAGAAGAGGAGTCAGAGAGGAAACGTCAAAAGTCTGATATTGAAACGACTACTAAAACGAGTCCCCAGTTGAAGAAACTACTTGCCAGGAAATTATTGCGGGTATAACTCAAAACTTACGAAGAAGGAGTTCGAAAAAGAAGAAATCATTCCTGTATAGCTTTCTGTTCTGAAATGTATTGGTGGAACTTTGAAACTCCTGACTTGTTGAAAACGAAAGATTTTCAAGGCATAGAATCAATGGTGGTTTTGCTGAATCATTGGATCTTGGACTGCTTGAAGACTTGTAGAGTAGTTGGAGGAGAGCTAAGATGTTTCCAAAGGTGTCATAGCTCATGAAGACAAAATGGGTTTCGTTAACACACTAAGAGCCTTTACCACACAGCCACTATTCGTATAGTTCAAGAGATTTCAGGACAACAATGGGTGGTTGGCGTATGTCTCAAGCTATAACTTAAGAAGATATTTTTTGCTGTCACTCATGTCGTTTACGTCTGCATTTGTGAGGTTGTGTTGAGTAGCTTGAAGGTCCAGACTTTTTCTGTCCAACGGTTGAGGCAAGTGCACCTGTAGACATGAATGACAGAAATGAATATTTTCTAGCAGCTAACTTCTTGCAGGAGGGCAACTGAAGGAGCCCCATCACTTCTCTAGATGACTGTGCGGATTTCGTCAACATCAGGCAAAACAGAAATAAACCCTAATGACGATGAGTCCCTCATAAATAACAAATAAACCCTGATTTTTGCACTCATGTTATCCGTAAGCTAGATTCACATGGGGCGGAACGAGAGCGGAAACCGGAAAGACGGAATGACGAGAAAACCATTGGAGGTGGGCGGCGGAGTCGGAAGAGCGTTCACATGGTGGACCGAACAGGGCCGCCGAGAGAAAAAGCGGGCCCGGGGCAAAAGAGGGCATAGGGCCCCCATGTAACCCCTGACCTTTTTTCTGTTTAGGCCAGTCAAAATCGGCACTAAAAATCGCTAAATTCGCAAAACGAGACGTATCTCTGATTTTTTAGTACGCTGTTAGGACCCTTTAGAGTAGTGTTTATCCAATTTTGCAATTTCCCAAAAGCTGTGCTTCGCGCGTAGCACACGAAAAACCGCGATTTTTTCGGTCTTATTTCAGTTTTTGCTCTATATCCAATAAACTATGCATTTTCCGACGAAAACTACTATATGAGTTTTTAAATATCAATAAATGTGTGACAATTAAAGCCCGACCGGAGCTTTGTAGATCAATTAGTTTCAGAGTTATGGAACTTTGAAAATAGACCATTTTTTCCAAAATGTGAACATTTTAGTTGACGCCTTGAAGACAGCGGAAGCACGTTTTTCAGAGCGTTTTAAGCTGTAGCTCAAGAACTATTTGTCCGATTCCAAATTTCTTTTTTTCTCGTGAAAGCTAAATAACTTCCCCATCGTAGCTATTCCATGTAAAATTTTGATTTGAGCTTTGATAAGGGAGAGGCGGGCACGGCAAAGAAGTGGCACATTTCGAACCAACCGTGTTTATTTGCACATTTTTGCCTATAACGCGGGAACGGTGTTCCGATCTTACTTTTCTTTTTTGTAGGTGAAAGCTGATTAAATTTTAAAAAGCGTGGGGGCAATGAAATTTCGATCGCAGAAATAGTCTTGGAGGGAGAGAAGAAAACCTTCCAAAAAACGTGGTCTTAGATGGTCAAATATCTTGTTTTCACCCTTTCCGACGAATACGAATGGCACTTTTATTGTTTCAATAGGCATGCAATGTGCCGTCCCCCGTATAAAATTTAATCACCGCTTTCACCTAAAAAAAAAAAAAAAAAAAAAAAAAAAAAAGTAAGATCGGACCAACCTTTCCCGCGTTATAGGCAAAAATATGCAAAGAAACACGGTTGTTTCGAAATATGCCACTTCTTTGCCGTGCCTGCCCCTCTCTTATCAACGCTCAAATCAAAGTTTCACATAGAATAGCTGCGATGGGGAATTTATTTAGCTTTCACGAGAAAAAAATATATTTGGAATCAGACCAATAGTTATTGAGCTACAGCGGAAAACGCTCTGAAAAACGTGCTTCCGTTGTCTTCAAGTCTTCAACTAAAATGTTCGCATTTTGAAAAAAATGGCGTATTTTCAAAGTGCCATAACTCTGAAACTAATTGACCTACACAGCTCTGGTTGGGCTTAAATTGTCACACATTTAATGCTATTTAAAAACTCATATAGTATTTTTCGTCGGACAATGCATGGTTTATTGGATATAGAGCAAAAACTGAAATAAGGCCGCAAAAATCGCGGTTAACACTACTCTAATGGGTCCGAACAACATACTAAAAAATCAGAGATACATCTCGTTTTGCGAATTTAGTGTCAAAATTGACTGGCCTAGTTGTGTTTCACAGGGTTTATTGTGATTCACATTGCTTGAGTTTTACAAGGCCCAATCACACGGAAGACTACGTTGCCTGCCAAGTGGCAACTTAGCCATTTTTTCTTTTTTCTTTTTTTTCTTTTTTCCTCCTTTTCCCCTTTTTCTTATTTTTCTAGGGCCCGCTGGGGCCCCATGTAAAAGTCCGGGCCCGGGGCAAAATGTCCCCTTTGCCCCCCCCTCTCGGTGGGCCTGGGACCGAATCATAAGCTTCCTCCTTTAATCGATCTTGTGAAGCGCCGAGAGGAGCTTTGAAGATCAGATGGCGACCAACATTCTCTGCTGCAGTCCAAACAGCCAATCAGATTGCGTTCCATCTTTCCGCTTTCCGCCCCATGTGATCCATCAATTTGCAAATGATCAGTGCAATTTTGCCAAGTTTTTAAACAAATTAATATTTTTCACGTTGTAGGTACGTATTTTGGTCCTTAGAAAGCCAAATTCGCTTTTGCAATTCGTTCAAGAGAGACAGAAAGGGCTCAGTCCGATTGGTGGTTTTTGACTCTTGTTGGGCCATAATAGTGCAACGAGTCCATCACTCCGTGGCAGGTCACTGACACCCTTAGCGTCTCTCCATTGTGAAAAATTTCCGTTGTACAGAACCATATCCAAATTAGCTACCTGCTGAAAACATAAATTTTACCTGAACCCTCCACGGCTTGTCACAACCTTTGTAAACTCGGAAGAGATGATTTTCTCAGTCAGAGTCATCCGGAGCTCCCTGGAAGGGTGGCGACATCCTTTTGTACAATCTTATCTTCGCTGTACCTGAACCACTACGAACCTATCAACTAGCAGTGTGTGTGGTCTGAGGGTTGCTTTTGAGAAACCTAATTTCACCCCCTTTCTCCCAGCAGGGGTTGCGTCCTTGACAGCAGGAGGCAGAAAACTTCGAATGTCTTTCTTTGACTTTGGCGTTCCGGCGGTGGAAAAACCTATCAACTTCAGTCGAGCCGAAATTTCTTGTGGGAAGTTCCCGGACGCTATTTTTAGTTATGAAAGCATCAAAGTATTCCCAGACCCTCCCGAACTGCCTTAGAAATCGGCATGTGGGCCAACAGATGACATCGGAACGTTCCGAGTTGCCGACAAGTACAATTGGGTGGTCAATCGTCCCTCGGTGGTCCAACGCGGAAAGACCCAAACCGTTTCAACCAAAGACCAAAACGGCTGTCACCATTTCAAGTCGTCAAGGTCACATTTATTTACTATCAGCCGTTGAGCGCCTTACACGCAGCCTACCAACCGCGTATAGCCTTGAAGTACTGCGGGAGTGCATAATCGCTTGTTCCTTTCCGACCTTCAAATCCAGCTCAGTCACGACAATAAGCCAAGGCAATAATAATAATTAATCTCTTGGAACAATTTCAAACGTGTTGCAACAGTTCATTGAGAACATTTCAAGGCTTTAGTTGTTTCTCTTCTTTTTTTTTGCTTCTTTTTAACTTCGTCTGCACTAATGCTACTTGTGCAACGAGGAAATGATAGTAACGACTCCGTTGGTCGTAGAAGTGATTACTATCACCACAATAATTACGCGGTGGGACGGAAAAGAACCAAATGTGTGCAGTACATTTGAGGGGGAATAATTCTACTTGATGATGCACTAAGCAGGAAAACGGAGCAAAATGGATTGTAGCAGCACTGCAGTAGCTAAAAAAAAAAAAAAAAAAAAAAAAACCCTCTGACGAGCGATGAAGTGTCCAAGAGAATTGCTACGTGACCTCAAGTACTTTAGTTATAAAATGACATCACCACTACTCCAAGTATCAAATAAGGAACGAAACAAAATTAGGTCCTTAATCTTTAGGAACGTTTCAGGAGATGGTCAATGTTAGCAGTTGGCTTAGTAATAAGTTGCCCGCAACCTTGCCAAATATTTAATTCTAATTTAATGTTTCTAAGTAAGAAAATGCTCATGACTGAATTGAAATTGAATAAATCATGACCCATTTAGGTCTTTTAGAAACAGTGCGGGGGTTTTACCCCCTTTTGCTCTCACTCTCGCCAGCCAGAGGTAGTATCGGCGGGAGGAGCGGGTCGCACTATGGTCGTGGTGCGGCAGTGCAAAATCCCTCTTCTCCCGCCAGCGCCCTTTTAATTCACCGTTATGACCAGTACAGGCCTCCCTTGGCGACATTGTGCCCTGGGAAGCTGAGTGAGGGGGAGAGATCGCGACGCCTGGATCCGCTGCCCAGACCTCCTTTGTTGACATTTCAATCGAGGAAGCCACGGGGGGGGGGGGGGGGTCCAGATAGGACCGGACTGCAGCTACTGTCTCCGGTATAACTGCAGGCTCTGAGCAAAACAATACCCACCACGACACAAGGGGCAACGTGAGGGTTTTTTGAAGGGTTTCGGCTATAGAGTCGAGTAAGAGCGTCGTTTTCGAAGTATTTTTTTAGACGTGAAATCCATTTTTGGGGGTCCCATAACGATCCGATTTCGCTAAGCGGATCTACGGGGCTTTTGAAGGGTGCCAGGAAGTCGAATGAGGTGCCGTTTTCCGAGTAATTTTGGACGCGTAATCAATTTTTCGGGGTGCCACATCCGTCCACAAACTTTACAAGAAAATAGAAAAAAAAACCTTTAACATAATTAAATTAACTTTTTATATCGATAAAGAATTAACTTTTGAATAATTTATATTATAAGTAAATTTAAAATTTAAATAATTTAATTATTTTAAAACGTTCTGGCTATTTTCTTGTAAAGTTTGTCGAAGGATGTGGGGCCCCGAAAAATGGATTATGCGTCCAAAATTACTTTCTTTGATATAATCAAAGAATAATAGCTCTTGGGTGAAATTTGCAGCGTTTTTTCTTTCTCCAATCAAAGTGATCGCATGAAATATTAATTGGACAGCTGTTAATAATTAACAGCTCTCAAATTAATATTTCAAGCGATCACCTTGATTGGGGAAAGGAAAAAAACACGGCCAATTTTACATTACATTAATTGGCGAGGAAACGTAAATCAATAAAAAGTTTAAAAAAAAAAAAACAAGAGCAACTTAATTGCATTTTGTCCTTCGTTGGCTCAAGGAATAAGATAAGTATGTACATTGAATTTTTATGAACGCGAGTTACAACCTTGATCGAATGATTTAGAGCCGCATCTGTCACATATTGCCAACAAGAAAAACGGCTGTGAAGTATGTACAGTAGTAACTCAATCTTTCAAAGGCATCACGTGCAGAAATGAAAAATCGACGGCGTTCGGGGGAGACCGTTAACGTTTTATTGGATCGGCTTCTTGAAGATTGTTGGGCCCCGGCCAATCTTCGTGGGCCTTGACCTTGTGGAGTCCATTAACTGTCAGTAAGGGGAATATTGAATACAGATGAGAGGATATTAGATCGCGTTTAGAGGGAATATAAAATGTCCGGCGTGGGTAGATGATGCATTGTAATGGGGGCAGTTGTTCAGGTTCAGGCGTTGCTGTCTCACGGTGAGACGGCGAAAAATTGGGCTCGGATCGACACGCAAAAATTTGAGACCAAACCGCTAAAAATGCCAAAACCTGCGAAAACATACATTTTTAAAATAAGTTGAACAGATCTTACTTATTTGCCATGACTGTGAAAGTCCCTTTTAACGAACATGTATGTAAAATGTTGAGGGAACGAAAACACTAAAAAAGTAGGTGAATTCCATGAAATCAAAATTGGTCAAAATCTAGTCAATTTAGACCGACCCGCAGAGGAGTTTACAAACACTCTCCCATATTGGATTGAACCACTGCACCATCGGTTAACTACCAATCAAGTCTGTTGAGGTTTTAAAGGATGCCAGGAGGTCGAATGAGGTGTTGTTTTCCAATTAATTGTGAACCTAAAATTCATATTTTGGGGCCCCACATCTGCCCAAACACTAGGATTTTACTTTATTTTTAAAAAATTAAATTTTTTAATTATAAATTTTATAAAATTATAATAATATTAATATTTTTTTTAAATTAAAAATTATTTAAATTTTTTTGATAAGAGTAATTTTTATTGACATAATTAATTTGTAGAACTCTTATAGGTGTCAAATAATGACAAACCCTTGTGAAAAATTTGCAGAGGTTTTGCATTTGAATCTTGAGTGAGGCCAATCGTAACACTAGTTTTGGTTATTTCTTTACACAAAGAAAACTGTGTTAAAAGATTGGTTTTTTAACTAAAGATTCGACAAAAAGTCCATTTTTAGTCATTTTTTTAAATTTCTGAAAACAAAAAATGCCACACAATTGAAAAAATAAAAATAAAAATAATAATAAAATAACACATGCAATAGGACCTATTGCATGTGTTATACCTGGTATAAATTTCGTTTTTTGGGAAGTTTGAAAATGGCCCGAAAACACTCAAAACGAACATCTGTGAAGGTTTGGGGCTACTGAAAAGGAGAAAAAATAATTGCAAAACCCGAGCCTAATTTGATGAAATTCACGTTGTCCTGAAAGACACAGGCGTGTACGGAGCTTCTGTTTCAAGGCGAGTTCATTCCTGTCGTGTCTATGGCATTAGCCTAGTTTGGGAGGTTTGAAAGTGACGGAGGAAAACCTTGACATTCACCGGAGCGTGCAGAACCAGAAAGGTGCATCAGCGTGCGCATCGGGTCGGACACTGCGCTTATTACACGGCTGGGAGGATCTTCCGGGTCCTAACTCTCGAAGGCCAAACGTTATGCAACTCTTAACCCCCCCCCCCCCCCCCCCCCTACCGGCATGGCAATTTTCTGTGCTCGCAGCCCGCTGTTTAGAATTGCGAAATCCGCACGTCGTAGTCGTTTAAACGTTTATTTCGCATCTGGCTCAGGAAATGTAGGTGCTGTATGGTTCGGTGAGCACTAACAGGTTCTTATTTGGCTACTCACAAAATGGAAATTTACTCCAACTTTGTAGGAACTCAACCCGAGGCGGGTGCTATTTGAACTTAGACGAGGTTGTATTCCTAGATCATTTATTTTGGTGTCGTGTGTTGTAAAGGAAGGGTCAGGGAGTGTCAGACCCTCCGGGATGCTGTTAGCAGCGAGGTAGCATTCAGGATTAGCTTGTCTAGCTTTAAGTGGTAACTGCGTGAGCTCTGCAGAGCTATCAGCAGGTCACTCCAACTTGGTGGTGGGGGGCACTCACTACTCTGGGTGGGAGCCACTGCTCGACCACCCCTTATAATGAAGAGAACTCTTGGTGGGGGGGGGGGGGGGGATATTGAGGGGCCTGCTGTTGCCTGTGGGGACCTTATGGCTACCAGGACTCTCAAGGCAACTGCTGCAAAGCCTTGTAGAAAGAAGGGCTGGAGACATAAACCGTCAGGGAACACCTCAGCTTCCAGGACAAACTGCTCCCTCTCAAATGCAGCCCCAAAGCTCAGCCAGGTTCGTCGGCCAGAGCCAGAGTCAGTGGAGGTTTGCAGTGAAGTCCCCATGACCTGATAGCAGCTGGCTGGACCTGTGTTCAGGGAACACTCGAGTGTTTACGTCATCTCCATCCGCTGAGCCACTGATGGGAAGAACTCGAATCGCCAATCACGACCGACCGACGAGCATGGTCATCGCCTCCTGGTGCACCTGGATCCTGACTCGAATTTGAAGCTTAAGTCTTTCGCCCCACTGCCCCCCCCCCCCTCCCCGGGATCGGGATTTCACTGTGGGCCCTTCTGTTCATTATAGTAGGTCGAAATTAGTAATTTTCGGAGCAACGACTGGGTATGCAAGCTCATGTAATTAGTAATGTTCATTATTTTCTGAGGCGGCCAGTTCAATCCTAACTGGGTGTAATGATGTAGTTCGGTATTTTGTTGTTCAGTTCGATAGTTTAGATTTTCCTGTGAGTTCATTTGGTGATGAATAAACGATTCATTCATTCAGTATTGATCATTCAAAGTCGAAACAAACAGCAAAATTGACGAAGACATGGCGTTATTATTCAAACAACATTTACCAAAGTCAATTGAGGAGGTTGCTAGCAAAAGTCAACTTGTCCAATTCTCAAAAATTTTCAGGAGAGGCAAAAAACTTCCTGTGCAGCCCCCTTTGATGATACAATTAATCCGGTCGGGGAATATTAATCCTTAAGTCAGAGTAAGTTTTCCCCCTGAATACCAAGTTTTTAACATATTATACTTCGAACATACCGACTTAAATATTTTGGACATGTTAAGTTTTGTTAAAAAACTATGGACAAAACTAGTTTTGAAAGAAAAAAATCGTTTTTGACAGGGAAAAATTAAGAATCAGTACGCTCAAGCCAAAACTTCCTTTATAAAATGTATAGAGAGCAAAACATAAAGTAATAGAAATAGAAGATTAGTACAAAAGTGCACTGCGAAGGGACGAGACAACAAGAAAAGATCAAACGATTCCAGAGTTCAAACGTGATAACGCTTGAACTTCCGTGATTTTCTTGATATCTAGTTGCCGCACATGATCGTGCGAGGCATCTGTCGGAGCGCCCATGAAGCAGGAATTCAAACAGGTTAGCAAGTGGGTGCTGCCATCTTGTGAGGGGAAGAGGGAAATGCGGGAAACGTTACCATTCCAAATGGGTTTGGACAAATCGAGTTATGAAAAAAAATGTTTCGCTTAACTGTCGGCAAATACGTGGACAAGTCGAGTTTTGGTGTGAAAAACAAGAGACATTTCCGAGGAAAATGGGATGATGGACAAATCAAGTTTTGGACGAAATGCCAGAATTCAGAGGCCTCTTTACTCGGGAAAAGTTAAGTTTTGCTCGGTGAAACTTCGCGGACATGTGGACATGTGCCAGAGGAACTAGAATATGGAAAAAAATAGATTTCGATCGAAGGTGGACAAGTTGACTTTTGCTAGCAACCTCCTCAATTAGTAAGAGACCGAGTATTTAATACTCTTCCCAACTAAAGTGAAATAGCTTTTACGGATTAGAACAAACCAACGTTAGATTCTTGTTCCTCTTCCAAAAAAATCCCCGAGATCCGAATGTCACGATCGTACGAACCGTTTTTGAATGTTGGACTCACAGTCGATGACCACTGTTATGCATTTGAACAAATCCACGCTTAGGTTTGGTACTTGGTTGAGTTGGGCGACGCATTTGCATCGTAGGCCAAAAGAAGTAAAAAACCTCGACGAAAAGTGGAAGGATCTATAATTGCCCGTTTGACGCATTAGAAGAACCAGTTCCGAGCCCAAGGCGTGGCCCCCAAGTGGATGGGCAGGAGCACCTACAGAGTTTCATTGTGGATCATAGCCTACCATTCTTAGATACTAGTTTACTATTAGACGTTTTAATACAAAGACCCCGCTAGACTGCTTCAACAACTATAGATGGAAGGCAAGCTGACCTGCAGTGGTCCATCCCAGATAGACAAGAAGACCGTCCTGACTTTGCTTCTCATTTGCACCGTTCTGAATTATTTCGTCTCTTCCCATCTAATGTCCAGAGAAAAGTCTTTGGTATCGCCGGTTGCTAGGGCAGGGCTCACAGCGGTTATTACGATCCCTCGACCTGCTCCGGTCCTGCGTGCGGTTAATATTGAACTTGCGCTAACACACGAGCCATCTAACGGGACGCCCACAGATGGAACCCTTCTACCCAAATATTACATTCATTTACTCTTCCCATTTTCTTAAACGGTGGGGGGGGGGGGTGGGGGGGGTCCTAAATTGCCAATTTGAAACCTTCCAAAGTGCAGGTTTTTAGTGTGAATGGAAGAAAGAATTGGACATGGACGAAAGAACAGTTATAAACACTTGTCACCAAAGCACGTGTCTTGCGTAACTTTCTTCTCAAAAATGGTCCTCGCGAGGATGAAATTATTTTAATGGCGCCCAATAGCAATTAGGATGTAGGATGATGGATGATGGAAATTACCTCTTCAATTTCTGTTCTGGGTATAGGGATTTGGTATAAGTTCACATTGTTCAAAAATCAAATAATTTGCGCCAAAATTTGTTATTAATTAAATTAAAAACAATTTTTTTTACTGACCTAAATGGGAGGATTTTTCAGGAAAATTCGGATTTGAAAAAAAAAAAAAAAAAATCTTTCCTACTGCCCAAAACGACGGTCATGTTGGTTTATTTTTCTTGGAATAATACACATAATGTAGAAATATATTATGTTTTCGCGACGGAGGTCGACGACTCCGATCGGCCTCAAAATTTGACAATATCCATTTCAAGAGGTCTACATTCCAAAACCAAAATGTCCGTCCGCCGTCCGAGCAGTTTTAAAAATCTGAAATTTTGACAAAATACTCGGTTTACCATCTAGTTGTGCCCGCAAGTTTTTCAGCCCGATCGCCCAAACCCGTGGGGCGCTATGGGGCTAAAATAGGGTCACGGGAGGTTTTTATAAGGCTTTTGGCTATGGGATCGAGTCAGGTGTCGTTTTCGAAGTATTTTTGGACGTAGAATCCATTTTGGGGGGTCCCGCAATGATCCGATTTCACTGTGGCGATCTATAGGGCTTTCATGGGGCTACAAATAAGATTTTTGATGGATCCCAGGAGGTCAAATATTTTTCAAGTAAAAAACAAACAAAAAATTATGAAAACAACTTTTTTGAAAAAAAAAAAAAAAAAATGAAACTGAAATAATATTAACAATAATATTAAATAATTAAATTGTTAATAATAATTAACAATAATATTAAACAAAATTTTTTTTTTGGATTTTGAGTATATTATACTCAAAATCCAAAAGAAAATTTTGTTTTAATTTTTTTCATTGACAGAATTAAATTTCTGCACAAGTAACCTACATAATCTATTATACCAAAGAATAATAATTATTCTTTATTATAAATTATTATAAAAGGTTTTTTTATTATAAAAGGTTCATTATAAACGGTTTATTATAAACCTTTGTGTAAAATTTGCAGCGTTTTTGTAATCAAGTTACTTAGGTAGATTAGTTACCTATCTTGACACGCATAATGGCAAGCGCCATTCGCGAAAACGTAGATCTACGTATTCTAATACATCTATTTATTAGGTAGTTAGTGTAGTTAGGTCGCTTACTTGCTTACAATAAGCTTACTTTGGAATAGGGATGGGTATCGATGTTTCAAAAACATCGATGTTTTTCTCAAACATCGATGTTTTCTCTTCGATGTTTTTTAGACATCGATGTTTTTCCCCCCAAACATCGATGTTTTTTCGCGAAAATTTCAGATTTTAAAAAAAATTCCTACTGCCCAAAACGGCCCGGACGGCGGACGGCGGACGGACATTTCGGATTTTGAATGTAGATCTCTTGAAACGGATAATGTCAAGTTTTGAGGCCGATCCGAGTCGTCGACCTCCGTCGCGAAAACATAGGTGTATTATTCCAAGAATAATAAACCAAAATCGAACAGAACAATTTGGGGTTTTGGATGGTCAACTGCGGGCAACTCTATCATTTCCGAAGTTGTTTTCAAGAATGAACCAAACGTAGCAACATCAGTTCCTTCTGAGAGGCTATTCTCTTAAGCAGGCTTAATTTTAAGCTTCTTGAGAAATCGTCTCTCAGAGGAACTGGTGTCAATTTTTTTTTTTTAGTAAATAATATTATTCTTTACCGACTTTTTTACTGCCTACTTCTTTTCATCGTTTCAAGTTTTAATGACTTTTTTTTCGAATTTTCTACTAAAACTACAGTGGAAAGAATTTTTTTCTCATAACATCCCCCCCCCCTTGTCATACATATAAAACCATCGATGTATCGAAACATCGATGTTTTTTCTCCGATGTTTTTGAGACATCGATGTTTTTGAGACATCGATGTTTCTTTTTTAAAAATCATCGATGTCTAAACATCGATGTTTTGTTCATCGATACCCATCCCTACGACCAGCGCCGGATTAACCTCTCGTGGGCCCCGGGGCTGGGACTTAAAAGGGGCCCCCTTTATATATGTACATATACATATATATTATGTACGAAAGTGGATCCTCTGGCCAGGAGTATCACGTAAAAACCACTAGAAAATCGCGTTTGTCGCTTCACAACCAAAAACTGGGTCAAAACAGTCAAAAAACGCTCCGAATGCAGGGCAATCTATTTTTACAATTAAGAAAAAAGTTCTTTTTACGATAAATAAAAATGCTGCAAATTTAACACTAGGGGTTGTTATTCATTGATATAGGTTACATGAGCAGAAATTTATTTCTGTGTCAATGAGAAAAAGTTAAGAAAAAAATTTTTTGGGGGATTTTTTTTTGTAACAACCTTTTTTCGAAAATATTTTGTTTTACTTGAAAAATATTTGAACTCCTGGGAACCTTCAAGAATCCCGTTTGTAGCCCCATGAAAGCCCTAGAGATCGCAACAGTGAAATTGGATCGTTCTGGGACCCCCAAAAATGGATTGAACGTTCAATAATACTTCAATAACGACACCTAACTCGACCTCTTAGCCTAAAGCCTTAAAAAAAAAAAAACCTGCGGTAGCCCAATTTAGCCCCATAGTGCCCCACGGGTTTGGGCGATCGGGCTGAAAACCTTGCGGGCACAACTAGATAGTAAACCGAGTATTTTGTCAAAATTTCAGATTAAAAAAAAATCCTTCTGCCCAAAACGGCCCAGACGGCAGATGGCGGACGTCATTGTATGCGTGTTCAATTTCAGTGTGTGTCATTGTATGTGTGTTCAGATTGTATTTTTGCCTAGGCTGGTCGTGTTAGTATTAGGGAGGGGAGGAAATTTTGAAGAAGTACTCGCCCTCCACCAGACAAGTAAACGTAGAGAGAGCAACCACCCATGATCCGAAAACTGCAAGTTACGAGAAGAGGTAGAAGAGTAGGTAGGTACGGTCTGCTGCATTCCGCAGCCACCAACGACCCGAACACCACAAGTTACAAGAAGAGGTGGAATAGTAGGTAGGTCCGCTGCGATGACTCCTGTCCCAAAGAATTTCGAGCCAATTCACCATGATAAGACCTCCTTTAAAACCCGGCGCCTCCACATTGGTTCAACCCAGTCACACCAGAATGGTGCAGCTAACGCTGGAGGGGACAGGAGGGCCCGCTGTTCACTCCCCATAGGGGAGATCTGAAGAACAAGGTAGAAGAAAGAACCTATCTCTTTTTCGGGAAAACAATTTTTTGGAGATCAGCATAGGAATAAGGAAAGCGGTTTGTTAATTTTCAACCAAAAAAAAAAAAAAAAAAAAAAATCAACGGTGGCGAAGTGGCCCCCTTGGTGTGTGCGCCCCGGGGCTATAGCCCCCTTAGCCCCCCGTTAATCCGGGCCTGCCTACGACTGATCAAAGCAAATTTTGATAACACCAACTGTTATCAAATGCGCATCAAATTTTTGCAAAACGCCAAAATCCGTCCATTTCTTTGCAACTTTGAAAAATCGCGCAGTGTTACCACTTTTTCTGATTGCTTTGGTCCAAAGCGCCAATGATGAAAGTAAACTGCCGTAAAAATGTCAGCTCTTTAGGTCCAGTCCTTTAGTCGTAAATGGGTTTTTTGTGTCAAAATTGTATATTTTTCAAGAGGCGTTTTTCCGAAAAGGACGAGATTTCATGTGATTTCGATCCTCAAATAACGTCCAACATTCATGTTTTCCCCCCGACCTAATAAAGGTAACAACAACAACAACTCTTATAAGATTAAATCTTATCTTATCACAGATTTTATGATACGTTTTTCTTCTGTTTTTGTGAGTTATAATCAGGGGGAGTCAACAAGGCATATCGCGATGGCCAAGTTTGGAGGGTCTTTAGTAGCGGTCCTAGCGGAGAGCACCGAAATTAGAGAGCGAACTGTCCACCCAGTGGGTGTACAGTCTTTTGTAGTTTTTACTCTGTGGTGGCACCCACCCCCCACCCCTGTCTCGTCTTGCCCACGGGCCGGGGTGCTCTTCTCCCCACTTCTACACTTCTAGAAAAATACTTTACATGAATATTATTCGACCGTTCTCAGTCACTGTGTTTGACCGCCATGTGGTCGATTGTTTACGTTTGTTTCGCTATTATTAGCGTTTCACCACTTTTTCAAAAGCCGTTTTCATTGCTATATTTCATAAGTCAGTTTCATTCCTAGTCAGTGTTTTCTGAGCTCTTTTTTCAAAGCAATTGTTATAGATCTACAGTTTTCTCCTCTGCTAGTGTTAACCTCACCGTTCTTTTGGTGTACCATTTATTCTCAAAATAATCATGTCAAATTGTTGTCAAAAGTTGTTGTATTACGAAATTATTAGGTAGGTACTTATTATTGTCAATAAAGTTGTCGATAATCAAAAGGTATTTTTCTTATGCCGTGTGATATCATGTGGATCGAATTTGTCAATGGTATCAAAATTCGATCCCTTTCCGCTCCCCACCATGAGCTCCAGCCTCCAGCATAGTGTTGAGGCCTCAAGAGGATGACAAACAATTGATTTTCAAACAATTCTGGGTTTTCCGATTTTTATAACCAAGTGTTGGAAAAATCGGAATTGTTTGAAATTCAATTGTTTGGCATCCACTTGAGGCCTCAACTCTATGCTGGAGGCTGGAGCTCATCGCGGGGAGGGGAAAGGGGTCTTGACGGTGGCAAGGGGGAGAAACACCTATTGGAACGGGGAGCGAGGAGGGGGGTTTCACGTTGGATGTTGACGGAGCTCTCCGCTAGAGGGTGCAACTCCCCAAGACCAAACTTTGCCATCGCCTTAACGTAGGAGTTTCTCCTCTGTCTTTACTACCTTTCTCTGTGGTTATAATAAAGCTAGTTTTATTATAATATAATTATGTAGCTATTATATAATATAATTATAATAGCTAGTTTTATTATTATATATTTATGTTTCTCACGCGTTTTTTTTTTTTTTTTGGTCTTTCCGTTCTCTTTGTCTCGTGCCTTTTCGCCTTGTTTCGATGACGAAGTCAAAGAGACTCTTTGTGAAGAAGAAAACGACCCTTCCTGGTAGATGACAAACAGTGAGAACTCCTGATGATCGTCAGCCGTCACTTGTTGAAAACCTGGATCCTGGAGAACATGGACCATCAAACTTGAAGTCTCAGGTATGTATCAGATACCTGAGAAAGAATCTAAAGATTCTTTAGATTCACTGCTAGATCCTCCTAGTATCCAAAAAACTGATGAAAGGTCTGATAAATCGCATGACATTATATTGAATGTCGCAATAAATAGAACAGTAAATGGCAATTTTAATTAGAATCAGCCTCCTGTCTACGAGAAGGATGGGCTGCCGGCGGGAGAAGAGCGATACGATCATACACTTCATACAATAGGGAGTTCCTAGTGGATACGATCGAGATACCACCACTTGGAATACGGATGCCGTATCTAGGGAAACCAAGCGCGATGCTAACCAAAATTGATTGAGATACCATTTAGCATTTTTAGGTGGTATCTCCGAGTAGGATCTTGGAGTAACGGGTCACGTTACTATTAAAACAAGTTCATTAACATCTGGCGGTAATACCGCCGCGGTATTCAGCTTTCAAAGTGGAGTTGTTTTTGGGGTTTGTTGTCGAAAGTGCCTCCTTAGGAAACTTATTAGATTTATTAAACTTCATAACCATTTTGATCTGATCAGTTGCAAAGATGTACGGAGTTTTTCGTGATTTCTGAAAATTGCGATTGGGTGGAACGAGCGAGAGTTTTGAAGCTCAGCTCCTCAAATCGATAATAATTATTGAGTTACAATGATTGTAACATTTAACTCATCTGGATTAGTGGCCGACCAGTTCCACTGTAATTCAGTGGCTTGGAGGTGAGATTTTAACGGTGTTCGTTAAACCGAACATTTCCGAGTAGCACTCCCCGTCTTCCAGGTCGGCTGTCTGCATTGCTGCTTCCAATAGTGTAATGTTTCGTTGCTCCTCCAAATTATTTCAACAACGAACGAACTGGTGTGAAATAAAACCGCAGTGATTCGTGAAATTGGCACCTAAACAACACCTAACGGCACCTAACAAACTCAGGACAACAAAGAGGAAAGTACTGCTCTCGGATTTTGTTGTTGTTGTCGACGTTTGTATGTCTTCTTGGAAGCTGTTTATCAATTAGGCAGGTTACTTTGCGATAAGGATTCACTAGATACCATCTTCCGTATCGGCCGGTGGTATCGTATTTTCCGTAAACATACCACCGACGGATCGCAGATACGATACCATCGGCGATCGCGCATGCGCACTGCTGGAGTAGGATACGGATGGAATCGAGATACCACGACGTATCTCACCACTAGGAACTCCCTAATTGGTGAACAAATTTGAATATTTTTGAAAATTTTTGAAATCATACACATCCTACACACACACACAAAAATTATTTTTGAGCATTTTTGAAATCAACACATTTATCTCATGTGTTTCATGTCATCATGAAACCTATAAGGGAAATTTTGGAGCCAAAACTGTCGACCCTTGTCGTGAATACACAGGTTTGTATAATAAACAAAACAACAAAAACACAAACAACAACAAAACTCTGGGCTAGCCTAGAAAATGAGCCACCGCATTACAAGCGGTAACAGTAATGAAGTAATGAATACAGTAACGTCGAGCACAACTTGCTTTCAGTTCTTCATTGATGACAGTCAATAATGCCTCTGATGATAATTTAGGTCAGTACGTAGTAATTCGCTAGGTTTCATAAAAGCTAAAGATAGTTTGACATAGTTACCAACAATATGATCTCACTTTGAGTCACTAGCTGTTACAGGAGTCGTTACCTTCCTCGTTAGTCACTAAGACGCTGTCAACAATAACTTTCACTCGTCAATAACTGAAGGTTGTACACTCGAATCGTTAATTGCCAGTTAGGAGAACAACTTGTTTTGCAAATACAAAATTAGAGTGGGTCACAATTTTCGGGGTCATTGTGACAGTAGCTAATGAGCCGTTACCACCGTGCAAGTTGCAATTTTCTCAGAAGTATAGAAATCGTCACCAACATCGGCTCGACGTTGGGTTTGACTTCGTGGGGGTATAATACACTTCGATAATTGAAGTTTCAAGACGGAGAAATAAGGGAGTTTATAAACTAGAAAATTCACGTGGTTTTGACGCGAGGTCGGTCGGGGCAGGGCTGAAACGAGAACCAGTTCTTGGCGCACAGTAGTCCTTGGTAATCTGGAGGCACGGGCCCCTTCTTGATAAGTGTTCCTGACTACGGTTATTACCTTCGAGGCGGGAAAATACGGGGCTTGACTGTTGTGGGCAGCAGCTAGACAGCTCAGGAGTTGCTTTTATAACAAACCTTCCAAGAGAAAACAAACAGCATTAAGGCCTGAGATATTGCCCGACGACCATATGCTGGTCCGTGGGGGATTGTAGGCCACCGTTGATGGTCAGGGATTCAAAATAACGTTCATTACCAAAGTAGACAATAAAATAAATTTATGCCCTGTGATTAGGAGCTAATAAATTTTATGATATCGCTTGTGCTGCACACGAAGTCTTGCTAGTTGGAGAGGTTCGAAAACTGTTACTCACATTAAAGTTTCCCAATTGTTTTTCAACAACTTGAAGAAACAATACCGTTAAAGAGGAATACTAATAATCCACTATAATAAAGCTCCAACACGAGGAGGAGAATCATATAAATTATGAGGCACTTCTAAATGTCGGGAAAATCTGAATTTGGTCTTAAAAACGCTGCAAATTTTACACTAGGGTTTATTATTCTTGGATATAGGTTACTTCTACAAAAATTAATTCTGTCTGTAAAAAATTTTAGAAAAAATTTTTTTAATTTTTTTTCAAATTTTTTTTACTCGGAAAATATTTGAACTCCTGCGATCCTTCAAAAATCAAATTTGTAGCTCCATGAAAGCACTATAGATCTCCACAGTGGAATTGGATCGTTCTGGGACCCCCAAAAATGGATTCTACGTCGAAAAATACTTCGAAAACGACACCTAACTCGATCTCAAAGTCAAAACCCTTCAAAAACGCCTCCCGTAGCCCCATTTTAGCCTCATAGCGCCCCAAGGGTTTGGGCGATCGGGCTGAAAACCTTGCGGGCACAACTAGATGGTAAACCGAGTATTTTTTCAAAATTTCAGATTTAAAAAAAATTCCTACTGCCCAAAACGGCCCGGACGGCGGACGGACATTTCGGATTTGGAATCTAAACCATTAGAAACGGATAATGTCAAATTTTGAGGCCGATCGGAGTTGTCGACCTCCGTCGCGAAAACATAGGTGTATTATTCCAAGAATAATTAACCAAAACTGACTATCCGTTTCAACTGCTATAATTATCGTTCAAATAGGCAGTGAAAAATTGAAGAGCTATATTTATAAATATAAAACTGGTTTGAAGAACTTGCAACCAGTTTGTAGAGCTATGAGTTCAGTTCAAAGAGCTAAAGAACCGAAGAACTGTGAAGCTGAAGCGCTATATGAAGAAGAACTGTAGAGCTGAATAGCAAGAAGAAGAAGAATTGTTGAAAAATTGAAACACAACTGCGAAGAAGATGAAGAAGAATTGATGAATTGATGAAGAATGTAAGAAAAAAGAAATTAAAATTCATTCAAACTGTCAACATCATCAACAGCTGCAAATTCTACAAAGGGGTTTAATTCTTTGAATCTGGATTACAAAATGTAATACTATACCAATAAAAATTATTTAAAAAAATGAAAAATGAATAAACTGCATTCTTGTACAGTGTTTTGACGAACGTGGGACCTCAAAAAATTGAAACAATTATTTTAAATTTGAAATAAAATTTTATTTTTTGGTTAAAAAATACAAATAAAGGGCTAAACATTTAGATGTTGCGTTGATTACGCTAAACCCATCTCTACCAATCAGTGATCCCTCTACCCATCTCACTCTGAATAATTTCTTCCACCTTTTGGCGTCATCGGCCCTACTGTGCCTGGAGAATACAAAGGCGTATCACTCCAAGAATAATAAACCAAAATCAAATGAGAATTGAAGAAGAATTGAATTATATAGAATTGAATGGTAGAAGCATTGAAATAGAATGGAAGAAGGATGAAAATAATTGAGGAGCCCTAGGTCCAATTCAAAGAGCTATAAAACTGGTTTGAGGACCTATAATATTCGGTGTGACGAGACAGAACTAGAAGCGCACCGGTCATACCTGCACACTGCCCAGATCCTCATCTCGAAGAAAGATATTTTTTTGAATCCCTCTTTTATCGATGCACAAACAATTTGCGATGCAGTTCAGTTTGTTTGGTTCCGCAAAAAAAGGACATTAAAGATGGTGTTTTCTTTTTTCATTGAACGATCGGACTTGTGAAAAATTTACATGTCTTTATTTTTAGCCGAGTAAACCACACGAGGGCTGAGTTCATAAATATGATAATGCCTATTTATGAGATGGCGACATTGTCGAGAGGGTGAAGCTGCGAGGCCTTGGGACGGTACTAACAAGTTGGTGCATGCTGAGTGGTAAGCCACGTAGGTACACCTGCAACAGGTCCGAGTCACGACTTTGATCGGCGGGTAAGTCCCAAGATGTCGAGGCGGAGTGTAAGTATAGGCAGAGTAGATGCAGTCAGGCAGAGCTGGCAAATTTAGTTGGTTCTATTTATTTGATCAGGGTGGTTTTCCTGGCGCTGGATAAGGTGGTGGGATGCCTCAGCTGTGTAATGACTTTGAGCATTGGTCTGCTCAAAATTTGAGGGGTTTAGTTGCAAAACCAGCAAAGTTCCATTTTTGAATTTTACAGGAGAGACGTCTCACGTCTATGCACCTTAATTTAGACGATTTCTTTTTTTTTCCTTTTTTTTAATTTTAAGAATGGAGGACTACGAGTATACAGTAGTTATAGCTTTTACTTGTTATACCTACAGTAGTGGTCGTTGGTTTCTGTATATATACTTATATATATTTAAGAAGTGAAATTGGTTCTTGGAATGAGCTGGTTTTGCAGCGATCCGAGAGTTATTTTTCAATTGCGGTGTAGATATCCATGTTTTCAGCTGACTCTTTGCCAAACTAGCAAGATTGGATGCAAAAACTACTTACATGTGAAGTACTTAAATGATATGAATGTGATTTTCATTAATATATTGAACATTATTCGATATATTTATGAAAATCACATTCAATATATTTTTTGTTCAGGATCTATCATCGAAGTAATGATTTTTTTGTGATATTAAATTCTTAAATAGGTATTGAGTGTAATGTAAAACGCTGCAAATTTTACAAAAGGGTTTATTATTCTTTGACTTACAAATATTAGGAATGGAAATGCATCGGGTTTAATCATCCTGTAGCATGTTGTTAGAAAAAAAGGGGGAAAATACATCATTTTAGTGACAAAAAGTCTTTCACGTTGTTGATAATCATCTTAAGTTGTTCTGGCCGATTCAAAAACCGATGTAGGTGACGTCACCTACACCGGTTCCGGTTTCCAATCAAAGACATCAGAGTGCAGGTCGATTTTCAAATTTTTTCTTGATTTTCCTGGTGGTGTTCGCTTTGTTGTGAATGTGATCGTGCGTATTGACTCAACTTATTCGTGATATAAATTAACTTATTCGACGTGACCTTCAGTTTTTATTTTTTTTAGTGGTGGCCAACTCGTCGACCAATAAGAGCTGACTTCGGGTTTCCGCCAAAATTCAAGTTGCAATTTTTCCCTACATTTTATAAAGTCGTACGAGCTTGCAGTTTGTGTTTAACCCCATTGTTAGTATTATTTGGACGCTTTCTATCGATTAAAAAAAAAAAAAAAAAATCCAGACACGTTCCCATTCCGAATTGAGCTAAAATTAATTCAGCGTCATTAAGAAAATATTGTTGAAAAAAAAAAAAACCAAAAAAAAAAACGGGACTTCAAAAAATGAATTAGGCATCTAAAATTACTCGGACAACGATACCTAATTTGACTTAAAAAAATTTCATTTATATCCCCATGACAGCGCCATAGACACTCACGGTGGAATCGGATCGTTCTAGGACCCCCGAAAATGGATAGTACTTTAAAAAATACTACGAAAATGACACCTAACTCGACCCCATAGCTAAAACCGTGCAAAAAACGCCTCCCGAAGACTTACACATTTTTTCTCTATTTTGTGAAAAAAGAAATGATTTTCAAGCGTAAAAGCTTTAGCCAAAGCTGCGAAAAGAGTTTTTGAGAGGAAAGTCTTAACTTCCGCGTTTATAAACTTTAAAATACCAACATTTTAATATATTTGGTGCAACCTTTTCATGTGGAGTGCCTAAGATTACCTCATAATGGTTTTAAACGTTTTTTTTTTTTTTTTTTTTTTTTCAAAGTTCAAACGTTTTATGAAATAAACACCTCCTAGAAAAATCCACAGAAAAAAACACAAATTTTGTGTTTTTTTCTGTGGATTTTTCTAGGTGGTGTAAAGTTAGCCAACTAGGAGGTAAACTATATCTGCGCATCATTGACATGTTCTACAGGTCATAGACCATAGGAAGGTACCTGGGAAAACCATTAGAAAATTTATTACATAACGGAAACTGAGTTTTTTCGAAAAAGTATGCAAAATCTGGAGTGAAGTTTGACATTCTTACTTATGTTTTGACTGCAACTGCAACTGTGTAATACAGATCACTGTTGCAGTGATCTGTATTAAGTATAGAGCAAAAAAACAGTGTCCTTTCTTTTCGCGGTTTTCTGCGTTTCAATCAAATTCCACTCCATGTCGAATTGAAAACTTCTCAAACTGCCCAAATGATTCCGAAAAACATCAAAACTTGTTCTTCATGTTTTGCGAGTTGACTGCGAGTGACCAACCTACACGACGTGGTCCGATCAAGAACTCGTCTGATTCCGATTGGAAGTATTGTAACGTCCCCGGTCATCCCAAGAGATCTGTCCCCGTGTAAACGTCAAGCACCGAATCTCAGGATCTGTTTCTAACCTCAGCTGAACTCACCAATTGAAGTCTCGTCGACGCAATCACACCAACTCGAGAGCTCCAAGTCACGATTTCCTGTTCCTCCCGTGAATTAGACGAAATGAAGAGAAAATTAAGCCGCAAAATTACACCCCTGGCCTTTCAACATGTTTAGCACAAAGACGTAAGAAATTAACTGGCGGGGGAAAAAAAAGGGATTTTCTCTCCGAAAAAACGGGTGTCTTTGTTAGTGGATTGATGTTGGGGGGGGGGGGGGGGGGGGCTAACGTCCGAAATTAGGGGGTTTTGGAAAAAGAAGGTGGAGGGGATGATTTGGGGGGAAAAAGGGAATAAATTACTCGAGCTGCGGAAAGGTTGAGAGGAAGGGAGCCGAGCACGCGATGGGTTTATGCAAGACGCCTACGTCACAGTTGGACCACGTGTTACTATAGATTCAAGGACACTTTTACTAGAGGCTCCCCCCCTCCTCCACCCCCTGCCCCTTGTGTGGCTCTGGGGAGCCAGATCCCCCCCCCCCCTCGACACGGCCACCGCCTCCGCAGAGACAAGTCCGCCGGCCGTTGCTCTCCCGCCAAGTGAGGGTTCACGGGTTCATCTTCACCCCGCAGAATTATCGCTTTATACCTACTGATTCTCCCGCAAATACAATAATTATTACTCGTCGGAAAAACGCTGCAAATTTTACACATAACAAGGGTTTATTATTCTTTGATATAGGTTACTGCACAAGTCTTGTGCAGAAATTTAATTCTGTCAATGAAAAAAATTTAAAAAAAATTTTTTTCATTGGATTTTTATATTTCAAAATATAACACTCCACCAGGCTTTGCGACAAGACTCAAAAGAAGACATCTCAGACATAATCGTATCACTACTCTCACTGCTCATAACAACGCAGACATCCCATCCCAATCAAACCAACAGAACAACCCATCCAAGAAGCTCATCGAAGCTAGTGGAGAAAATAAAAAACTTTTGACTTTTGATATTTCAAAATACAATTTTTAAAGTGAAACTTTTATTACATCGTCCCAAAATTTTTGGTCTGTGTGTCGTTTTGTGTCACGTAACATGACGCTTAAAGCGACCGTAAATACTCCACGCTACCCCGCCTCAACGGTAGAGCCTAGAGAGGCGGCGTTTTTTCCGTCGGGTTCCGCGTTGATCATACGTAGGCCAACTCTCTTCCTTCGTCAAATAGCATCGTTACTCGGGATTACTAGGAAAATTTTCGAAACGCCGAAACCCGATACAACTTTTGCCGTCGGTTTTGAACGAAACTACGTCTGTTAAAACGAGCTTTTCACGCTGATTTCAACGAGCACAAAACGATTTCTGTCCGATAACCCGTTTGAAAGTTATTCCAAGATCGTCGGTTGGTGGGTACAAGTATTTTTTGCGAGGCTTCGATTAGTTTGATAGGTACTAGGTAATCCTTCGCAACGAGAGACGGGTCAAAAAGCGTCTTTTGAATAAATATGCAGATATATGCACAACATGGCCATTATACGCAGAAATAGTCAAAATCGTAAAAAATATGCAAAATATGCAATTTAAATTTCAATTTAACACACGCCAAACGCTTCAGAAACTTTCAAAACGCAAAATTAGAAAGATACCTGTACTCAATTTAAAGATACCTATGGGGCATTCCACGTCAAAGGTTGAACTAAAAAAAAATAAAGTTCTACGATATCAACCATTTTTGGGTATGTTGTACCCCTAGGTGAGAAAAAATTTCCCAGAAATTTGGAGACAGATTCGTCGCATTTTCGTCGCTCCACAGGCAGTCGAAGTTAGCAAAATAGGCAGGTGTGGGTTCACTTCGCCGGCTGCTACCGCCCTTATTCCGCCACCAAAAAAATAACATCGCCAGTGTTTTGGAAAGAGAAAAACCTCCTCTTTTCTGTGGTGTAATCGTTTTTTCAATCAAAATTTTACTTCACTTTTAAAATCGAGTTTGAAAACTTGAAAATAAGTTTTCTCCAATTTGGGCATTTTTAATTTTTTTTTATTTTTGGCTTAATTTCAAGGTATACACCTGTAGAACATCCAGTTAAAAGGGAATCATGGGCTGCAAAGTCGTTAAGTGTCAGCAAACAAAAGATATCACTAATATACGAGGAAAAACGCGTTTTTTCTCATTTTTACCGGGTTTTCCGCGGTTGCATTGCCTCGCATATGCAATCCTTCGCAACGAAAATTTTTTTAAGCACCTCCTTCAAAGAACAAGATCGCTTGAAACGTCAAAATTTGATGTCAATAATCGCGCCAGCGTCTCGAAGAAGGTCTAATAGACCTGGTCAAAATCAAAAGATTTTCAAACGTAAACGACCTTTATTATTAATAAGTAAAACGGTATTATTAAGAAGTTTAATTATCAATTAATGTATTAACCGGTTTACTTATTATTAAGTTTTTAAAGTGAAACTTTTATTACATCGTCCCAAAATTTTTGTTCTGTGTGTCGTTTTGTGTAACATCACGCTTAAAGCGTCGTTACTAGGGATTACTACACGGAGAAAAAAAATGGCGGTATTTTAGACGAAAATGTTCGGTAATCGGTGGTCAACCGAACAATTTTTCGAAAAATGGAGAGGTAAAAACGCAAAAAATGTAAGGTAAAGTGTTGAATTTGCGCGGTTGACCACCGATTACCGAACATTTTCATTCATCTTTCTACCGAACACCAAAACTGTTTTACCGCTCAAAAATCGGAGATGTTACCGAACATTTTTACTTAAATTGTTCGGTAATCCCTCTGTCCCGCAATGTTTACCGCTCATTTCGTCCCGCCAACTTACCGAACATACCAAAATGTAAGGTGAATTTTAACCTTCCAACCTCAAACCTTTTCGATTATGAGCGGTAAATTATAACCTCTCAAAGTTAAAGTGCGCGGTGAATTTTCACCTTCCATAATTAATGTGAGGTTGTAAAATTACCTCCCCTACTTCAAATGTGCAGTAAGAATCACCTCCCACAACTCGGATGTGCGGTGAATATTCACCTCTCATTTTAAATTTCGAGAAACATTGTGCGGTAAAAAATTACCTCCCACACGCAATTGTGCGGCCAGTATTCACCTCCCTAATTTCAAATATCGTTCGGTAAACGTTACCTTCCACACCTAAAATGCGCGGTAACTAATCACCGAACAAATGGCAAGAAGTACCTCTCAACGTAGTTTGAGAGGTAATCGTACCCAAAAAGTGAGGTAATCCCTTGTTGGTTTGGGCGGTAAATGAACATCAATGAGTTACCTTTCATTGATGTACACTTACCGCCCACACCAACAAGGGATTACCTCACTTTTTGGGTACGATTACCTCTCAAATTACGTTGAGAGGCACCTCTTCCCATTTGTGAAGTAATCAAACCACGAGTCGAACGGATAGGATACCTAAGGAAGAAAAATAATTCGGTTATGAATACAAACCATGTTTATTACAACGCAGAACGATACACAACATAATATAACGTATAAAATTATAATTAACTGTAAATTAAAGGATAAAGGATACAGTAAATTAAAACTTTGGCATGATCCAACATTATTAAATCATTTAAAGTACAAATAATTTAAATTTTAAGTAGGTGCACGACACCCCACTAGATTTGTCAAGAACTAAAATTATTTATCAAGTACCTATCATTATTTTATCAAGTAGGTACAATGCTATTAACCATGGGTTCGATGTTACATTAAAAAATGGGGAAAGTCGATAAGTTATCAATGATATGATGAATATGATAACTTATCATATTCAATGCCGAACCGGGGACATTCTATTTCTCAACTGTTAAGGATATAATATAATATATTATTATCAAATAAACACGTGTACGTCTATTGACATGATCCAACGTATTCGTACACGCCTACCAACTAGATTAAACCAGAGCAGAATCTGTTCTTGTTCAATCTAGTAGGGAGATATAAATCTATCTGATATAAATGCAATTATTTTATGAAGTAGGTAGGTACAATGCCCTAGCCATGGGGTCGATTTTACTTTCTCAAGTAACGTTCTTAAGTCAGAAAGTAAATTGCTAGGGTTTTGTGGGACCCCAAAAAGAGGATTGTACGTACAAAAAGACTTAGAAAACGACACCCCACTCGACATCATACCCAAAAACATGAACCCCCCGTAGCCCTTTTTTAGCCCAATAGAGCTCCACAGGTTTGGGCAATCGGCCTCTTGCGAGCACAACTAGATAGTAAATTTAATAAGTAAAATATATTTTTTCAATATTTCAGATTTAAAAAAAAAAAAAAAAAAAAAAAAAAAATCATCCAACTGCCCAAAACGGCCCCGACGGCGTACGGCGGACGGACATTTCGGTTTTTGAATCTAGACCTCTTGAAACGGATAGGTAATGTCAAATTTTGAGGCTGATCGGAGTCGTCGACCCCCGTCGCGATTCCATAGGGGTATATTATTCCCGGGAAACGCTTAAACATAGGTGTATTCTTCCAAGAATCATAAACCGAAACTGACTAGAGATTGCCAAATTCGTTTTGGAAAAAACGCTGCAAATTGTCCACAAGGGTTTATTAAATAAACTAAATAAATGTTATACTAAAAAAATACTACCAAAACGACACAATAGCCGAAAGTCTTCAAGAACCCTCCCGTAGCCCTTTATAAGCCCCACGGGATAATATAATAAACCATCCCGGGAATAATATACCCCTATGGAATCGCGATGGGGGTCGACGACTCCGATCGGCCACAAAATTTGACATTATCCGTTTCAAGAGGTCTACATTCTGAATCCGATATGTCCGTCCGCCGCCCGAGCCGTTTTGGGCAGTAGGAATTTTTATTTAATCTGAAATTTTGACAAACAACTTGACTTACCATCTAGTTGTGCCCGCAAGGTTTTCAGTCCGATCGCCCAAACCCGTGGGGCGCTAAGGGGCTAAAATGGGGCTACGGGAGGTTTTTTTTTTTTTAAGGCTCTTGGCTATGGGGTCGAGTCCAGGTGTCGTTTTCGAAATATTTTTAGACGTAGAATCTATTTTTGGGGGTCCCGGAACGATCCCATTTTAATTTTAATTATTTTCTCATTGATATAGAATTAAATTTTACCTAACCTAGATAAATCAAAGAACATTGAACATTTGTGTAAAATTTGCAGTGTTTTTAGACATTTCCACTGCACAAAACGGCCAAGATTAAAAAACCAAAAATTTTGGTTTAATGTCGTAGGTACATACTACAAAAACAGGGAGAAGCCATTAAATTGGGGAGGACATAAAGTACTTGTACTTATGTTCATAATGAGAGAACAGTAAACAGATTGAAAATGATGGCTCATGACCGTTATTTGGATACATAGGACTTCATGACAAGATAAATGAATTTCGGAAACTTCTTTTGGCTCTGCTGAACAGTTGATATAATATTATTTTGCATATTATGATGGTTTACCTTTGAGGTACAGATACGCGGTGCAAAGGTATAGGCACGTGCGACGGTTTTCTTCGATACAGCCCGGCCAACTTGGCGGTCCTGGACGGTGGCTTTTTTGCATATCAGGCCGAAGACGTAAGGCAGCAAACATAAGAGAGCTCTCCGTTTCAGATGAACATCTGCAAGTGGAAATGGAATGCTGTTAATAATTGCCGACAATTCTGTTTTGTGATTTCTGGACTTGACACACTACCAATTAAAAAACACTTTTTGAGGGACTATACCTAACTGAAGTGTGCTCTGAAGCTTACCCGATGTAGCGGTTCTTCTGATAGAAGGGTATTCCACCTCGATGATCGGACGAATTCCACAATTCTGGCACCTTATTCGTCGAGCTTGGAACTCAGGAGAGGCTCCTCCACCCCAAACCATCCGAAAAGGGTCTGCGTGAATCTGATTTAAGAAGGCATAAAAACATGAGATCAGCTTAGGGGAAAACATCAAAAATTTCATGCAATACACCAATGACGCATGGAATAATGCTTACACGTAGGTAGGTACTTTAGATGGGAACGATATAGGGACGACACTGCAGCGACATTTTGTCAACACCCACCGATGAAATGAGTCGATCGACGCGTAGTCCGAGGCATTTTCCCAATTTTGAAAATGTATCGAGTAACTGTAATCACAATTGATTTGCATTGATGTTAGGTATCGACGAATAAGCATGCAAAATGTTCATACATGTACCTTTTCAGTAGTGTCCAGTAACTGAATTTTCTTGAATGCTTTAAACTGCTTTCAGTCTTTTACGAGAGAAACAGGAATTCCATTGTCTACGATCGAATTGGGCCTTGGGTCGAACATGCGAGAACACGAAAAAACAAAATTATAAGCACTCCATTATGTTAGCATCATACATACCTACCTCACAAGCTGAAAATCTACGAAACTGACAAAAGATAATTACCTTTTTCGGATGTTCCAAACAGTAAATTCACTAGACCGATTTATAACCGTCACCAACGACAAACACATTAATACTAATGGCCGCCACTCGGCCGAAAACCCCAGCAAAGCCCCAACGCAAGCGCTTCCAAGCGCCTATCTCAGGTACTACTGTACGGGAGACATTTACCGCACTTACTTTTGTGTACGGTGGAAATTTACTGCCCACGTCTTATGTTCGGTAATTATAAACCTTTCTGTGAAGGGGGTAAAGTTGGGCGGGAAAACGTTGGTGATGTGAGGTAGAAATTAACCATACGGCCTTTGGTAGGCAGTAGACATTAAATGTAAATTTTACTGCCCACGTGTTATGTTCGGTAATTATCAACGTTTCTATGAAGAAGGTAAAGTTGGGCGGTAAAACGTTGGTGATGTGCGGTAGAAATTAATCTTACCGCCTTTGGTAGGCGGTAGAAAGTTACCGACAAGGTGTTATGTTAGGTGAAAATCTGACCCAACATATTCGATAGCTTCATAGACCGGTAAAGTATCACCTCTCCTCAAAGGAAGGGAGCTTGGGCGGTAAACTGTTGACGATGTGAGGTTGAAATCTACCTTACAGCCTTTGGCAGGCGGTAGACATTTAATGTAAATTTTACTGCCCACGTGTTATGTTCGGTAATTATTAACCTCTCTAGGTAGATGGAGAAGTTGGGCGGTACACGTTTACTTCACTTTTTCGCATGTGAGGTATGTTTGTACCGAACTGGCTTCCTTGTGCGGTTGATAATCGAGTTGTTCGGTGAATGTAGCTCTCCGTTTGTTCGGTTAGTTCTGGCAAGGTAAGATTTCTTGAATTGTTCGGTAGCAGAGAAGAAATGTTCGGTAAGATCATCGAGTTGTAAGGTAACCAAGGGTAATTGGGCGGTAAAAATGAAATTGTTCGGTAGATTTTCACCGCTCACGCGGTTTTTTATACTATAAAATGGCCGCCAAAGCGGTTTACCGAACAAAAACCGCACTTTTTTTTCTCCGTGTAGGAAAATTTTCGAAACGCCGAAACCCGATACAACTTTTGCCGTCGGTTTTGAACGAAACTACGTCTGTTAAAACGAGCTTTTCACGCTGATTTCAACGATCACAAAACGATTTCTTTGCGATAACCCGTTCGAAAGTTATTCCAAGATCGTCGGTAGGTGGGTACGAGTATTTTTTGCGAGCCTTCGATTAGTTTGATAGCGTTGAGCGTCTCTTGAATAAATATGCAGATATATGCACAACATGGCCATTATACGCAGAAATAGTCAAAATCGTAAAAAAACCGACCGTCTTGAGCCTGAAGGATAAACAATGAGAAACGTAGAATACGTGTTTACGTTGTAATGTAACAATGAAAGGGAGATTAAAAATTGAAAGTAGAAATGTATTTAATGAGTAATGTATTTTCTGTACATGTGCTAGGTAAAATTCTAAAAAAATTCTAAAAATTCTAAAGTGTTAAAGAAGTTTCGTTTCCCTAGCAACGGTTACGTGACGGTTTCGTGGGTCGCTTTTTGGCAATTAGGTCTCCGTAAAAACGTATTCTACGTTAAAAAACGCTGGGGTCGATTTTGAAACGTCGAAACGTTTTGTGTCGATCAGGAGGGTTTTGGAAAGACGGCTGACCATCCAGGGGGGGGGGGGTCAGGACTGACGTAGGAGCTCACTGACGCTCGGGCAGAACACGGGAAGGGCAACTTGTCGGGTCATTTGCCTCAGTGTGGTGTCAGGGGGAGGGGGGGGGGGCTCCGTCTGGAAAAGAAGTCGATTTCAGGAGGCAGCGGAGTTTCTTCGACACCTTTCGACTGCATCCGAGGGAGAAAAAGGAAGCTGCGGGGAAAAGGCGATGATCGCTGGAGCCCCCCCCCCCCCCCCCGGACACTTGAGGACCCATGGGTGAGGGTGGAGTCATAGACGTAGACGGCGATCGTTGGGCTGTTGAACTCCGCGGATCCGCCCAACCAGCTTCGCAAAGTGAAGAGGAGAAAAGGTCGCGCCCTTGAAGGCTCCGCATTCTGGTGACGCGGTTTCTCAAGAGCGCTTTGAAACATGGAAATTCTTTGGATTCTAGGCCAAATTTTATCAAATTCTATTCGACGAAAGGAGCATTATTCTGGAAAACGGCAAATTCATTTTAATATCATCCCAACCAAACACAATAAAAAACTTTCGACCTTTGTTGACCTTTAATATCATTTGCTCCGCGGAGAATTCTAACTTGTCCACTAGGTGTTCCACGTAGCGCTCCTAGAGCCCTTCCCGGCCTCATTCCTCCAGAGATCTATCTCTATGTGCGAAGGTTTCTGGAGGGGCGGGAGGGGTGTTCTAGGGAAGGGTCATCACCCTGTTTACTCCAACTGCCCTCACTTGAACTGCGTAGTAGGCTGTAGTAGCCAGACCGGTCCTACCATCAGCTGATACAGCCCCCCCCCCCCCCCCCCGCTCATTTATATTTATAAATCTCATCTTCCAGCCTCCTCTTTCTAGTAGTCGTCTATTTTGTTTTTCGAGTCTCTTTCAGTTGTATGTTATATAGGAGGTGCATTTGGGCCGGAGGCCTGTCCGAGTGTGCCAGAACAAATGAAGTGGATAACCTTTGTACGCTCAATTCCCTTCCATTAGTCACGATAAACATGGCCGAATTTACCTAAGCTAATTAGTTCGTAAAGACAAACATTGGCATTGTACGAAGTGGGCGTATATTCAGAGCGAGTTCTGAACTTAACAATACGATTAATCTGCTCAGACAAGGCGAGTTTGTTGTTCAAACAGGCTCTCGACAAAAAAGTTCAGTTCCAGGGCCTCAGGTTTGAAACAAGATGCTACCAGTTACAAGAGGCTATTGTGGACCAAGTGTGGGCGAACCCCATTTGAATAGCCCCATTGTGGAGGGGCTCGTGCGACGTCGCGAGGGGGCGGACACGACATCGCGTGGTCGTAAAAAAGAAGCTCCCCGACCGGCTGTAAAACTCGTCGTACGTCATCCGGACTGCTGGAGGTTGACGTAAGGCTAGTTTGCGATTGGTTCACGATTTCAAAGCCATTTGAGAGGTCAACGTAACGGTAGGCTCCGCAGAGATTTCGTAGAGGCGATGCGGTGATCTCACTCATTAGACGCCTTTCGGCCCTGCGGGATTGTTGTTGCTGTCTCTGCGGAGACTTCACGGAAATAATATGCTCGACGATGGTTCTGTTAAGTGGAAAGAAAAGTAGACGATTGCGGAGAAGATGAGGAGCGGAGGGTTTTTCGTGTTAAAAAAGAAGACGACCGTGGGTGGGGGGGGGGGGGAGGAACCCGAGAAGAAGAGAGGCAGAAAAAAAAGGTTATTGGCCGTATCGAGTAGTGTCTGACCCATTATCCTCCCCCCACCTCCCCCTCACAACTACTTGAGTCTTGTCCTACTCCCGGCAAGAAGACGCGTCACAAAATGAACCATTCCCCCTTTTGCCTCAACCCTCTGCCCCCCCCCCCCCCCCTCCCGCAATGACAAAAAAGAAGACGAAATTAAACTAGCCAATCAAGGCTTGGGACATTACGTGGGTTTTACCACTTTTTGCCTATGAGGCGTTGATTCTGCGAAAGAAACACGTGATTGTGTTATTCATTACGTTGGCAGCCATGTTATGCATTCAACTGGCAACCTGCAATTTGATTTATCTCTCAGCTCATCAAAATAAAACGTTATTGATGGAGGGTATTTGCATGGGGGCTGATGAACCTGTAGTTTGTTGATTAGATCTGGCAACACTGCCTGGGTCTTGGGGTGGTTGACCAGATCCGCGGCGAAGGTCCCCCACTCCGCACTCCTACACACCGACTCCCGCACCCCACCGAGCCCGTCCTAATGGACATCAACACCACTTTTACTCGGGGGCGACATCTCCCCAGGACTTGTCGAAGAGGGGGGGGGGGGTGTGTTCGGGTGGCTCCGCGGAGACGCGGGAGCGGGTTACCGATTTGCGGAATGAGGCGGAGGGTCCGGGCACGTTCCGCGTTCTACAAGGGACCTTCTTGTAAGTCATAAGACAGGAACAACGAAGAACAGCGACGTCATTAAATTCATAAAGCTCGATTTTTCGTCACCTCCGAGTGACGTCACCCCGCCCCATCCGCCAGCTCGCACCCTTCGGTTGCCTCCGCGCAAGAAGACGAACCCACAAGAAAGAGGGAAGGATAAACAGGGAGAAAGCCGGCAACACCGCTCACACCTGTGCGCCGCCAGCGACCCAGGTGAGCGAGAGGGAGTAAAGGGGGAGGACAAAAAACCGGGTACAAAAAGAGAACAAGAAGAGCCCCCAGCCGGGACAGAAGGGAGAGAGACGGAATACGAGATGAAGTGAGAGATTGAGAGAACAGAGATGGGTAGGAGGAGAGGCCAACACAATAATACAGTAGCTACTATGTACAGAGACTAAACGAATCTGTTCCAACGCTACGTTTCCAAATACTTTTTTTCTAAAAATGCAATTGATTTCTAATGGTCAACACGAAAAGGAAGTCATTACGCTTTTTGAACACCACAATTACTAAAATAAGCTTTTTAAAGATTGGCAATTAATGGTATTTGAAAAGGATCTCAAACGAAGTGTTATTAGAACTTAAAAGGTCAGTCACAGTTTTTTATTTATTTATATTTTTTTATTTATTACCACTAGCTTCGATGAGCTCTTCGGCTGGGCTGTTTTGTTAGTTTGGGATGTAACTTGAGAGGTACTGAAAACGCCAACATCATCAAACCATTCCTACGAGCATCATTGTTAGGCAATCAGAAACGGAACAAGGAAATTCCATTAGAGAAATAATGGAGTTATGTAGTAGGGGAGCACTGAAAAAACTTATTTTGGTTCAGTATTTTCAATATAATCGTGTCCTTCAAAATCAGGTGAAAAGTTTTTTATTGTCTCCTCTGGCTTCGATGAGCTCTTCGGATGGGTTTTTCTGTTAGTTTGACTGGGATGTCTTGGTTGTTGTGAGGAGTGAGTAATGATACGATTATGTCTGAGATGTCTTCTTTTGAGTCTTGTCGCAAAACCTGGTGAATCTTCATGCACTGAGAGAAAAGGTTTTTTTAGTGGCTCGGTTAAATCCGAAATAACCTCGAAAAGAAATTGAAACCACCTCGAATCAATTGATTCAACCTAGAAAAAAATAGGTCCAGGTTAAAGTATCATCGAAAAATATTAATACAACCTAGACCCATATAGAAACAACCTAATCCATTATTAACCGCCCTCTGACCACAACCTGGAATAAAAAATTGTCAACCTAGACCAAAAGTGAACTTCACATTTGGTCTAGGTTGACATTGTGAAGACCTAGAAAATATATTACCTACATTTGACTTTTAAGTGGGGTAACTTAGAATCAAATGATTTGACCTTCCATATAATTCCCCTCCATTAAAGTCTCAGTTGTACAACTGAAAACAACCGAGAGATTTAAAAGGCGAGATTGTTACTTTAGGTAACAACCCAGAAGAAAAAGTTAGACTTTCAGTCTCGGTTAAAACTACCGTAGTACCTCAAATAGTTTAGGTTTAAACAACAGTGATTGTAATTCATTCGATAAATTCCAGGTTGTTTCTACGGTACGCTAAGCAGCCGCGGAGAGCGCCACTGTAGGCTTGTTGTCTTGGCACCCCTGCTATTTACCCGGTGGCCTCAACCCCATTATCTCTGTCAGATTCTAATCATCATTTTCTGTCACTATGTGCAGTCATATTATGAGTCACATTCAAATTTTTGTACTGAGTTGGAAACACAGACAACCCAGAAAGATAGTTGAAGTTGATAGAACCAACCTGCAATCGAAGCGGAGCAAACCTAGAAAGAAAAGTGGACCACATAGTAATTTATTAGGACCAACCTGAAAAGAATAGGGAGCTACCTAGAAATTTAACTGGTACAACAGGGATAGTAAATGACACAACCTCGTAAATAAAGGGGCACAACCTAGAGAAAAAAGGGTTCTAGGTTAACGCGCCATGGCTGTAAATTGTTTGAGGGGGGGGGGGGGGGGGGGGAGAACGTTTTCGTTTTAGGGTAAATCAACCGTCTACGAAAGTGAAAAACATTGAATATCTGGGTGAGACAACCAAAACATTAATGTTTTTAACCTAGACTGTAAATGGATGGAGGCGGCGGCACACACCGTGAACTTAACCTAGAACTAATTTAGTTCTAGGTTAAAAGTGTGGCGGTGGCACATTTTAAATCTTGGTTGTTTGCATTTTTAGGATGGTAACTTCACCAGTATTTTCAATCTAGGTTAAATGATATTCAACCTAGACTAAATTGTTCCACCCTAGAATAAAAACCAAAAAAAAAAAATCTAGGTTGGCAGCATTTAACCTATAAAAGAATCGAAAAATAACCTAGAATAGGCCCTTTTTTCTCTCAGTGCACTTTCTCTGTTCGAACAACCAATTTCTCATGCCTGAATAATTTCTTTGAAAAAGAAACCCTCAAAATTAAAAATGCTATTCCCCGGCTCAAATTATATTGCCCGTTCGGGTCTGTATCTGCTGTGTCTCTCATCGCAGCCACAAAGTGTAGCAATTTCCTGTTGAGGATATAAAAGTTAATAACGTTAATGCACGAATAAAAAATAATTACTGTGATTACAAGTCGCCTGACGTTATCGACCTGTGCGGTTTAATTTAGCGCTCTGATCACAGATAATTTTGTTTCCGAGCGAAAATATTATGTTACATGGCGAATCACGCACCGGAGAGGATGAGTAGCTTGGAAAGAGGAGCTGAAAAAAGAAAACCCTGTGCTTGAAACGTCCGGGCAGAGAAGTCACGTTTTAATGGCGAAGTAGGCCTCCCCAATACATTAATGTATAAGTAATTACTTGTCATTTATAGGTCTGGCTCCCGGTTCTAACCGAAAAAGAAGATTGTATCGTCTTCTGGCAAGAGCGAACCTATAATTTGAAAGAACGTTGTTGTTGGGGCGCACAGTAGTCCACCGGGGTAATCATCGAGGTTCTATCGGGAGTCTATGGCAGTAATCATCCGGGCCCTGGCTCTGCGGGGATGAGGTAGTGCGTAGTAATTAAATTCTCCAGAATCTTTTTTTCTTTTCTTCTAGGAGGGCCGTCCAAAGCATATTCGTGGTATTAACCGCTACGTGCCCGGTAGGAGCCGGACGGGATGAGACCACAGACGGGATGAAACGTTGCAGCTGGCTTGCGCGCAGGATCTGCCCAAGTGACGTCATCCAGAGGGCAAAATTGGAACGATTTAAAACCCGCCAATCAAATGAAATAACATTAGGTATGTAATGTCACTCAATGAGAAGTATTTTAGGACTACAGTAAACGAGAGACCAAATCAGCGTAGAAATGAGGGAAAAGCTAAATCAGAAGAGGAATGAATGAGGAGGCAAATCAGCAGATCAGTGACTGAGGAGGGAAATCAGCAGCTCAGTGACGGGGGAGGCAAATCATTAGAGCACTGAATGAGGAGGCAAATTAGCAAAGCACTGAATGCAAATTCAAATCAGCAGAACAGAGAATAACGAGGCAAGTCAGCAAAGCAGTGAATGTGAGGGTAAATCAGCAGAACGGCGAATGAGGAAGCAAATCAGTAAAGCAGTAAATGAAACTGCGATTCAGCAGAATAGTGAGTGCCAGGTGAAACAGGATATCAGTGAATTTGGGGATATCAGTGAGGCGGCTCCAATGCATTTGTGGCATGGAGAAAAGATAAACAGGTGGACAACTAGTTCAGGTTTTAGAAGAGGTGCTTCGGGTAAATTGGGATAAAAGCATTGTGTTGTACTATTCCAATCTTTACATTCGATATCAGAAGTGGGATATATAATCCATGGGAATACAGGCAAGCCTAACCAAGGGATCTCCCCGAATGTGGTCGCAAGGTTGAGCTGGTCAGTTCAAGATGAGCAAGCTCCTGGGCAGCAGCCTGAAGATCCAGCAGCGCGCAATATAACTGAGGCCGTCATTGCAGCATTGAAGCAAGTATTTAAGTCTCTCCAGCAGCCCCAGGAAATTTATAACCTGCAATCAATCCCAGGTTTTTGAGATTTAGCTCGGGGGATTAGTGCACGGGTCTGAAGAACACGTAGACTTCGCCAGGGAAGCGAAACAGCTGGTACAAAAGGCCTACCCTGAGTCTGGTGCAGGAGCAGTTGGTATGCCTCGATTGGTTACTTTCAGGAGGGGCTGCTAAGTGAGCGGGAGCTGTGGACCTGGCAAAACGAGCTGAAGTGTCCCTGGCTGTAGCACAAGCTGTCTCTCGTCGGCGTTCAGAAGCCTCCCCTACCAGCAAGCTCAAGCAACTGTCTGGCAAAGACGTCGAGGCTCAACCTGGCCGGAATCTGGGTGTGTTATTGGTGTGACAATCCTTGCCACAGCGAAATGCGTCTGGCCCAAACTGGCATTGCCTCGGGTGGGTCTTAGGCCGGAGATAAGTGTTCCTCGCGTGTAGGATGGGGCCTTTTGACGATGGTAATGAGAAGTGATAGGAGGCAGCTCCAATTCATGGCAACCAGCAAGCTCATGTGTTGCGTCGTGAAGAGCAAAAGAGGCAGACCTAGTTGAAATTTTGTGTGCAATGCTTTGTGTAAATTTTGATTAAAGCATCGTGTAGTTCCGACTACTATATCTATAATATGAAGGCACATCAGCAGAACAACACTGAAGGACCAAATCAGCGAAGCTGTGAATTAGGAGCAAGTTCAGTATAGCAGTTGTTAGATAAAGTGCCAAGTCAGCAGAGGATGTACATGATGTAATCTCTCTCTGAACTAGCGCCAGAGGTGCAACCACGCATTGCTTCTGCTGCAATTGAGAAACACTTCGGAAAAATGCGTTAAGTACGAAACTTCGCATACTGAACTTCACACTATTGGGTATGAACTGACGTCACCAAATGAGGGGCTCTCCTGCGCGCGATTGTCTTCGCCGGTGTTTCCCTGCACCCGGGATCGACCTCCCTGAGCCCCTCCCCCTCCCCTCATGCCTAATGATCTGGTTAGTGCAACTTTTTTCCCCTCCCCTCCTCTTCAATAGGGGAGTCACGTGCTGGTTTTCTTCGGTCTCGACTTCTCATCTCGGAGCTAATTCAATATTCATGGTTTGTATTTTTGTCTCAACGTTCCTCGGAGGACCTAATGTTATTTTCCCTTCTCTGGCGTGAAACGGTAATTTATTGAGTAGTATTTTAGTCGAAATTTAGTGTATTTGAATCAAGTAACGATTCAGAAAAAAAAAAAAAAAAAAAAACATTTACCTACCGGAAGTCGATATGGTTTTTGTAACTAAAATTTCAACTAAGGATGCTGTTCAAAAAATGAACCAAATAATTTCAGATCAGCCTTTTATTGGTTGAAACTTGAGTTACGGGTGAGCGAAGTCGCAGCACGGCTCACCGAAAGGTTCAACTTTTTTTGAAATTCTGCTGAGGGCGTAAAACAAAACCGAGAGACTTATCATGGCAAGAAGAAATAAGAGACAATAAGATACGTATATAGTTATCAGCCTGAGGCTTTGCATGAGTTGATCGTCAATAAGCAATGGAGTTGACTGGACATGGTGGTAGTTTTGGAATAGATTCAGTGCAGATAAGCAACTTCCGTTGATGGTAAATTGGTAGGAGATGCATCCCACGTCGTCGGCGATGTCGTCGTCCGTCAGCTCGGCGATCGTCAAGTTGCAGAAGGGAAAAACGAAGGGTGTGGAGTTGGAGGGTTTCAGGCCGAAAATCCCGTACAATTTGGGGACGTTGGACCCGTTGGCGGACGGTTGGAAGTCGGTTCGAAGACCGGAAACGGTTTGAGCGTGCCAGACCAACAGAGGGATGTCCGGGTCGGGAACGAGTGTTTCCAGTTCCTGAGAGAGTTCCACGGGCGAGAACACCCTTCCGAACACTTTCCCGCTCGCGCAAATCACCGCTAAAACACCGAGTGTCAACATATTGTCGAAACGTCGCAAAAAGTATTTATACGCATTTGGTAGCGTCAGATTGTTGACTGGAAATCGACGTGGATATTTGTCAACCTGAGAAGCTTTCTCCGATCGCGATAAATAATGGGCCAACTGAGGCAATCAACGTCTGGAGGGGGGTAATGACTCTGGATCTCTGAATATGTAATACGTTTCAAGAGGTCGAGATTCCAAAACCAAAATGTCCGTCCGCCGTCCGGGCCGTTTTGGGCAGTAGGATTTTTTATTTAAATCTGAAATTTTGACAAAATCTTCGGTTTACCACCTAGTTGTGCTCGCCAGGTTTTCGGCCCGATCGCCCAAACCCATGGGGCGCTACGGAAGGTTTTTTAAGGGTTTCGGCTATGGGGTCGAGTTAGGTGTCGTTTTCGAAGTATTTTTGGACGTAAAATCCATTATTTGGGGTCCCAGAACGACCCGATATCACTGTGGGAATCTATGGGGCTTTCACGGATCTAGGTAAGTACAAATGGGATTTTTGAAGAATTCCAGGAGGTCAAAATTTGACCTCCTTTTATTTAATAAGGTTTCGTTTCCGAGTAATTCTGGACGCAAAATCCGGTTTTTCGATGTCGCTCATCTGTTCAAACATAGTATAAAAAAAAACGCTGCAAATTTTACACAAGGGTTTATTATTCTTTGATATTTAAAATTCTTTATTTTTTACTCGAAAAATATTTAACATACTGGGATCCTTAAAAAATCCCATTTTTAGCCTCATGAAACCCCTATAGATCGCCAAAGTGTAATCGGATCGTTCCGGGACCCCCCAAAATGGATTCTACGTCCAAAAATACTTCGAAAACGACACCTAACTCGATCCCATATCTAAAAGCCTTCAAAAAACCCCTCCAGTAGCCCCATTTTAGCCCCATAGCGCCCCACGGGTTCGGGCGATCGGACTGAAAACCTTGCGGGCACAACTAGATGGTAAACCAAGTATTTTGTCAAAATTTCAGATCTGAAATCGATTTAAAAAAAAATGCCTACTGCCCAAAACGGCCCGGACGGCGGACGGACATTTCGGTTTAGCCCTAAACTTTAGGAATCTAGATCTCTTGAAACGGATAATGTCAAATTTTGAGGCCGATCGGAGTCGTCGACCCCCGTCGCGAAAACATAGGTGTATTATTCCAAGAATAATAAACCAAAAAAAAAGTTCATTTCAAAAATATTTTCTTAATGACGCAGAGTTATTTTTTGCACAGTTAAGCTATATAATAAACCTTTGTGTAAAATTTGCCGCATTTTTTTTTTTTTTTTTTTCATTTTTTACCCAACAAATAATATTTTATAATGAATATTATTCATTTCGTGATAACATGGTCATAGGTTTAAGACCAGAGCCCAAGCAGTAATTTTATTATCATTTTTCACATGTGTATTTACTGAATAAGATGTATCTACGTCATTATTTTAAGTTTAGAAGTTTTTTTTAATTTTAAAAATTTTAAAGAATATTTTCTCAAAAATATTTCCTTAAATGATAGAGAATTAAGTTTTGCACAATTAAGCTACATAAAAGAAAAAAACCCTTACGTAAAATTTGCAGCGTTTTTTAAAATAATTTTATTTTTCCCCCTTTTCCTATCATTTGGTTTTATTTGTTTATTAATTTTTTTGGTTCCTTAATTTCCTCCCCCCCCCCTCCCTTCCCTTGCTAAGCGTCACAGGGAGCGCATTTTTAGTGATTAACTTGACGCTATGACATGACAGGTGTTGGAGCAGTAGTACCTAACGTCTAACGGGGCTGTGTCTGCGTGAACAATACAAGAAATTACTATGTTAATGCGTTTTTTTAAGTCTCGTTGTGTTTGAAACGCGTTTCGCATAGTAAACGGCCCCAATGTGGGTAACGGGGACGCTTCGAATGGAAATGCGCCCCGAAGATGATGTCAGCCATATGTGGGGTAAATGTGACGCTAAACAGCAACGCTCTGATTACCAAGATAATGCGTCCCTTCCCGGCTTCGGCGGTAAACCGCGAGAGGTTGAGCGCAAAAAAAAGGGCGAGCGGGGTGGGGGTGGGAGGGGTCAGCGAACTTGAACGTCCCCCTCCCTCAAGACCCTCCTCCACCCGGCTACGTCACGAAGGTGCAGCTGCATGTGCAAGCGTGACGTGACGTCACGCGCTCCCCAAGGCCACTCGCTCCCTTCCACGCCCGCCCCCGCTCGACTTTTGCCTAATCCTGAGGCCTTGCGAAATTAACGTAATTCGGATCGGAAAATAGTTCACTGTCAGCAGACCCAGTGGCGTAAATATAGCGTGTGTAGATGGCCCCCAAACCAACGAAAGAAAAAAAGTTACAAATTTATATAAATTATCCAAAAACTAATTCTATACCAATAAAAAAAATTTAATTTACTTAATAAGGTATCAAAAATAATTTTTTTCAATTTTTATTATTTCAAAATTATTATTTTTTTCTTTCAAATTTTCTTTTTAAGTTTGACGACGGATGTGGGACCTCGAAAAATGGAGTATACGTCCAAAATGCGGAATCGACGAGTTTCTGGATTTTTTTTTTTTTTTAATCGATAGAAGGATTCCAAATAACACTGAAAATGGGGTTATAACACTGATTGCAAGTTCGTACGAATTTATGTAAAATATTTATTTAATAGCAATTTGAATTTTCTGCGAAAATCAGCGATCAGCTCCCGTTGGTCGACGATTTCGCCATGTTGCCATGTTGGCCACCATTAAAAATATCAAAACTGAAGGGTCGGTCTCTGACGTTCGTGGGTGAAGGTGAATAGCAGAAAAACTTTGTATTTTTATTTAAATTAGTTCTAAAAATATCAAAGTTGTTAAGGGAATGATCTACAGAAAAAGTGGTTTTCTGATGGTTCGTAGGTGACGTCACGTGCGTACTGGACAACTTGAGATGAATATAGGTTTATAAGAAACCTACGTGAAAGACTTTTTGTCACAAAAATGATGTATTTTTCTCTTTTTGACTTCTAACAACATGGCACAGGATGATTTAACCCGAAATTCGGATGCACGTCTTTTCCTTAGTAAGGAAAACGACGCCTCATTCGACTTCCTGGCATCCTTCAAAAGCCCCATAGATCCCCACGGTGAAATCGGATCGTTCTTGGACCTCCCAAAAACATGTTTCGGGGACTTAACCGGTATAAATAATCGTCGTGCCGGTAGTTCATTATACCATTTTTGTCCTCCCAGATTGCTCAAATCCCACACTGCTCGCCGTCACAATAGAAATAAGTTGGGAGGCCTTTATTAAAACTTCTGATGGAGCAAAATAAAGAGCGAAGACTCCCTCAATAGCGACAGTTTACGGCTGAGCTGTTTCCAACGAGGCCCTTTGCCCAGAAAAAGGCCTTTAGGGGAGGACGGCGGTTGAAAAAGGGGAATCCGCGAATTTCATTGCTCGGTAAAAAAAAAAAAAAAAAAAATTCCCCCGGAGAGAATACCAACTCGAGGGAGGGCTCGCCTCATTAGCAAGGAGTAATTGCTGGCGAACAATGATCATCTGACTTTTAACCATCGAAAGGTGGGGGAAGGTTGTAGGGAAGTTTCTGAGCTTAACACAGAAGGCTTTAGGCCCACCGTTGTATGTCAAGATTGTGGGCCTCGATTATATCATTAGGTTGTTTCGATACAATAACTATTTTTCTCAAAAGGCATTTTAACATTTAAAAAACTATCAAATTTTAAAATAAACAAAATTTAAAAGTAGAAACAAATTTAAAAATAAAACAAAATTTGAACGTCTAAAATTAAAAAAAATCCAAGTGAACACCTTTTTTCTATTTCATTAAAAATGTCAAAATATAACAACATTTAAACCACTAAAAAATAAGGTAAAAAATTAGATTTCAATATTAAACATGATTTAAAAGTGTTGAGAAGAAATTAAAAAGAAATATAGGTAGATAGGTGTGACACGTTTTTTCCTCATTCATACACCCTAAAGTATCTGTGTCTTATGCGGTAGATTGTTTCTTGCAATTTTTCTTTGCCCATAATAAGTCTGATGTAAGTAATAAATTTGGCTTTGATAAGCTTTAACTAAAAGCTAATTTCCGTAATAACTCTGTTGATAACATAACTTTTGACTCTGGCGTTCAGCCAACGTAAAGGAGCGTTGCGGGTGTAGTCGACCTTGAGCGCCAGAACCTTTTGCGACAGCGGGACCCATCCAGGGATTGAGGGAACTGATCCGAGGATTCACTTGGCTGCCTCATCGCCCCGGCTCTTTTCATTTCCCTGCTCACGGCCGACTGACTTCCCGACTATCCATTGTGCTCCATCTTTCTAATTAATTTCGAGTTCCTATTCTTTTCATTCCAACCGGCGGGAAAAAATGTCTCATCCCCTCCGAACACTTCCGGACTGCCAACTTTGAAGTCGGATTTAAGTTTGAAATCATTCCCTCACTCACAGCCTTTAAATCTCACACTATCGACAATTCGCCCAGTTGAGCTCAACCGGAGTTGCCGATTTTCCGCGACAAACTTTGAGATTATTGCCGTCGTCAATTCCCCACAAAACCGGGAAAGTAAGTCATGTTTCTAACCATAAACTCAACGGGCTTACAGCTTAAGACTCTCCTCGCCGTCCGTAATAGTATTTCATGGTAACATCAGTAAACTCGAACTTGGCCTTTGTGGACTTGGGAAGGGTAATGTCTTTGAGATGAATACCATTATCCACGCTTGAACTACAAATGAGTTTTTGGTCCTCATGTGTAACCTTTTGTAATCCAGTCACGTACGGGTCTCAATCATCTTAGTTTCACCGGGCTAACAGACCCTTTCCGTATAACGTGCACCTGACCTCAATCTTCTCTTGTCAATAAATTCAAAATTAACGTATTTTTGACATGGATATGTCTTAGCTCTGTGGTGAAGGGGGGGGGGGGGGCCAAAAATTTGCGACATGCAATATTGATGATACGATTTTCGCTCACAACCGATCGTTGTTACTGAACTATGAAATCACCAATTATACGTGTGATGGGTGGCCTGGGCGATATGGCTTGGGGTGGCGCGACCATTGAACCAGTCATGAGAGAAAGTACCGACGGCTCTAGTGGCCGACATAAATATAAACGGTGTCTGGGAAGGTGGGAAGGCCAGCGTTTTTTGATAATCGCATTGTAAATGCTGACGCTGCCTCTCATCTTTCCCCGGAGTGGCCGCAAGTCGCCCAGAGTGCTGCCAATGAAAAGCATAGAAAGTATGACCGAGCCCGAAGATCTCAGAGGGTCATTCGCACCTCCGGTTTGTTCATGCGATGGGGCCCTCCACTGAGAATTCGACGCCTTCCTCAGGAGAGCAGCCTAACTGGCGGGGAAAGACCCGGGAAAGACTCCGCCCGAGTCGGGTGGGCTCGAGTTCGAGTCCAGTTCGCCATCATAAGGGCTGTTTCCCTTCGGCTGAGAGGAGCTCGGTGGAAGTTGAGATATTTGGGACAATAGGATGTCCAGGACAGAAGCGTGAATTGTTCGCGTTGTTGTTATTGTCGTTGTTGATTTTCACTTATTTCATTAATACAATACTCGACGTTCAGTGCATTGGGGCCCGTAGTTCCTCACCGGCCGGCAGTCTGCGCTGATGCCCTCGCTTCCAGCTGATGCCAGTCGGCGGGTAATTCAAGTAACGGCGGATAACTCAAATAGCGGCGGGTAAACAAAACGATTTTGGCTTTATTATTCTTGGAATAATACCTACTCTAACGTATTGGCGTCGGTGATCGAAAATTTTGATCGGCCTCAAAATTAGTCCTAGAACGTTTCACGACGTGTGGATTTCAAAAATCAAATGCCCGTCGTTTTGAGCAATTGGAATAATGTTTTAAATCTGAAATTTCGACAAAATTCGCGGATTAGCACTTAGTTGTGCCCGCAAGGTTTTCAGCACGATCGCCCAAACCCGTGGGGCTAAACTGGGTAACGGGAGGTTTTTTTTTTTTTTTTTTTTTTTTTAAGGCATTCGGCTATGGGGTCCAGTTATGTGTAGATTAATCGACCATATCGAAATTTCGCAGTATATTAAATACAACTTAAATATAAATATATGTACCACAAATTTTGGACGTGGAATCCATTTTTGGGGGTCCCAGAACGATCGGATTTCACCGTAGGGATCGAAGGGGCTTTCAAGGGTCTACAAAATCCTATTTAATAGGATTTTTTAAGGATCACAGGAATTTTTGCAAATTTTACACAAGGGATTATTATTTTTGATATAGATAGGCTACTTGTGCGAAAATTAATTCGATCTCAATAAAAAATAATATTATGTATTTATTGGTTTTTGAAGAAAAAAAAAAAAAAAAAAAAAATCTGAACGTTGTTCGGACAGATTTGCGACCTCGAAAAAGGGATTATGGTACATTTCCGTTATACCCCCCCCCCCCCCCCCCACGCGATTTCGTGTTTCATACACACCCCTCCTGATGGCTTTAAGGCACCCAAATTCGAGTACTTTTCCGTTATAACACCCCCCCACCCCCCTCTCACTCGATTTCGAGTTTCATACACAGCCCTCCCGATGGCTTTAGGGCACCCAAAGCCAACCAAAATCGCGTGGGGGGGGGGGGGGGGGGGGGTGTAAAGGAAAAGTAGCGGGATTATACGTCCAAAATTTCTCGGAAAATCCTCCTGGAACCCTTCATAAATCCCATTTGTAGCGCCATGAGAACCCCATAGCCGAAACCCTTCAAATACGCCTTCCTGTATCCCCTTATTAGCCCCACAGAGCCCCACGGGTTTGGGCGATTGGGCTGAAAACCTTGCGGGCACAACTACAAGGTAAACCGAAAATGTCAGATTTAAAAAAATTCCTACTGCCCAAAACAGCTTGGACGGATTGGATTTTACGTCCAAAATTACTCGGAAAACGAAACCTTACCTATTTGACCACCTGGGATCCTTCAAAAATCCCATTTGTAGCTTCATGAAAGTCCCGTAGATCCCCCCAGGTAAATCCGATCGTTCCGGGACCCCCAAAAATTAATTCTAGCGACACCTAACTCCCACACGTAGCCGAAAACCCCTCCCGTAGCCCCATTTCGCCTTCTTGTACAGGTACAACGTAGGTTAACGTAGGTCTACGTTAACATTACCAACCTACGTTACATAAAAAATCATAATCTGATGTGTTTCTTGAAACGTGTGGAATACTTTGGAAAGAAATCTCGTTTTTACTTTGTTGTATACTTTCGAACGACAAACGAAAATTTAATTATAATATAATCATATTAAATACAATTATACTTATAGCCCCCCCTTATTGTATTGTGACATACAATTATTGTCATCTGGTTGCAACGCACTGATTGCATACCTAATAGTTATTAGCACCTCAATTCAGACTTGGACGGAATACTTTCAAGGAAGTGCGCGACAGAGTGATTAGGCAGATAACAAAATTTGTTTTTATTTAATGTCAGAAAATTATTTTATATCAGAAACCCGATGTCAAACACTCATACCCCAAAAATCCGTAGATCTACGGATTCATCTGTGTGGTTTGGTTGGCGACCCCCCAGCTGGAATCAGCTGGGAGGGTGGGCATCAGCGCAGACTGCTGGCCGGTGAGGAACTACGGGCCCCAATGCACTGAACGTCGAGTTAATACAATTTATTGCATGGATGTCTTTGATTGGGGATCTTATAACGATTCTCCTCGAGAGTTGTAAACATGTTCATCCCCTTGACAACAGTCGTTTGAATGAACATTTGGACAAACAGCCACTGGGGTAACCATTATATCTAAACAATCCAAAGTTCGATTGTAGAAAGCTTAAGAAGAAACAAACGGGGGTCATTTTTGGATTCAGCACACCAAAAAAACTTGGGAATCGGCGAAAATCATATAAACAGCTCGTCGGTTTTAATCCATTTTTCGAGGACCCGCATCTGTCCAAACATTGTAGGAAAATTTGAAATTTTCTGTGAAGGTGCAACACTGCCCAAGTGCTATCGATTAACGCAGCACTTGGGCAGTGTTGCACCTACACGTAAAGTGACTTTAATACAGAAAAAAAAAAAAAAAAAAAATATTTTTTTTTTTCAAAAAATGTCATAATGTCACAGAATTAATTTTGGCACAATTACAATTGTAATCGGTTATAACCGATATCTTTGTGTAAAATTTGCAGCGTTTTTACTTGACTACGGGTGAGAAAGTCACAACTGGACGTATGGAAAGAGAGTCTGGAGGACTAAGTGGAGTGACACAAAAAGCGTGCAACGCCACTTTCTTAAAAATTTACTACATTACTGTTTCTGTTTGAGATATCACGACACTTTTTTTTGAATATAAATCACCTGATTGGATCTAGGATGGCGCCTAGCTATCGAATCTATCTACCTACGACAACATAATTGACTCCACAACCAACCTTGGCACAGGATAGGACTGCATTGTGACGCCCCGTGTACCAATATACTCGGCGTGAGCCAAATGGTGTCATTCTTATGGAAATCGACGCCAACTGAACTTATCGTCTATTCATGGTGAGGCACTTAAAAGGAAACACGCTCCCTTCGTGAGGATTGTAAAATCCGAGTCGAATTAATAAGTGCATCAACTTGCCCCGACCAAGGCTAATGGTAAAAATAAGCCAACGGGGGGTGCGGTATCGTAAATAGATTCCTTGAAGCGCAGTAAGTGTACAAGTATCGTTTAATACACTCAAGGATTTCCATTTGAAATCGCGGGATCACTCCGTCCTCGCAGTTTATTTTTCTGCGATAAGATTTCATCCAAGAAACCATCCCAGTTTTGTCTCGACGCATCAGCGACTAGATCCAGCGCATTTGATATGCAAATTGTTGTTTTATTCAAAAAGGGTCCTCACGGTGGTGAGTTACAACGTTGTAATGCGTCAAAATAAACAGCCAAATTAATAAATTTGCCGCTCAACTGTTCAAACGACCGAATCTTCCATTTCATTCGAAACGTCAAATTGCTCTCCATAAACCAGTCAGTGGGCTACCGTGTGTCGACTTCGAGCCCCCCGAAAGAGGCGCTGAATCTCATTTGGATCGTCTGAAAATGCTAAGAACCTGTCAGGGGCTCCTAATGTAATCAACGGGAGGCTGATAATGAAGCTGCGGCTGCATAATACCAGTAGCTCGGCCTTTTGAAAGCTCTATTTTGTGAAGTGTGCCGCTTCCAAAGGTGATTCCTTCGTCAATCTAACCCCTCCGAGGGAAGGCCGTTGAACCAGAACGTACTCGATCTAAACAACAGACGGGAGCTGCCTGCAAGGAGCCCCAGAAAGTATATCTTTCAATAAGCATTATTTTGGTTTATTATTCTTGGATTACCATGACATACATTGTATTGACGACGCACAGTGCGTTATTTGAGCAATTTAGTGGAAGGAAATTCATAGCACCAAAGCGATTCGACATAAGGTAAAAGTACCCATAGTCGACACTGCACCAGTTACTTACTACTGTAGTCGACACCCCCTTCGAAAAATGAGAAAAGCTAAGCTTAAATACACAGATTTGCATTCCTGGGTGGCGCTCTTGATCCTTCAATGTCTTCTGATTGTTTGATGGGAAGTTGCCATGGAAACGAGCGGGAAAACCCGAAAAAGGGGGAAAGATTTAGTTAGCAGTTGTCATGGCCACCGTTTCTGAGGTGATTCGTTAGTTTGTATGCAATTTTCACGTGATATCACTTGAAACTCTAGTTTATGTTGATCCAAACAATTTGCCATTTTAACAATTTTTGACTGTTTTCCGGCTATGTCGAATATGGGTGCAAAAAAACGCTCATTTTCAGTAGTCGACAGGGTGGTTTCTCATCGTTACAAGCCTCATAATTTCAATAATATTACTAAGTTTATACCTTTAGTATATCAACTAGGTGATTTGTTACTGTTGGAGCGTTAAAAGTGGCTCAAAATTCCATTTTTCCCCATTTTGTAAATCATTGCACATCTTTGACGTTCGGTTTCAGCCAGACGGCTTAACCGGATTGGGTTGATAGGGTGCTCATTCGACGCAGAATTTTGACCTCTTTAAAAAAGAATAGAATGAATTTTTCGACCAGACGCATCTTTCTGGGTGATAATGACCAAAAACCAAAAAAAAAAAAAAAAAAAAAAAAAAGTAAAAAAATTGCGGTTTTTGGGCTACCACCTGTCGACTACTGGTGCAAATCCCATGTGGACTACCAACGCACGCATGTTGACCACTAGAGCATAACCCCCTGTCGACTACTGAAACAATCTTCTTTCTCTATGTCGACTACTGGTGCTAAAACACAATTTCGAAAAACTCATTTTTCTCCCTTCTAAGACCAAATTTTAATAAAATTTACTATTGCATCGTATAGAGAAGGGAATTGTGTAAACCTTGAAAAAGTGGGAAAACTCGATTTTGAAGGTGGGAGAGACAAAAACCTGTCAAAATTTCCGGGGTCGACTAAGGGTACATTTACCTTATCGGGCAGAAATCGGGGTGCTGTTTCGGTATGCGTTCTACTCGCTGAATCGTTCTTGTGAACGAAACCTTGCCTTTGAAAGCATCGATAAGCAGCCCACTCGTCGGAATGAATTTCAGACCCTTGTGCCCGTTCCCGTTCGATGATGGGCAGAAGGGTTGCTGAGCCTCGTCGCGGAACATAAAAATACCGACAGTAGCCGTTTTTCAAGTCAAAAACCCAGGGGCCATCTACTATTGGACCTTGATTTCTTTGGTTCACTACTTCTGCGCCCGAATCAAGTTTCAAGTGCCAACACGAACGATACACAATAACAAATCCAGATCCAAGGTAGAACGCGACGAGGCCGGTAGAACACAACCGGCTGGTAGAACGCATACCGATACAGCACCGACATCGGTAGGCTTATGTATTTGGATGTGTAGAATCCAAAAATGAGGTCAAAAATAAGTCAGGGGATGATTTAGTACATGGCATGTGCATTGTTTTAATACCTAGGTTATTTATTTGTTTTAATTGATTGTTTTTTTTTTTTGTTTTTTGTTTTTTTTTCTCTCTTTAACTTTGAGATTGATCTTTTGGTTTTGTGGCAGAGTTGTTGGAGTCTTTGGAGTGGAATTTTGTAAGGATCTATAATAGATGGCGTCATATGATAACCTCGTATCTCAGAAAACCCAAACTTTTCAGGGGAGACAAAAAACCGATTATGACGTCAGAAATGTTGATTTTTATTGCATCGACCGTCCATTTGTCTCAATGGACTACCGTCTCGACGTATTTTAAGCTCCTTGTAGCGATAGAAACTAAAATAAATATTGCAGACCCGATTTTATTTCTAGATACGAGGTTATCATCATAGAACAACCAGAAATATGCCAAATATACGTGGTTATCACCCATATATATATGATAACCTCGTATATCTGGTTGTTCTAAAATTGATAACCTCGTAACTACGGAAAATTGGTTATCAAAAAGGGCGCTAGAGGGCAGAAAAGTGCGTTTCCGCCAACATTCAAATACTGGCCGATGAGATACGAGGATTTCATTCAGAATATGCAATAAAAAGAAAAAGGCCAAAAATTGAGATACGAGGTTATCATAATATGATAACCTCGTATACGATGGCGTCATATTATGACGCCATCGTATTGCTGATTGATACTTGTGCGCTATGAGGGATATTGTATCCTATGCATAATAAAGTTATTATTATTATTATTATTATTATTATTGGTCTCACAATCTGCATTTCTGACTCAAAATTTTCCACATTTTCAGGGTAGTCTCTGTTTTGTCAAGTTCAGAATGCCCAGTGTTGTCAGGTGTACGGTAATTACCGTTTTGTACGGTAATTCCGGGCTCTGTAGGATGTACGGTATCACCTGTAAGGTATCGCCCTTTTGTACGGTAATTTAGGATTGAGCCTTTCTTCCTGACGTTCTCAAAGATTTTAAGGAAAAAACACTCCATCCGTACAATTTAATAATAAAAAAAAAAATTGATTGATGGGGGCATTTGGAATCTTCTTCAAAGAGTTCCAAAACGTATAGTAATAAATCTTTTATTTTCGGTGTTTTTCTTTAAATTCTGCGTCCCCACGCCTTCTCTTTTTGAACTCAGGAGTACCTGGTCGCCTATCTTCCTCAATTTTTTCCCCGCACTACCTACCAAACTTACACAAAAACACTTTAGGGTGAATCTACGAAAAGTGCCATTTTCGGGGTCACACATTTGAAAATTTAAAAATTGAGAAATTCCGAACTTTTTTTATGGTAATAAACTTAGATTACCTTGGTGATTATTGTGTATCAGTGGCTACGCAGCAACTTTCCTCGTTCTGTTGTTTGACAGCCAGATGAATGATTAAGACCAGATGAATGAAAAATGAGAGTGTAGACGGAATTTAAAAGATAAATCCAGCGAATTGAAACCATGGTATAAATTTTTTTAACGAAAAGTGTCAAAATCTTGAGTAAAGGCAAACTCCAGTGCTGTCATTTGCTGACTTTCTTTTGCTGTGATATTCATTCATCTGGCCACAAGAATGTTTGTTGGCCAGATGAATGAAGACCAGATGAATGAAATTTTTTACAATAAATCACTTGTACAAGTAGATAAAGGTAAAACAGAAAAAACAAAGAGCTCATCATAATCTATGCAGGTGTTTGTACAAAAATGGACTTCGAGCGTTTTGATAGATCTACTGGAACACCCACAACCATGACCAGAAGAATGACTCACAAAAAAGTCACGCACCTGATATTTCCCAGAGCTGTTGTTTGGAGGCCTACAAGATGGATAATAAAGAGACCTCATGGTGAGGGATTGAAGCCACGGGCTTCAGTGGTGCCACTTGTAGCACAAGAATGTTCCCACAAGTTGTTGTTTCCCTTCACCAAGCATGAACTTCAGGAGCCAGATGAATGAATTGAAAGCTCGGGACAGGACGATTATCAACAGTAGTTGCTAACCTTCATTAACTAAATATTCAAAAGACACATGCTCGTAATCTACAGGCTTATAGGCACTAGTAAAAATATTGGCTGATTTTTTCCTTCTCACGTTAAGGTGGGGTACATGCTGAAAGTTGACTACCTCATGATGGGGACAGGCCAGATGAATGAAAAATTGACCATTCAACCCAGATTTTACCTGTGAAATATTAAACTGAAACACCCCAACTGACACGGAAGAATGGAGCCCGTACCTATAGACACATAGGAAAAAAAAATGCTTTCTTATCATGCCCAGAAGTAGAGATATTGTGCCGGGACAAGAAAATGGCACTTTTCGTAGATTCACCCTTTACTTCATATCAGTACCTAACAGTAATTTTGTTTCAGCGCTTCACATTAAAACCAAGAAGAATTGTTGGTTTTAATGTGAAGCGCTGAACCAAAATGACTGTTACTGATATGAAGTGAAGTGTTTTTCTGTGTAAGTTGTATGTGTAAATTGTATTTCGTTTGTAATTTGAAGCCTGTAATTATTATTACAGGCTTCACATTACAAACCAAATACAATTTAGGTACAAACTAACAAATTACCTACCAAAAACCACAGCCAACAAATTCTTTTTTTTTTTTTTCAAGGTCCAATTTATTTTCCGGCTTTTTCCCTTGTTAGACACAGGTCCAAAATAGCAGCGAATGTTTAATGTTGGTTGTTGCTTTCCAATTCAGTGTTTTTATGGGTTTTATAGTTTCTACAATGACATAATGCGTACGGTAATTTTGGGGGAAAAAAGGTAATTTTGAGAGGCTCGTACGGTAACTCAACCTTGCAGACCTGACAACACTGAGAATGCACTTTAACTCGGATGCTAACATGGGTTTCAATAGAAATGAGCCCAGTATTACGTGGTTTCTAGTGTTAAGGAAAAAAGAAAATTACTTTTCCTCTTTTTCACATTATGTTAGAATATGGGATTTGTAACGAATTTTTCACATTTATGATATTTTTTTATCTGACATTAAATCATGTCACCGAGCGGTTCTCAGAAGTAGATTTTATAACGGGTTTCACTTATTTGCAAGCGCCGTAATAAAACGTCGTCTTAAATGTCATGTTGGTTAGCTACACATCTACCAGTGTCCTTCTCAAATTAGTGAACAGCCTGTAACTATGTTTCTGCGAAATTCAAATCTCCTATTGAGATTCTGAGAAGGCAATACGGGAGGTGTAAATCCGTTGGATGCGATCATCGGTCGGTCTTACGACCTCGTAGCTTTGATCAAAAGACCGCCGACGCCTGACGATTGGACGTTACTTATTGGCGATTAAAGGGAAGAAAAAAAATTGGTTCGGTTACAAAATGCGAAGAAGAATTTGAAGCCTTGAAAGACGAATTACCTTCCCGCCAAAAGCAAGATTCGTGAGTAGCAGTGCGTTCGGAAGATTTTTCCTAGCGACTCTAGCGGAGTTATAGAGTGAGGGTCAAGTCTCCTGTGGGGTCAAACCTCCCTACTTTCCCCTACTACTTGGGAGTTGTCCTATTGCTTTTTGACGTTTATCACTTGAACTAATGGGACATACCGGTAAAATGCTATTACCAGGCGTCGTTCTTTCCACGCTTCAAATTACAACCCACAAAAAAAAAAAAAAATTGCTAACAAACCGTGCGGAGTAGTTTCTACGTTAATTGCCATTAAAAGGGATTTTCCCCATCAACGCTAAATGGATTTATCCCTCGGAGATTCCATCAGTAGTTAGAAACGAATTTTGAGTAATTGCCGAACGGAACGGAGGTTTTCTAATCTCGTAGAGGAGGAAAATAAAAGTCGAAAATTGGAAATGCCTTACAGCTGGGAAAACTTTACGAGCGTCCCGTGGGATTTGGCGGCGTTGAGGGTTTTCTCACATCTGATGAACGATGTGATGAGAAAAAAAAAGTCTTAAGATGGCATTTTTGCTGGCCGTTTGAAATTAATCAGCTTAACCTCCTCCACGATTATTGGGTAAACGTTCACTGGGTTATTATTAGAAATGCGTTGAAGAAATAAGTAGGAACGCCTCGTAAGTCGCGAAGAAAGTGAAAGAGTTCCTCGACGGCTCGAAGGCGATTCTTTTCTTCACTTCGATCACCGTAACGATTTATTTTCTGTAGAAATATGATTTTATTCTATAGATCTATAGATTATTCTCTAATCAATATCTATAGATGGAGGATTTTAAAATGATACTAGATGCTCCGGCTCGCTTTGCTCGCCTACGCACCCAGCTGGGGGGCTCCGCCCCCCAGACCCCCCGTGGGCCTCGCTTCGCGAGGCCGGCGCCTCGCTCCGCGAGGCCGATCGCTTAAGCAGACATGTGGGTGAATTGCCGCTTGTGGGTGTATTGCCGCCTGTGAGTGTATATTGCCGCCTGTGGGTGAATTGCCGCCCCCCAGACCCCCCCTAGTGGGTGTATTGCCGCTTGTGGATGTATTGCCCACTGTGGTTGTATATTGCCGCCTGTGATTTGGGTGAATCATGGTACGAAAATGATTAGCCGAGCGAAGTAAGGCCCCCTTGTCAAAGTGCTAGTCTATTAGCTGAGCGAAGTAAGTCAAAGTGCTAGTGAAATCAAATCAAAACTCAAAGTAAAAAACCCGGTGGGGCTCTATGGGACTAAAATGCCGAGGGGATTGAGTTAAGTGTCGTTTTCCAAGTATTTTTGGGGACGACCTATGGAGCTTTCATGGGGCTATACGAAATTAGACCCCCTGTCAACGTGCTAGTGAAATCAAATTTCCACCATCAATAATAATAGAACTACCTATGTGGGTGGCCGAACAAAGCGAGTCCCCTGCCCGTTAAAATGATCGGCTGAGTGAAGTATGCCCCCCCCCCCCCCCCTCCCAACCTGTCATAGTGCTAGTGAAATCAAATCAAAGTTGAAAACTCACAGGAAAAATATGGGGCTAAAATGGCGAGGGGGTAGAGTTAAGTGTCGTTTTCCAAGTATTTTTGGGGAAAGGGGAAGTATTTTTGGCGAAATTAAGGCCCCCCTGTCAAGTGCTAGTGAAATCAAATTTGAAAAGCCTTCCCTTGATAATAATAGAACTACATATGTCGGTGGCCGAGCAAAGCGAGTCCCCTGGCCATTAAAATGATCGGCCGAGTAAAGTATGCCCCCCCTCCCACCATGTCATAGTGCTAGTGAAATCAAATCAAAGTTGAAAATTCACAGGAAAAATATGGGGCTAAAATGGCGAGGGGGTAGAGTTAAGTGTCGTTGGATGGGAGGGGATTGAAGGAGGGGAAAACGGAAAAAATCCTTGAGGGCGCTCAACCTATCTCAGAACGTAGAGCATTTTTGAATTTCTCGAGATTTTCAAGAATATTATATATATTAGTGATATAGATTATTTATAAGGGTCTTGCGTGATCGCTCGTACACATAGATCCTAGTTTGGGGGGGGGGGGGGGGGGGGGGAAGTAAGGACCCCCTGTCAAAGTGCTAGTGAAATCAAATTTGAAATCAAATTTGAAAACTCCACCATCAATAATAGGAGACATACCTATGTTGGTGGCCGAGCAAAGCAAGACCCCTCTGGCTAATAAAATAATCGCCCGAGCGAAGCAAGACCCCCCCTGTCATTTGAAAAGTTTGAAAAAAGCCTCCCCTGGCTGGTAAATTGATCGGCCGAGCGAGAACCCCCCCTCCCCCCCCCCCCCCCCCCCTGGCAACGTGTCAAATTTGACAACTCACAGGAAAAAAACCCTGGGGTGCCATCAATAGTTAGTTGCTCGCCTACGCATCCAGCTGAGTAACCCTAGTGGGGTGCATAGCATCGATGGACACGTTCATAACCCTGCATCAAGGTCAACTGCTCCTTCAACATCAACCCCCCTGGCTGATAAAATGATCGGCCGAGTGAAGTATGCCCCCACTCCCACCCTGTCATAGTGCTAGTGAAATCAAATCATAGTTGAAAACTCACAGGAAAAATTTGCAAAGCCTTCCCTTGATAATAATAGAACTACCTATGTCGGTGGCCGAGCATTGCGAGTCCCCTGGCCGTTAAAATGATCGGCAGAGTGAAGTATGCCCCCCTCCCACCATGTCATAGTGCTAGTGAAATCAAATCATAGTTGAAAACTCACAGGAAAAATTTTTATTTTATTTTAATTTTAATTTTATTTTTATTTTAATTTTTTTATTTTTATTTTTTAAATTCAATTAAATTCATTTTATGAGATAATCGATTCAGTTTAAATCGATTCTACTTTTCTCGATAATCGATTCAATTTAAATCGATTCATTTAATTTACGTCCGTCCGGGAGATATCACGTAGACCTTGCTCGCGCCCCTTAAAGGCTGATGTCCCACCCGCTCAGAGTGAAGAGTGAGGGCGGGGGGATAGAGGGTGTTGAGAGGATGGGAGTGAAGCCGAGCCAGAATTCACCCGACGCGATGGGTCGGTGGCGATGGCCCAGTTTTTTCAAAACTCAACTCGCGCTCAAAATTCACTCGATTTCGAAATGAATTTGGTCGATATCAAGTATTAAAATTCGGATCTCTAGGTAGGCTACGGACGAAACGCGAAAAAAATCCGTCTATTAAGGACGGAATAAATCGAAAAAATTAATTCAGCGAATTCGCGCGCGCCAAAAAATTCGCGCAACTCGCTTATCGGACGTAAAATTGGTCGAGGAATCCGAATCCGGTGAAAAAAATAGGGGTTCCCATTTGAAATAAGAAAGTTGATGTCAATTGCCGCCTGTGAGTGTATATTGCCGCCTGTGGGTGAATTGCCGCCCCCCAGACCCTCCCTAGTGGGTGTATTGCCGCTTGTGGATGTATTGCCCACTGTGGTTGTATATTGCCGCCTGTGATTTGGGTGAATCATGGTATGAAAATGATTAGCCGAGCGAAGTAAGGCCCCCTTGTCAAAGTGCTAGTCTATTAGCTGAGCGAAGTAAGTCAAAGTGCTAGTGAAATCAATTTTCAAAAGTCTACTCTCTACCGCCCGAGCGAGGAACCGCCCCCCCCCCCCCCTCCTTGCCATAGTGCTAGTGAAATCAAATCAAATTTGAAAACTCATAGGGAAAAAACCCATGGGGCGATATGGGGCTAAAAAGGCCGAGAAGATGATCAGCTGAGCGAAATAAGACGCCCCTCCTGTCAAAGTGCTAGTGAACTCAATTTTGAAAACTCCACCATCATAATAATAGAATAGAACTACCTATGTGGGTGGCTGAGCAAAGCGAGCTCCCTCTGGCCGATAACATGATCGGCAGAGCGAAGTAAGCCCCCCTCCCTCCCCTGTCAAAGTGCTAGTGAAATCAAATCAAAACTCACAGTAAAAAACCCGGTGGGGCGCTATGGGACTAAAATGCCTAGGGGGTAGAGTTAAGTGTCGTTTTCCAAGTATTTTTGGGGAAGACCTATGGAGCTTTCATGGGGCTATACGAAATTAGACCCCCTGTCAACGTGCTAGTGAAATCAAATTTCCACCATCAATAATAATATAACTACCTATGTGGGTGGCCGAGCAAAGCGAGTCCCCTGGCCGTTAAAATGATCGACTGAGTGAAGTATGCCCCCCCCCCCCTCCCAACCTATCATAGTGCTAGTGAAATCAAATCAAAGTTGAAAACTCACAGGAAAAATATGGGGCTAAAATGGCGAGGGGGTAGAGTTAAGTGTCGTTGGAAGGGAGGGGGTTGAAGGAGGGGAAAACGGAAAAAATCCTTGAGGGCGCTCAACCTATCTCAGAACGTAGAGCATTTTTGAATTTCTAGACCCTCCCTAGTGGGTGTATTGCCGCTTGTGGATGTATTGCCCACTGTGGTTGTATATTGCCGCCTGTGATTTGGGTGAATCATGGTATGAAAATGATTAGCCGAGCGAAGTAAGGCCCCCTTGTCAAAGTGCTAGTCTATTAGCTGAGCGAAGTAAGTCAAAGTGCTAGTGAAATCAATTTTCAAAAGTCTACTCTCTACCGCCCGAGCGAGGAACCGCCCCCCCCCCCCCCTCCTTGCCATAGTGCTAGTGAAATCAAATCAAATTTGAAAACTCATAGGGAAAAAACCCATGGGGCGATATGGGGCTAAAAAGGCCGAGAAGATGATCAGCTGAGCGAAATAAGACGCCCCTCCTGTCAAAGTGCTAGTGAACTCAATTTTGAAAACTCCACCATCATAATAATAGAATAGAACTACCTATGTGGGTGGCTGAGCAAAGCGAGCTCCCTCTGGCCGATAACATGATCGGCAGAGCGAAGTAAGCCCCCCTCCCTCCCCTGTCAAAGTGCTAGTGAAATCAAATCAAAACTCACAGTAAAAAACCCGGTGGGGCGCTATGGGACTAAAATGCCTAGGGGGTAGAGTTAAGTGTCGTTTTCCAAGTATTTTTGGGGAAGACCTATGGAGCTTTCATGGGGCTATACGAAATTAGACCCCCTGTCAACGTGCTAGTGAAATCAAATTTCCACCATCAATAATAATATAACTACCTATGTGGGTGGCCGAGCAAAGCGAGTCCCCTGGCCGTTAAAATGATCGACTGAGTGAAGTATGCCCCCCCCCCCCCCCCCTCCCAACCTATCATAGTGCTAGTGAAATCAAATCAAAGTTGAAAACTCACAGGAAAAATATGGGGCTAAAATGGCGAGGGGGTAGAGTTAAGTGTCGTTGGAAGGGAGGGGGTTGAAGGAGGGGAAAACGGAAAAAATCCTTGAGGGCACTCAACCTATCTCAGAACGTAGAGCATTTTTGAATTTCTAGAGATTTTCAAGAATATTATATATATTAGTGATATAGATTATTTATAAGGGTCTTGCGTGATCGCTCGTACATAAGTAAGGACCCCCTGTCAAAGTGCTAGTGAAATCAAATTTGAAAACTCCACCATCAATAATAGGAGAACTACCTATGTCGGTGGCCGAGCAAAGCAAGACCCCTCTGGCTAATAAAATAATCGCCCGAGCGAAGCAAGACCCCCCCTGTCATTTGAAAAGTTTGAAAAAAGCCTCCCCTGGCTGGTAAATTGATCGGCCGAGCGAGAAACACCCCCTGGCAACGTGTCAAATTTGACAACTCACAGGAAAAAAAACCCTGGGGTGCCATCAATAGTTAGTTGCTCGCCTACGCACCCAGCTGAGTAACCCTAGTGGGGTGCATAGCATCGATGGACACGTTCATAACCCTGCATCAAGGTCAACTGCTCCTTCAACATCAACCCCCCTGGCTTCAACATCAAGTCCCCTGGCCGTTAAAATGATCGGCCGAGTGAAGTATGCCCCCCCTCCCACCCTGTAATAGTGCTAGTGAAATCAAATCATAGTTGAAAACTCACAGGAAAAATTTTTATTTTTATTTTAATTTTTTTATTTTTATTTTTTAAATTCAATTAAATTAAATTTTTCGATAATCGATTCAGTTTAAATCGATCCTACTTTTCTCGATAATCGATTCAATTTAAATCGATTCATTTAATTTACATCCATTTCCGTCTGGGAGACCTTGCGCATAGACCTCGGGAGCGCCCCTTAAAGGCTGATGTCCCACCCGCTCAGAGTGATGAGTGAGGGCGGGGGGGTATCGGCATTTGGTAAGCCGAGCAAGAATTCACCCGACGGCTCGCCCGACCCGCGATTTAACGAAAACTGCAAAACTGAAATCGCCGTCCTGATCCGCTCATTGTCGGAATGAATTTGGTCGATATCTCCTATTAAAATTCGGATCTCTAGGTAGGCGTAGGACGAAACGCGGAAAAAATCCGTCTATTAAGGACGGAATAAATCGAAAAAATTAATTCAGCGAATTCGCGCGCGCCAAAAAATTCGCGCAACTCGCTTATCGGACGTAAAATTGGTCGAGGAATCCGAATCCGATGAAAAAAATAGGGGTTCCCATTTGAAATAAGAAAGTTGATGTCAATTGCGCGGATTTGAGCGAATTTTTGAGAATTCTCGACCCCCCTATAGAAACTTAAACGGTCCACCGAGAGTATAGAAAAAATCGGCGTATTTTTATCGCTTACCGTTTAGTCAGAGTAGGCGATTGACATACCCAGCCAGCCAGCCACAGAGACGGTGAGGATTAGTGATATAGATAGACTAGATGCTCCGGCTCGCTTTGCTCGCCTACGCACCCAGCTGGGGGGCTCCGCCCCCCAGACCCCCCGTGGGCCTCGCTTCGCGAGGCCGGCGCCTCGCTTCGCGAGGCCGATCGCTTAAGCAGACATGTGGGTGAATTGCCACTTGTGGGTGTATTGCCACCTGTGGGTGTATTGCCGCCTGTGAGTGTATATTGCCGCCTGTGGGTGAATTGCCGCCCCCCAGACCCCCCCTAGTGGATGTATTGCCGCTTGTGGATGTATTGCCCACTGTGGTTGTATATTGCCGCCTGTGATTTGGGTGAATCATGGTACGAAAATGATTAGCCGAGCGAAGTAAGGCCCCCTTGTCAAAGTGCTAGTCTATTAGCTGAGCGAAGTAAGTCAAAGTGCTAGTGAAATCAATTTTCAAAAGTCTACCCTCTACCGCCCGAGCGAGGAACCCCCCCCCCCCCTTCCTGCCATAGTGCTAGTGAAATCAAATCAAATTTGAAAACTCATAGGGAAAAAACCCATGGGGCGATATGGGGCTAAAAAGGCCGAGAAGATGATCAGCTGAGCGAAATAAGACGCCCCTCCTGTCAAAGTGCTAGTGAACTCAATTTTGAATACTCCACCATCATAATAATAGAATAGAACTACCTATGTGGGTGGCTGAGCAAAGCGAGCCCCCTCTGATCGGCAGAGCGAAGTAAGCCCCCCCCCCTCCCCTGTCAAAGTGCTAGTGAAATCAAATCAAAACTCACAGTAAAAAACCTGGTGGGGCGCTATGGGACTAAAATGCCGAGGGGGTAGAGTTAAGTGTCGTTTTCCAAGTATTTTTGGGGACGACCTATGGAGCTTTCATGGGGCTATACGAAATTAGACCCCCTGTCAACGTGCTAGTGAAATCAATAATAATAGAACTACCTATGTGGGTGGCCGAGCAAAGCGAGTCCCCTGGCCGTTATAATGATCGGCCGAGTGAAGTATGCCCCCCCCCCCTCCCAACCTGTCATAGTGCTAGTGAAATCAAATCAAAGTTGAAAACTCACAGGAAAAATATGGGGCTAAAATGGCGAGGGGGTAGAGTTAAGTGTCGTTTTCCAAGTATTTTTGGGGAAAGGGGAAGTATTTTTGGGGAAATTAAGGCCCCCCTATAATAGAACTACCTATGTGGGTGGCTGAGCAAAGCGAGCCCCCTCTGATCGGCAGAGCGAAGTAAGCCCCCCCCCCCCTCCCCTGTCAAAGTGCTAGTGAAATCAAATCAAAACTCACAGTAAAAAACCCGGTGGGGCGCTATGGGACTAAAATGCCGAGGGGGTAGAGTTAAGTGTCGTTTTCCAAGTATTTTTGGGGACGACCTATGGAGCTTTCATGGGGCTATACGAAATTAGACCCCCTGTCAACGTGCTAGTGAAATCAATAATAATAGAACTACCTATGTGGGTGGCCGAGCAAAGCGAGTCCCCTGGCCGTTATAATGATCGGCCGAGTGAACTCAATTTTGAATACTCCACCATCATAATAATAGAATAGAACTACCTATGTGGGTGGCTGAGCAAAGCGAGCCCCCTCTGATCGGCAGAGCGAAGTAAGCCCCCCCCCCCCTCCCCTGTCAAAGTGCTAGTGAAATCAAATCAAAACTCACAGTAAAAAACCCGGTGGGGCGCTATGGGACTAAAATGCCGAGGGGGTAGAGTTAAGTGTCGTTTTCCAAGTATTTTTGGGGACGACCTATGGAGCTTTCATGGGGCTATACGAAATTAGACCCCCTGTCAACGTGCTAGTGAAATCAATAATAATAGAACTACCTATGTGGGTGGCCGAGCAAAGCGAGTCCCCTGGCCGTTATAATGATCGGCCGAGTGAAGTATGCCCCCCCCCCCCCCCTCCCAACCTGTCATAGTGCTAGTGAAATCAAATCAAAGTTGAAAACTCACAGGAAAAATATGGGGCTAAAATGGCGAGGGGGTAGAGTTAAGTGTCGTTTTCCAAGTATATTTGGGGAAAGGGGAAGTATTTTTGGGGAAATTAAGGCCCCCCTATAATAGAACTACCTATGTCGGTGGCCGAGCAAAGCGAGTCCCCTGGCCGTTAAAATGATAGGCCGAGTGAAGTATGCCCCCCCCCCCCTCCCACCCTGTCATAGTGCTAGTGAAATCAAATCAAAGTTGAAGGAGGGGAAAACGGAAAAAATCCTTGAGGGCGCTCAACCTATCTCAGAATGTAGATCATTTTTGTATTTCTCGAGATTTTCAAGAATATATATAAATTTTTTTATCGTGAAATGTACCAATGTCAAATGGCCGAGCAAAGAGACAATAGAACTACCTACCAATGTGGGCAGCCCAGGCAAGCGAGCCTCCCCTGGCCAGTAAAATGATCGGCCGAGTGAAGTAACCCCCCCCCCCCCTCCCCTCGCTGTCATAGTGCTAGTGAAATAAAATCAAATTTGAAAACACAGGAAAAAAATGGGGCTAAAATTTGTTAATAATTTTTTTTTCCGATTCAATTCAACTTTTCGATACTTTTCTCGATAATCGATTCAATTTAAATCGATTCATTTAATTTACATCCATTTCCGTCTGGTAGACGTTGCGCATAGACCTTCCGAGCGCCCCTTAAAGGCTGATGTCCAACCCGCTCAGAGTGAAGAGTGTGGGCGGGGGGATAGAGGCAGTTTGTAAGCCGACCCAGAATTCACCCGACGGCTCGCCCGACCCGCGATTTAACGAAAACTGCAAAACTGAAATCGCCGTCCTGATCCGCTCATTGTCGGAATGAATTTGGTCGATATCTCCTATTAAAATTTGGATCTCAAGGTAGGCTACGGACGAAACGCGAAAAAAATCCGTCTATTAACGGCGGAATAAGACGCAAAAATTAATTGAGCGAATTCGCGCGCGCCAAAAAATTCGCGCTATTCGCTTATCGGACGTAAAATTGGTCGAGGAATCCGAATCCGGTGAAAAAAATAATGGTTCCCATTTGAAATAAGAAAGTTGATGTCAATTGCGCGGATTTGAGCGCATTTTAGAAAAATCTCGACCCCCCTATTGACTCTTAAACGGTCGACCGAGAGTATAGAAAAAATCGGGGTATTTTTACGACTTATAGTTTAGTCAGAGTAGGCGATTGACATACCCAGCCAGCCAGAGACAGAGACGGTGAGGATTAGTGATATAGATAGATAGATCAACTACCATGTGTATATGTAATCAAACAACGAGCTGATCCGATTTCTCAGTGATTCCACTAACTTAGGGACTGGTCGTGTTCAAGGTGACTGCAAGAAGTTGCTGGCCCTCGTAGAAATGTGTTTACAATTCCTGCCTGCCACTAATGGATATTATTCTGAGGACGAACGGCCTATGACTTGAATACTAAACGCCTCCCATAGACTGCACTCGCCCGCTTTGTTCCCACTAACAATGTTAATGTAATGGGACGGTGTTAAACACGATGTATCTCAACTGCTTTCCGAGCATTGAAAACCCTTTTCTCGGCTTTGTAATTCCGCGATCGATTTTTATTACGTCCTTGAGCCCTAAATGATAGCTTTTTATGTTTTTAGACGTTTTGCGGTTCATTTCATAACTTTGCGGTTTCTTCTTATGCGTCACGCGATATGTGCCCAGGATCAAGTGATGCGACAAGCTGGTAAGATGAGGATATTTTTACGACGACACTTTTTAACGAGAAAAACGATGATTTGACAGCTAAATAGAGGATGGCTTTGTGAAATTTACAGCAACGGTTGAAAATCACACTTCAGGTCGTTAATGTGTGCAATTTACATCGTGGTTATATTTTGAACGTAAAATACACAGTTGAAAAGTTGTATGTCTTGAGGTTGCTTCGTTATGAAGAGCACTCTGCCTTTTCCAGCATCCACATCATTCAACTCGGGTCCACCGGATCCCCCCAACAACAACCCTACCATTAGCCTAACCTGTTATTATGATGATACTCGACGCAGGCTCAGGGAAGACCTCACTTGTACGAAGTCCCTTTCGAGGAAGCTGCATTTAGGCAAATAACTTTTGACAGGGATTGTGTCCAGACGTCAGATCGAAAGTGTAAACGGTTTAACTGTATTAGTGAGAAGACACCGAAGTGGTGCTGTGTTTTTAGTAATCTTATTTTTTGTACATTTTGACATGGATAGGCATGTCTTATGGCTGGGAGTCATCTGAAAATTCAGACCCAAGGCGACATTAAAAAATGTCTACTATTAACCAATAATTTGGATTTTGTTAATTACCTACTGCAGAAGATGGCAACCTTGTAAACTTGGTTATGCAATAAAATAAACATAAAGCTAAAGATCCACGTTTACTGCGTGATAATAATTATCAATTATTGAGTGTGACTCCAAAACGTTTAAATCGTTAATAAGAGAATCGCGTAAACGTTAGCGCGATGAGGAATTGCGAGCTCGCAAAGAATTATTCTTTTACTTTCTTTGCGATTCGTCTTTCAATTCGACTACTGCAGACTCAAGTTTGAAGCGTTCCTACAATCACGCACGCCGGTGAGTGACGCTGAAAGGTGTACGGGTCATTCTTCGGAAATGATACTATTTCATGTCCAGCCACATTTCCCCCCAAATCCGATGTCCTAGGTTGCCCCCAATTTTTCGAATATCGGCCTCATAGCAGGCAACTTGTACTATTAATAATACAAGTTTACTTTCACATTCAATGCAAGCCAAATTAAAAAATGGAGAAGAATCATTTTGTCCTTCCCTAGCAATGTCCACACCCAGAGTTGTAAAGTTTTCATGTATTCATATAAATTTCTTACACAATAAATCCAATAATGTGAGCAACAATTAACTCCGCAACCTTTCTATTATCTAAATAACTTTGAATAGAAATTTCAGATGGAATGGGCTGGTAATCACATGAATTTTTACCTCTGTCCCATGATTTGAAGTCACTCCCTAGGATATTTTCGAAATGCCCTCCCTGCACCTGAGGAAGAGAAATTTCGAGATAATGGCTGTTGTGGCAACACTGGCAAGAAGCCAGGATCACGTGGGGGTAAGGTTATCTGTGTCGTGTTTTTATTGATTGTCTCTCCCTAGTGTGGATTGAAATTTGACAGGGAAGAATTTTTTTTCAGAATTACAATCTTGACGTAATTAGAGCTCTCTTTACATTAAAGAACAAATTTTGTTCTTCCTTGAAGCTACTTGTGTACACAGTTGGAAAATGGCTGATTTGTCCTTTCCTAGTCCCTCTCTGCCTAGCACCAACAAAATTATGGAACATCTAACGAGTGACCACAGTGGTCAGGTAGGCCTTTACTTGCAGTATAATGTCACTCCCTAGTGCGGTGAAATCGGATCGTTCCGGGACCCTAAAAAATGGATTCTACGTCCAAAAATACTTCGAAAACGACGCCTAACTCGATCCCATAGCCAAAAGCCTTCAAAGAAACCCTCCCGTAGCCCCATTTTAGCCCCATAGCGCCCCACGGGTTTGGGCGATCGGGCTGAAAACCTTGCGGGCACAACTGGATGGAAAATCGAGTATTTTGTGAAATTTTCAGATTAAAAAAAAAAAAAAAAAAAACTACCTACTGTCCAAAACGGCCCGGACGGCGTACGGACATTGGGTTTTGGAATCTAGTCCTCTTGAAACGGATAATGTCAAATTTTGAGGCCGATCCGAGTCGCCGACCTCCGTCGCGATTACATAGGTGGCGTATCTGAGCTCCTAAAGGGGGGAAAAACAGGAAATTAAACTATTTCTAAAAAATTTGAAAAAAATACCAAAAATCCCTTTTGGCGAGTAGATGACGAGAAAAATATGAAACCACCAAAAAGTTGCTCCACGTGGTTTACCATTAGCCTAAGCTCCAAAAGTGGAGCAAAAATTAAAAAATCTGTATTTTTTAAGAAAAAACTGCAGAATATGGGAAAACGAGTTGTTGGGTCTGAGGCCAGGCGGGATACGGTCGGGGGTTGGCTGGCGTTGACCCCTTAGTTCTAATAATACCTAATAAAAAAATTTTAAAAATTATTTTAATAATAATACCTACCTACCTAATAATAATTTTATTATTTTTACTCCGCTACCCTTATGAATGCCGCAAAACTAAAAAGTAACACTTGACGACGCCAAAAGACAACCAAAGTACGTATCTACAAAAATTTACCTTTTTTCTAGGGTCATTATTTTTCATTACTAGTGCCGATTTTTATCGTTGAACCTTTCAATTGTACCATATTACCTCTGCACCGTAATCTGGTTTATGGTTGTCACAATCTAAATCACCGTAAAGTGGAAGAAACCCCGAGTTGAAAATTTTATTTTCAAGCTCTTACTTGAAGCCCTATGCTAAAATATTGCTTTTGTACGGGAAGTTCTGAGGCGGGGAAATGCGAGGAAAAAAGGTCTTCCGATGACAAGCAATATGTTCTGTGAAACGCTCGAGTCACGTGTCTTTCTTCTCCTTGTAACTCATATCTTTTGAATAATACGTTTTCCTTCGTTATAGCCGGTTTAGTGGGTTTCGTCGTGAAGGACTATAGTTGGGAGATTAGAAGGGGTTTCACAGTTGAGGCTTTTGACTGATGGCGTAGTTTGGAATTCTATATTCAAGGTGAAAAATAAAAATAAATGAGCTACTTGAAAAAGTATTCACTCGCTAAGGCAACGACCCTCAGTTTTAGAATTTGTAACTCAACTTCAAGCACAATGAGTTAATATTTTCCGGGCAACTGAGATTTATTACAAGACCGTTTGTTTTGTTGTTAAATCAGAATGTCGTGTCACACGTGCGACGCCGAGGGGTGAGAAATTAACTTGGTCAGAGCACAATTTGTGTATAAATACTCCCCGGTTGGACATATTGAATTATTCAAAATGAGCGACCCTCTCTCTTTCGGGTAAAAAAAAGGTGGGAGAATATGCATGCAAATCAACTCCACTTGGGGGCTCCAAAAGGCGAGCCTAATATCTTGTATGCAAATCACCATCTGTCAAATGCATGTCCCTCGGAGGATCGGAATTAGCATACCAATTGTGCGGACAATTTCTGGAAAAACACACACTTAAACCTGACCCCGTAATGAGCAATTTCGTGGTTGTTCGAGCTCTTAACGACCGCATCTCATGTATCTCGCATGGGTAAATTTTCGAGTGATTAACCGTTGAGAATTTCTCGTTACGGCATATTTTACTGCGTCTCTTAGCTGTAAATACCGTTAATTTGGGGTTGAGTGGAAATCTTAAGGGAGTAGTAATTTATGTAGAATTAATTTAGGGAATTTTATTACAATTCATGAATGCGCGAGTTTTTTCTTGGTTCTCACATAAATTTGACTTGTACGTCTTGTTTAACAGAGATTTGCCTGAAAGAGAGGAGATAATGATAGACACGCTTGCAGACATGTAACAATCTCGAAGATCAAAGGCAACTCCAAGACTGGACATCAAAATGGAGCCTCAAGTTGCATGAAACAAAATCGGTTCAAGTCGACTGCACCAATCGAAAGTCTTCGTCAAGATGCCAATGAGGATGCCACATGCCAATAAAAGAAGAATCTGGACATGACCGATGCAAGAGTGCGTTGGAAGGCTCACGTGAAGAACAAGAAGGCTGAACTTGTGCTCAAGTTCAGAAAAGTGTACTGGTTAATAATGGGTCGGCAATCAGAAATGTCCATCCAGAACAGATTATTCAAGCCAGTCTGGACTAATGGAGACCAATTATGGGGCTGGGTCGTTTCAAAATTTCGGCACAATTCACGTCACCTAATGGTTCTGACCATGGAGGAATAGAGATATCTATTCCTCCATTCCAAATAGGAATATCTATTCCTCCATGGGTTCTGACCAAACTATCCTACCTCTGCTCTCTTTATTGAATTGGCCAGAACAACTTAAGATGATTTTCTCGGTTGGAAGTGGTATTTTTTTAAATTTCCGGTGCTCCCTGAATTCGTAATTTGATGCTCCACAACATAAATTTTGAGCCAATTCATTTGCAATAGCCGTTCATAAGTTACAGGGGTTGAAACATGGGCGAATCCTATTTTTCAGCCAAGTTGGAAAAATTGCCTTTTTGCCGATTGATTATGGCTAAACGGCTGAACCTGGTCTAATGTGTAAGGAAGTCATTCGACGCAGAATTTTATGCTTTTTAACATTGTATTATTATATATATAATTAAAGAAAGAAGAAACGCTGCAAATTTTACACCATTTACTAAGTAACCTACATCAAGTCTTGTACGTACATACAAAAATTAAATGAAAAAAGTTGGAAAAAAAATTTTTCCGTTTTTTTTTTTTCAAAAAATTTTTTTCATTTTTTTTTTTTTTTCATTCAGAAAATATTTGGCCTCCTGGGATCCTTTAAAAATCCAATTTTTAACCCCATGAAACCCTATAGATCCCCCACAGTGAAATCGGATCGTTCCGGGACCCCCAAAAATGGATTCTACGTCCAAAAATACTTCGAAGACGGCACCTAACTTGATCCCATAGCTAAAAGCCTTCAAAAAACGCCTCCCGCAGCCCATTTTAGTCCGCATAAAAAAGAAGCGAAAATAAGAAAATCTCTGAAATTGGCCAAATATGGGAAGTTTGTTTAATTTTGAGCAGCTGTATCTCAGGATCTGTGAACGGTAGGGAAACCGATCTGGTCTCCCTACCGTCTCAAATTTTTTTAAATTTTGTCTACTTTAAAAAAGTATAGTGTTTTCAGGGTCGAAATCGGTCGAAAAAATTGATCTCGAGCTTCAAGAGGTCTGATGACAACACGTTCCTGGGGGTGTTCGAGGGTGCTGAATCCGAATCCGAGGTCCGTTTTGCCCATAGACGCGGAGGTTCCGCTGTACAGTACCCGAACATGCAAAAAACTCACTTAATTTCCAACTTCACTAATTTTCCCTGAGCAGATGCTATTCTTACAGGAAATCTAACGCTGAACACGCCCATATTTATGTTGATGGGTCTAGAATGCTTCCTTCTTGTTTTTTTTGCCGAAAAACTACTAAAAAAACGTGGTTTTTCGTCAATCTTGAAGATTTTTGTTCACTATTCAGACGATTCTGCAAAACCCACAATACTTACACGAACCAACAAAATTTCGCCATATACTTTGGTACATTTCTGCGTCGAATGCCACCAACCGCATCTCAGTAAGCGCAATTGCCGATTTTTGGCGACTGTTTGAAGTTTTAACCCAAATCGGCAAAAACACCTAATTCCAAGTTTAGACCTACCTACTTTAGAAATTCCCAGTTTTAAACTTTAAACAGTCGCCAAAAATCGTCTATTGCATTGAAGCATGAGATCGATTTTTGTTGTTGTTGTAGAACAGTGTTATTCATGTCTACATCCACACAGACAACATAATATGTTTGATACTAGCTGGGACACCCGTGCTTCGCACGAAACATCAAATTCCCGTCCATCACCTATCAACGATGCACCCGTGGCAACCCGTCAACTTACTTTTTCATAGTAACAACGCTTGTTGGTTTCTCGTCGTGAAGTATCAAATTCGCCATCAAGTATCAAATCAGATACGTCAAGGATGTAAACAACTTTCGTCGTGAAGGACTCAGGTTTCAGCCAGAACGGCCGCCGTTCAAACCCGTTTGAATAGCCTTAAACGTTCCCCGTGCTATCCCGATCATTTTGCAAAAAACCGCATCAAAATCCGTCCAACAGTTTGGCCGTGAAAGGGAGACATACATACCTACAGACACCGATCATTCTTAGAGAGATTATCACAAAAGATCCTCTACAGAGATATTCTGTTATACGGCAGTATGTATTAAATTTTGCTGTTGAACCCCCTCTTGCATGTGGCACGAGCCGCCGCTGGTCGATTGTCGATAGCATCGATAATACTATCGATTTTAACCCGGCGCTAGTGGCCACCAAACCCTTTTATTGGAGTTTCAAGTGGGTTGTTTTTCGAAGAGTTTCTTGCTGCTGTTGATTGAAAAATTTTGAAAAAATGAGGTTCCTAGTTTGTCGATGTATATCCCCCGAAGAATTTCAAATGCGACTTACTTTGACTTCAAGCGCAGTAGTGAACGACGTCGACAGAGATATCGGACTTTTTTGTCGATGTAAAACCTGAGACTTTTTTTGCACGGACCACCTGTCTAGATTGGCTTGTGGTGGCAGATGTGATAGCGCTTTTTAGCGGAGCCCACGCTGTGCCAAGCAAACCATGAACTCTATCTAACTAGATTCCACCCAGCCAATGATATCAGAGATGAACGACTTGGCAAATTCGCAGGGGGGGGGGGGCTCTGACGATCAATAGACCTATTACGACTCGCTAATGCGAAGTCTGGGGAGTGAAAATTGAGAAACGGCGTAGAGTAACCCAAGCTCAAATTGGCAGACCCCGAAGGCACTATTGTTTGAAATCCGCCAGTGCATTAGAGAACTTAACTCGATTCCCGAACCGAAAAACAATATGTGAGCCCTCTGATCGAAACTCGGCCACCCCTGCTAACACGAGGGTGATTGCCTGGATGGGCCAGTTCCTCGCGCTTGAAGTAATTGAACCGGAAATGTGAGTTATCAGGATGGACATGCCCAGGGCTGATATTGACGCAAAAAACGTAATCTTCTGGGAGCTAATGAACTCCACCCCTGTGCACGCTTTTCCTCTGAAATTAGCTTCTCGATTTCAATTAGTTTGGCAATGAGAAGGGTGAAAAGGGCCAAGCTTCTCCAAGTGCTCGTCTTTTGTACGTTGAGGGAATACATGAGAGAAATTAGTTCAAACGTAATAGCTTTTTTCAGACACAATTTATGATTGTGGAAGATGAGCTTCTACGAGGAAGAGAATGAATCGGGAAAAAGGGAATCCTCAAGCCTTATTCTCCTCCTCTCTTTTATTTTTCCAATATCTCTGAAGATCACTAATCGGATATGGAGTAGAAAGAACGGAGAAGGCGATTGATGGAAGGTTCTCCTTGCGATGGGAAAGCGCGGGTGACGAAGGGACGGGAATCAGTTATCGGAGCAATATGGAGAAAAAGGGAGCTTCCCAACTGAGGTCGTAAACTGGGTGGTCTTGAAGGAGGGGTGGAAGATTCGGAGTCGTAAAAAGGAATGGGGCACCGGAGATCATGAACCTTCTTCATCCGACCGTCACTTGCAACCCCCAAATCATCAACGGGGGTTTCTCTATTAAATATCCCCCTTCTGACGTCCCAGCACTTCCGCCAAAGGATTTCAGCTATTGTATCAATATCGGAACAGGAAATATGAAAACCAACAAGGCGCGAATTTCGCATTACAATCGTTCTGACTGCACGACAGGCGGGTAACTGTCGAATAGTTTATATGAGACAAAGAAAAAATATACACCTACTTGAATAAAAACGTTAGTAGGTGTAGTGGGGGGTGGGGGGGATGACGATGGGGACTAACCCTACGGTGCCGGACCGGCACTGCCGCACACTGTGTTTTGGAGGGTGATTAAAATTACCACAGACGACAGGGATATTTTAGTCATGGCTCAACAAAAAGAAGAAGAAGAAGAAGAAGAAGAAGAAGAAAAAGGGGTTTACCATGATTTTGGGGGTTTTAGGGGTTTATGTGTAGTGACGGATTATACATTCGAAATCACGTTCCTGTGATTTCAAAAAATGAGGGTGATGCAGTTAAAAAAAAACCTCATAAAATGATTAAAATAGGCCCAATCTTGACGGTCTTGAGCCCGCATTACACTGAGAGAAAAAAAGGGCCTATTCTAGGTTATTTTTCGATTTTTTTCTAGGTTAAATGCTGCCAACCTAGATTTTTTTTGGTTTTCATTCTAGGGTGGAACAATTTAGTCTAGGTTGAATATAATTTAACCTAGATTGAAAATACTGGTGAAGTATTCTAAAAATGCAAACAACCAAGATTTAAAATGCGCCACCCCCACACTTTAGTTCTAGGTTAAGTTCACGGTGTCTGCCGCCGCCTCCATCCATTTACAGTCTAGGTTAAAAACATTAATGTCTTGGTTGTCTCGCCCTGGTATTCAATGTTTTTCACTTTCATAGACGGTTGATTTCCCCTAAAAAAAAATGTTCTCACCCCACCTCAAACAATTTACAGCCATGTCGCATTAACCTAGAACCCTTTTTTCTCTAGGTTGTGCCCCTTTATTTACCTGGTTGTTTCAATTACTATCCCTGTTGTTCCAGTTTAAATTTCTAGGTAGCTTCCTATTCTTTTCAGGTTGGTCCTAATAAATTACTAGGTGGTCCACTTTTCTTTCTAGGTTTGCTCCACTTCCATTGCAGGTTGTTTCTATCAACTTCAACTATCTTTCTGGGTTGTCTCTGTTTCCAACTCAGTACAAAAATTTGAATGTGACGTCATAATATGACTACACATAGTGACAGAAATTACATGATTAGTTGGCCTCAACCCCACCCGCTAAATAGCAGGGGTGCCAAGACAACGAGAATTAACGCCCACCGCCTACAGTGGCGCTCTCCGCGGCCGCTTAGCGTACTGTAGAAACAACCTGGAATTTATTGAATGAATTACAATCACTGTTGTTTAAACCTAAAACTATTTGTAGTACTACGGTAGTTTTAACCGAGACTGAAAGTCTAACTTTTTCTTCTGGGTTGTTACCTAAAGTAGCAATCTCGCCTTTTAAATCTCTCGGTTGTTTTCAGTTGTACAACCGAGACTTTAATGGATGGGAATTATATGGAAGGTCAAATCATTCAATTCTAGGTTACCCCACTTAAAAGTCAAAGGTAGGTAATATATTTTCTAGGTCTTCACAATGTCAACCTAGACCAAATGTGAAGTTCACATTTGGTCTAGGTTGACACTTTTTTATTCCAGGTTGTGGTCAGAGGGCGGGTAATAACGGGTTAGGTTGTTTCTATATGGGTCTAGGTTGTATTAATATTTTTCGATGTTACTTTAACCTGGACCTATTTTTTCTAGGTTGAATCAATTGATTCTAGGTGGTTTCAATTTCTTTTCGAGGTTATTTCGGATTTAACCTAGCCACTAAAAAAATCTTTTCTCTCAGTGTATACGGCCCCCTGTCCGCATTGTACGGCAGAGCGAAGTGAGGGCCCCTTCCTCCAGATCACTAGTTACATTTAAAAGACGTTTCGCCAGGCATCAACACCTTCATGGTTTCGCCCAAGACTGAACGAATGCACTGATATCCGCCTAGAAAAAAAACCATAGGTTTCATATCCGCCCATGAAAAAGGTTATTCTCACGAAAGTGGACAATCGGGCTGTTGGAGATGCCGAAAAATTTTTCAGAAGAATTCCTCAAACCCCTGGTTGTTGTCTGGATGGCGCATGCAGCGCAACGATCTAGCGGTCAGTTGAAGAACCAAAATCTTAAGTGTGACGGTCTAATCCAAACCCGAGCTACAGGAGTCCTCTCGACTGCTCCTAATTCAAATTGCGTCAAACACTTGAAAACGATCATGGATTTCAACGTGCTGGGTTATGTGCGCCACACAAAAAAATAAATTTGAAGAAAAGTTGTTGGTGTGTGAAATTACGATTGGAAGTTGACAAAACACCTCCAGTACGCGTGACGGTCCTGACATTTTCACGCTATTATTTAAAAAATTCACCACACCGCAAAGAATCTCTGAATGTTTAATTACTGGCCTAGAAGGGAGGGATTATTCTGAATCTAATGCAAAAAGAATGGTGAAAATATCTCCATTTTTGAGATCTATAAAGACGAGTACGTCAGATTGTCCACTTTCGTGAGAATCACCCATGTTAGTTAACATCAAAATCCTTGATATCAAGGTTTTGCCTACCAATAGATTGACACTACACGAGCGCCCACCCAATCTTCATCCATTCCTGCTTGGCTATGAATGACATTATCGTTCGAAAATTAAATGAATGCTTTTGAAAGATAATTGGAACACAAGATGATGAATAGATAGAAAAACGCTGCAAATTTTACACAAGGGTTTATTATTCTATGATATAGGTTACTTGTGACTTGATATAGGTTACTCTCTAGGTCAATAAAATGAAAGAAATAAGAAAAAAAAATTTTTTTTTTTTTCAAACTTTATTTAATACGTCCTGGGAGCCTTCAAAAATCCTATTTGTAGCCCCATAAAAGCCCCATAGATCCCCACAGTGAAATCGAATCGTTCTGGGACCCCCCAAAAATGGATTATACGTCCAAAAATACTTCGAAAACGACACCCAACTCGACTCCATAGGCAAAAGCCTTTTTAAAAACCCCTCCCGAAGCCACATTTTAGCCCCACAGCGCCCCACGGGTTTGGGCGATGGTTACCTTGAGGAACGCGTAGTAAAAATTTCATTGAAATAACCTACATATTTCACGTGAAACCCGAGTTTTTTTAATTATTTTTACCTATTATAATCGTATGATACGGACAACCTGGTTAGAGTTTTAAGCGTAACAGCTTACTCCTTTAATAATATTAAAGGATATAGTTTATATTATAAACTCGTGAACACCCATTTCTTTATTTTGCACGTTAATTCTGATAGCCTCGTACCGATCTCAATACGATAATTACATTCTTCGGACGCGCGGTTGCAGCGGGTTTTTTTTCCCCGGTGCAGATTGCTGGTCGTAAAGAGTGTTGCAATGTTTGATCATGTTATGGTGTCCTTGGGGGCTCAAGGGTAGAAACTGCAGGCGCTGCACGTCTAGCTAATGGCGGGTTTAGAAGGGGAACCGCGAGATGCACAAGGAGACAGCCAGCTTGGCGCTCGAGCAGAATCCGAAGACTCTTGCTGTGGATCGCGCCTGCCGAAATTCGGCAAATGCTTGACGAAGTGAGGATTTGTTTTTTGCATACTTTACATATTCACGGTGCTGATGGAATTATTTAAAAAAAAGAGTTACGTTTGACGGGATTGAACGTTTGTGTACACTCTGAAACTCGTACCAACTGGAATGAGAAAGTATAGCATTACCCACTCGAGTTTGAAAATTGTTGAGTTAATACGACTGCACTGAATTGCCACTTCACTCGAGTCCACCTCTTGTAACAACCACAGGTTATGTAATGGTGCGTTTTACCAGCGTATAGGCTCAAAATGACTGTTGCAATACGATTTAAGCGACCTTCGCCCTCATACCTAATTACGGGATTTGGCTCATTTCAAATTTTTATCGTGCGGACTCTGAAAAGGCTGTAAAATGTTATTGTTCTTCCCGTCGAGCTAACATGACAATATTGTTTGCGAAGTTAACCTACGCGTGTGCAAGCTCGTGCCGGCCGAGCAGGGATCTATACCACTAATTCTCAGTCTGTGTGTCTGTGGGTCTGTCTGTATGTCAATCGCCTACTCTGACTAAACGGTAAGCGATAAAAATACGCCGATTTTTCCTATCGTCTCGGGCGACCGTTTAAGAGTCAATAGGGGGGTCGAGATTTTTCTAAAATGCGCTCAAATCCGCGCAATTGACATCAACTTTCTTATTTCAAATGGGAACCCCTATTTTTTTCACCGGATTCGGATTCCTCGACCAATTTTACGTCCGATAAGCGAATAGCGCGAATTTTTTGGCGCGCGCGAATTCGCTCAATTAATTTTTGCGTCTTATTCCGCCGTTAATAGACGGATTTTTTTCGCGTTTCGTCCGTAGCCTACCTAGAGATCCGAATTTTAATACTTGATATCGACCAAATTCGTTCCGACGATGAGCGAATTATGAGGACGAGTTGAGATTTGAAAAAACTGGGCCGTCGCCACCGACCCTTCGCGACGGGTGAATTCTGGCTCGGCTTCACTCCCAGCCTCTCAACACCCTCTATCCCCCCGCCCTCACTCTTCACTCCGAGCGGGTGGGACATCAGCCTTTAAGGGGCGCTCGCTAGGTCTATGCGCAAGGTCTCCCAGACGGATGTAAATTAAATGAATCGATTTAAATTGAATCGATTATCGAGAAAAGTAGAATCGATTTAAACTGAATCGATTATCGAAAAATTTAATTTAATTTGAAAAATAAAAATAAAAAATTAAAATAAAAATAAAATAAAAAAAATGATCTTAATTCTGAGATACGTTGAGCGCCCTCAAGGATTTTTTCCGTTTTCCCCTCCTTCAACTAAAGAAAAGGAGTGGGGATTTCAGCCACTATTGATTCGATTTTGATGAAATTTTCAGGGAATCATTTTATCCGCCAGGGGATTCTACGTCCAAAAATACTTGGAAAACGACACTAACTCTACCCCCTCGCCATTTTAGCCCCATATTTTTTCTTTGTTTTCATTATACCGGCCAGGGGATTCAATTGTCCTACCTACCTACATATTTATATGTAATAAATTACATATTTTAGCCCCATATTTTTCCTGTGAGTTTTCAACTATGATTTGATTTCACTAGCACTATGACAGGGTGGGAGGTGGGGCATACTTCACTCGGCCGATCATTTTAACGGCCAGGGGACTCGCAATGCTCGGCCACCGACATAGGTAGTTCTATTATTATCAAGGGAAGGCTTTGCAAATTTGATTTCACTAGCACTACGACAGGGGGCCTTACTTTCCCCAAAAATATCACTAATCCTCACCGTCTCTGTGGCTGGCTGGCTGGGTATGTCAATCGCCTACTCTGACTAAACGGTAAGCGATAAAAATACGCCGATTTTTCCTATCGTCTCGGGCGACCGTTTAAGAGTCAATAGGGGGGTCGAGATTTTTCTAAAATGCGCTCAAATCCGCGCAATTGACATCAACTTTCTTATTTCAAATGGGAACCCCTATTTTTTTCACCGGATTCGGATTCCTCGACCAATTTTACGTCCGATAAGCGAATAGCGCGAATTTTTTGGCGCGCGCGAATTCGCTCAATTAATTTTTGCGTCTTATTCCGCCGTTAATAGACGGATTTTTTTCGCGTTTCGTCCGTAGCCTACCTAGAGATCCGAATTTTAATACTTGATATCGACCAAATTCGTTCCGACGATGAGCGAATTATGAGGACGAGTTGAGATTTGAAAAAACTGGGCCGTCGCCACCGACCCTTCGCGACGGGTGAATTCTGGCTCGGCTTCACTCCCAGCCTCTCAACACCCTCTATCCCCCCGCCCACACTCTTCACTCCGAGCGGGTGGGACATCAGCCTTTAAGGGGCGCTCGCTAGGTCTATGCGCAAGGTCTCCCAGACGGATGTAAATTAAATGAATCGATTTAAATTGAATCGATTATCGAGAAAAGTAGAATCGATTTAAACTGAATCGATTATCGAAAAATTTAATTTAATTTGAAAAATAAAAATAAAAAATTAAAATAAAAATAAAATAAAAAAAATGATCTTAATTCTGAGATACGTTGAGCGCCCTCAAGGATTTTTTCCGTTTTCCCCTCCTTCAACTAAAGAAAAGGAGTGGGGATTTCAGCCACTATTGATTCGATTTTGATGAAATTTTCAGGGAATCATTTTATCCGCCAGGGGATTCTACGTCCAAAAATACTTGGAAAACGACACTAACTCTACCCCCTCGCCATTTTAGCCCCATATTTTTTCTTTGTTTTCATTATACCGGCCAGGGGATTCAATTGTCCTACCTACCTACATATTTATATGTAATAAATTACATATTTTAGCCCCATATTTTTCCTGTGAGTTTTCAACTATGATTTGATTTCACTAGCACTATGACAGGGTGGGAGGTGGGGCATACTTCACTCGGCCGATCATTTTAACGGCCAGGGGACTCGCAATGCTCGGCCACCGACATAGGTAGTTCTATTATTATCAAGGGAAGGCTTTGCAAATTTGATTTCACTAGCACTATGACAGGGGGCCTTACTTTCCCCAAAAATACTTGGAAAACGACACTTAACTCTACCCCCTCGCCATTTTAGCCCCATATTTTTCCTGTGAGTTTTCAACTATGATTTGATTTCACTAGCACTATGACAGGGTGGGAGGGGGGGCATACTTCACTCGGCCGATCATTTTATCAGCCAGGGGGGTTGATGTTGAAGGAGCAGTTGACCTTGATGCAGGGTTATGAACGTGTCCATCGATGCTATGCACCCCACTAGGGTTACTCAGCTGGGTGCGTAGGCGAGCAACTAACTATTGATGGCACCCCAGGGTTTTTTTTCCTGTGAGTTGTCAAATTTGACACGTTGCCAGGGGGGGTTTCTCGCTCGGCCGATCAATTTACCAGCCAGGGGAGGCTTTTTTCAAACTTTTCAAATGACAGGGGGGGTCTTGCTTCGCTCGGGCGATTATTTTATTAGCCAGAGGGGGCTTGCTTTGCTCGGCCACCGACATAGGTAGTTCTCCTATTATTGATGGTGGAGTTTTCAAATTTGATTTCACTAGCACTTTGACAGGGGGTCCTTACTTCCCCCCCCCCCCCCCCCCCCAAACAAGGATCTATATGTACGAGCGATCACGCAAGACCCTTATAAATAATCTATATCACTAATATATATAATATTCTTGAAAATCTCGAGAAATTCAAAAATGCTCTACGTTCTGAGATAGGTTGAGCGCCCTCAAGGATTTTTTCCGTTTTCCCCTCCTTCAACCCCCTCCCTTCCAACGACACTTAACTCTACCCCCTAGCCATTTTAGCCCCATATTTTTCCTGTGAATTTTCAACTTTGATTTGATTTCACTAGCACTATGACAGGTTGGGAGGGGGGGGGGGGGCATACTTCACTCGGCCGATCATTTTAACGGCCAGGGGACTCGCTTTGCTCGGCCACCCACATAGGTAGTTCTATTATTATTGATGGTGGAAATTTGATTTCACTAGCACGTTGACAGGGGGTCTAATTTCGTATAGCCCCATGAAAGCTCCATAGGTCGTCCCCAAAAATACTTGGAAAACGACACTTAACTCTACCCCCTCGGCATTTTAGTCCCATAGCGCCCCACCGGGTTTTTTACTGTGAGTTTTGATTTGATTTCACTAGCACTTTGACAGGGGAGGGAGGGGGGCTTACTTCGCTCTGCCGATCATGTTATCGGCCAGAGGGAGCTCGCTTTGCTCAGCCACCCACATAGGGAGTTCCATTCTATTATTATGATGGTGGAGTTTTCAAAATTGAGTTCACTAGCACTTTGACAGGAGGGGCGTCTTATTTCGCTCAGCTGATCATCTTCTCGGCCTTTTTAGCCCCATATCGCCCCATGGGTTTTTTCCCTATGAGTTTTCAAATTTGATTTGATTTCACTAGCACTATGGCAAGGAGGGGGGGGGGGGGGGTTCCTCGCTCGGGCGGTAGAGAGTAGACTTTTGAAAATTGATTTCACTAGCACTTTGACTTACTTCGCTCAGCTAATAGACTAGCACTTTGACAAGGGGGCCTTACTTCGCTCGGCTAATCATTTTCATACCATGATTCACCCAAATCACAGGCGGCAATATACAACCACAGTGGGCAATACATCCACAAGCGGCAATACACCCACTAGGGAGGGTCTGGGGGGCGGCAATTCACCCACAGGCGGCAATATACACTCACAGGCGGCAATACACCCACAGGTGGCAATACTCCCACAAGCGGCAATTCACCCACAATTCTGCTTAAGCGATCGGCCTCGCGAAGCGAGGCACCGGCCTCGCGTAGCGAGGCCCACGGGGGGTCTGGGGGGCGGAGCCCCCCAGCTGGGTGCGTAGGCGAGCAAAGCGAGCCGGAGCATCTAGTCGTGTTTAACAATACCGAGGATCCCATTGTTTGGTTATTCAAAATGTTCTGGGATGTTGCACGTTAGTTGCATGAGTTGGCCCTGCACCGCCCCAGGGCTGTTTCATTATCATAGCTTCAGGGCGATCCAGTTTGAGGGCCCTCTCGTGTTAATAAATCCTCCCTGTTGGACACAGCGGCTACTGATTCAGGTTGTTTACCTTAGGATCCATTGGGAGGTTTTGATCTCAAAATATAATTTTCTACGACAGGTTTGGAGAGATGTCACTGTCTGCGGATGAAATGAAATCCGTGTTTCTTCTACAATATGAGGGGACTCCCCAGTGGCGCTAATGAAACATTCAAAAGGGCGCTTGCCAGGAAGGTGGTTACAAGTTGGCAGCACATGAAGGGGAAACAAAAGCTACGAGATGGACAGACCTTCGGGAGTTATATTGCTGTGGTGAACCCATGTGCGGAACACACCACCCCAACCATCCCCTGACAATCAAAGACAGATGAGACGATGGACAAGCACTGAAAGACGATGGGTGCATAGTGGATTAGGGAGGCGGGAAAGATGGTATTTTCACTTCACCCTGAAACGGGCATCAGCGACCGGAAGGCGGAAGTGCTTCCTGGCTTATCAGTGCCGAACGACCACTTCAGACAGGGGGCCGCTCCTTCCCCACACACTGTCACCACCTATGGCCACTTTGTCGATCTCGCTCACGCCCTCCCTGCGCTAGTATTTTACGACTCATCTTTGTAATTTATAATATAAATTGATATTGTCGTGTACCTACTCATGATAAATGTCATCGATCAAATTCGATATTTAATATCAAAAGTATCCAATCATCGCTTTGTATGATTGCTCTATTTTTGGTGGAAAGGGGGAAACTCCCGACCGAAACAGAGGGCCTGGTGACCATTTTTGTGGGCCTGATAGTACAAGTGTGGCTTGAACATGGGTACACAGGGCCTTCTCCTGGACCTTCCGGTGCTTCAACATCTGTAGGAAGGTCGGTAGGAGGACGTATCGAGGCGGCCGCAGAAGGTGAGCCCTACCTGAAAACAGCTCCCCCACTCTGCCGCCAGTGCCTCGACATCTTGAGTGTGGACCCCGGTTCAATCTACCCGTCACAACCCGATTTCTCCACCAGCACGGAGGTCAGTTCCCACAACCTATTCAAGATTGATGACTCTCACGAAAGAAAGCGCTCACGTCCAAGTTTGGCACACGTGTACAATATTTCTGTAAGCGGGCAAATCCCCGCTTATGAGCGCCAACAACCTATTTGAGGGACTTTTCCCCTTATTCGGCCCCTCCACCGCCCAGAAGAGGGAATCTAAGAAGGCCAGCCAACGTGAGGAGTGGGGAGAGCTCTCCCTCCCCTAGGGGCCTCCAGCTCTGCTCCCACCGCCGACCTCACTCGCTGTTCAGGAATCAAAGTGTTCACATCGTTTGTCTTGGCCGAAGTTTTTACGCCGTATATCCAGTGTTCTGAGTATCGTTTTAGAGTATCGCTTTCGAGTATCGCTCTCGAGTATCGTTTTCGCGTATCGTTCGCGTTTCAACGATACACTCAACCTGACTTGGAAAGTCCCCATCCTGTCAGTCCTTCAACCTGCACACCGTCCGCAAGTGACAGTGTCCCTCTCCGAAGACCGCATCGACCGCCGCCGTCCCGATCCCTCAGGCGCTCTACAAGTACCAGACCCGGTACATAGCTGGAACGACCCCTCGACATCGAGACCCAACGGTAAATACAGTCTTCCATATTCTCTTCACATTCTCCACTACCAGTACGCCGAGGAAATCTATTGATAGGCTGAAGTTGTACCTTTTGGATTAGGTGAACAGAACAGTTACGTCTCCGACGTCCTCTTTATGTTTCTTGTGATTGTTTCATTTTTATTTTACGTCTCTCCGGCGTGCCGTCTTAGGTGTTTTCTGTTTATTTCGACGCCTTCAGCGTCCCTTTTTCTGAACCCTTCAGGTTCCAGTATCGATTTCGCAATCGATACACTTCTTAGTACCCTTCAGGTACTCATTAGTAATCTCCTATAGTATCTGTCTCCAGTACCCTTCAGGTATCCAACTATTCTGACAACAGTATACTATCGATACACCGTCGTCATTTCGTCAGATACCCTTCAGGTACATCCCCCATATAACTTGTATTTCCTCCCTTTTTGTTTGTACATACTTACCGCGACACCTATACATATAATTAGGGGTACAACGTATCGATAGGTACATCAACATACCTTTTTGTATATATTTATTATTCTTGTAATTACATTTTGTTTAACCATAAATTGTATTCAATTTGTCCGATTACCCCGTCCCAGTCAGAGTAATTGAGTGTATCTTTCAACATCTTAGTTTTTGATCAAGCTGCTTCTAATTGGGTAATTTAATTATTATTCAATTTATAACAACACGCTACTGCCCCCGAAGCCAGCCTTAACTCGAAGTAGCTTACATTTCCTCTCTGTCCTTCCATTCATCCACCATCCTCACTTTACCCACCACATCTCTATCAGTCAGATATAGCTTCACAGCCCTCACAATAATACCCTCCTCACTACCACTGTCGCCACCCACATCAACCCTGCAACCCCTAAATCGTCCACCCCACCGTTGGGGAAGTTCTTGTCGCCTACGAGACCTTCTCTCACGAAACTCACCGCTCGATCATTTCATACTTCACAAGGGTTCAGCACCTTTACAACAAAAACGAAAAATTCATCTTTGAAAAAAAAAATTAACCTTGATTAAAAATTAACGTGGAAAAAGCGCCAACAAGCTTTCAAGCGTTCACCCTTCTGAAAAATAAAAAGATGAGAAAAGACAAGATAAAGAAGAGGGTTAGTCAACAATGCAACAGATTGGCTCCCAAGTGTAATTAGGATTTAGAAGGGAAGGTGGTATTGAAGGAGGGTGCGGTATTTTTGCATCCGAAAGTAATTAGACGACCCTGAGGTCGACCCCTCCGTTCATTTTTTCATATTATTAAGTGATCCCCTTTCGAAGAATAAGACCCGGGCAAATTATTAAGGGGATTATCACACTTTTTATATTCCCTTTGTAGACCCAGTTCTATTATTACGAGAAAAAAATTTTTTTTGTTAAACTCAAATTGTTCATTAAGTTAAGCGTGATTATTCAAGATCTTAGCTGCACTCCGGGAAAACTTGAAGTTTTTTACGTTTGTAAATTGCACTATTTATACGTCAAGTTTTGAGGTTAATTGTTTTCAAAATATTCAGCCCAAGTTTTCGTATCGTTTGGCGACTTTCCTCAAGATTTGTCCTTAGCGTATCGAGGTGTGTAGATTCCAAAAATTAAATGTTCGACAGCCGTTAATCGTCGACGCCGTTCCGGCCAGTAGTTTGAAAAATCTGAAATAAGTATAGCCAAATTCCTGGTTTTTCATGTAGTTGAGCTCCTCTAACCCAGAGGGCTCATTGGGGCTAAAAATGGAATACAAGAGGGATTTTCGAAGGTTGTAGTATGTAATGACAGCCCTAATCCTGCGACTGAATTGAATGCTCAAGGTCTCCATCTGCATCATCGCGTCAATCATCACCAAAATTGAATATCGACGGGTATGATGACTTATGTTCTTATGTTCTCCGACTTTTTGTGGCAGTATGTTGCTTGCCGAGAATTGTGGTAGTGACTTGAGGTAGTGACTCGGACCTGGATTTAACTGATAGAAATGGTCTGATGGAGAAGCAAGGCCGAAAAGAATGTAGGCGAGAAAGTCGTTGGAGGAGAAGCCCGCCGCGCAGGTGGAGCAGCCAACCTATGCTTCGGGCTCCGAATAAACCACTATATTCAAGTATTTGTGTTTGGTCAGATTTATCAAAATTTCCATTCTCTAAGGGGGTTTTTTTAAGGCAAAAAACCGAAAATTAATTTTTTTGTCCAAATCCGTCGAGCCGGTACCCTTATTGTTACGTATTTTTACGTATTTCGTATCTATGCATGTCTAATGGGGAAAAAAACTTAAGATAGGATTTTTGATGTAATTTACCTGTGGGGGTCTCAGGTATCAGTTAAATTGGGAAGAGTGGTCTCTTGCTCAAAATAGTATGGGAGTCCCTGCTGTGGATGTTGGTCAAGCTCTTAGTCGAAAGACGAAAAAAAAAGAAGTCATTAAAATTTAATGACAAATTTTGTCGGATCTTTCTTTGTAGATGTAAAACCAAGTTCCCCAACCAGTGTGCGGAAAAGTCAACTAAGAAGACGCTCCTGCTTGGTGTTAATTCAACTCAGGATACAATATTCGACTACCTAACTCACGGTGACTCGCCCAAGCAGTCAAGATTGCCCGGTAGTGGAGGGTTGATCACCGACTTCCATCACCATTAAAATCCTCTCACCCCACAACCCGCTGCCCCACACTAATCAAAGGAGGAGCAAACAATATAAATAGGACCCTCGATTGTTGGGTAGTATGGTAAATAGAGTTCCCTAAGTGAGGAGGCTTCATGTTGCCGGTGTTCATGTTTGACTTCATTTCACAATATCCGGCCTTTGTGTTTGATTTCGGGCCCGAGAGGGAAAAGCGGTTTAGAGTTTACATCCTGAAACCATTACGCGTACCTGCATATTATCGGCTCAACAATCACGAGCGTTGGTCAATTCATTTTGTTTTATCGTTTTCAACGAATGCTGTCAGTTTGTCTGTCTTTCAAACCTGGCCTTGTCAGATAAATGCTCGAGTTGACTATATGTTGAGAATCGTCTGTAGTATATAATAATAATATATACTACTATATAATAATAGTGTTGTACCTACGAGGCGTTTGCTATCAAAACCAGCTCATTCCATTTTTTGTAAATTTGACAGAAGAGACAACTTTTCATGACCACGATATTGAAGATAAATTATTTCTCATCGTCTGAAGAATAAACCTACTTATTTTGTACGAATTTGTTAACACGCATCAAACTCATCAAATTCACAGGTAGACGAGATTCTGCAATTGACTGGAAAGGCTCGATGCACCGGGACAAGTGACAGCGGTGAGCTAATAAGCGACTCTTTGTTCTTACACGTTTTCCTTGGACTAGAGCCAGTTTCTCGGCTGTTAATCCGACCTCGGAGCAAAATGATTGTCAAGTAGACAACTCGAAATGCGTTCTCCCAGACGGTTTCAAGACACCGAGGGGAAAAAAAACCCTCTGAACCCGTTTCACAATCGCCACAAGCGGCCCGTAAAATAGATGCTTCTTCCGCGTTTTGCGCAGTTGAAATTACTCGTTAAAAAAATAAGAACTAGATAAGTATCTTTGCCCAACATGGAAATGTATTGGGCAATATTATGCAAAATAGTGGTATCTGGGCAGAAGACGGTATTGTTCCTATCATTAACTCCTTTGTTTGAGCGCTCTTCCTCAAGCGATTCTGCTAACTACGCTGTTGATACTGTAACGACGCACTGATAATTTACCAAATAGGAAGTCAGCCTTCACGAGTAATTTTCCAACGAACTAGACGGTTTTGAATTATGCGTTAAAATTGGAAGAGACTAGAAGGTGTTGGGTGTATCAGAAGCTCGTTACTTGCTAGTTCGCAGCTATTCAAGTCTAATGTCGTGCGCTTGTAGTTGGGCAGAGTAATTCGAAAGGGCTTAATCCGCCCTATTTACCGCCAATGTTCTTCGCCTTAACCCCAAAACGTGAGTCCGTATAGCTCAGTAGTTAACAGTGTTTAGATGGTTATGATCCTCACGTTAACGTCAAATTAGAGGACGTCCTCATTTGTACTCGAAAAACGGTAGAGAAGAATCTCCCATTTGGGGGCCTCGTTGGGAGACTTTTTTATGATAATACTTCGCTATTAGAGTCAGCCACTTATTATTTTGAGATCAAGTCTTTCGAGACTCGTGCCCGAAGTTAAATTATCCTCTGTAAAGGTGGGATGAGGAAATTTCATCGATTTACACTCCGTTGAACGTGAATTCTGACGAATTGTGAACCTCATGGCTTATTTTTATTGGAATAATGCATTACCATGGTCTCAAAATTAGTCATACGTTTCGAGATTCGTAGATTTAAAAAATGAATGTCTGCCATCCAGCCGTTTGGGGCAGTAGGACTTTTTGGTTTATTATTCTTGGAATAATACACCTATGATTTCGCGACGGGGGTCGACGACTCCGATCGGGCGCAAAATTTGACATTATCCGTTTCAAGAGGTCTACATTCTAAATCCGAAATGTCCGTCCGCCGTACGCCGTCCGCCGTCCAGGCCGTTTTGGGCAGTAGGAATATTTTAAAAATCTGAAATTTTGACAAAATACTTGCTTTACCATCTAGTTGTGACCGCAAGGTTTTCAGTCCGATCGCCCCAACCCGTGGAGCGCTATGGGGCTATAATGGGGCTACGGGAGGTTTTTTTTTTTAAAGACTTTTAGCTATGGGATCGAGTTAGGTGTCGTTTTCCAAGTATTTTTGGACGTAGAATCTATTTTTTGGGGTCCCGGAACGATCCGATTTCACTGGGGCGATCTTTAGGGCTTTCATGGGGCTAAAAATGGGATTTTTGAAGGATCCTAGACCAGGATTCCTAGGATGTTAAATATTTTTCGAGTAAAAAATAAAGAATTTTTGAAAATAAACATTTTTGGAAAAAAAATTTAAAAAAAAATTTTTTTGAGATAAAAATCAAACAAAAATTTTTAAATTTTTTTATTGACAGAATTAAATTTCTGCACAAGTAACGTATATCAAAGAATAATAAACCCTTGTGTAAAATTGTCAGCGATTTTTTAGCTGTAATGTTGTAAAAATACCTACTCGTTTCACTATTTAGTTGTACCCGCATGATATTTAACCCGATCGCCCAAACCCGTGAGGCTCTGTGAGGCTAAAAAGGGACTACGGGAGGGTTTTTTGAAGAATTTGTGGCTGCGAGGTCGAGTTAGGTGTCTTCATCAAAGTACGTATGGACGTAGAATCCATTTTTGGGGCGTCCCCGATACATCCGATTTCACCGTGCGAATTTTTCTTTCTTCTCGAGCAGTGCTGTCCAATGCTTGCCAAGATGGTCCCAAAGTTTCCAGACCTGTCCAAGGCTTGCTAAGTTGGTCCCAACCTCGCTGCATCTTCAGGATGGCCTCTACGCTTTCCAGTCCATGGCTTGAAATGCTGCTTCCTCTGAACGTGCTGCCTTCAATTTTGTGCTCAACAGTCGACAGCCGTTCTTTGCGTAGGTACTCCAAAAAAGGAGTCGATAGCAAAGCCCTGGAGAATCTATGGGGCTACAGATGGGGATTTTGAATGATGACATGGCATCATCCTGCAGGAGGACGATAAGGCTACAGATGGGGATTTTGAATGATGCCATGGCATCATCCTGCAGGAGGACGAATGAGGTGTCGTTTTCTTGTAATAATAATAACGATTTATTGAGCAAATACAAGAAGTCCATTAGGAGACGGCAGAAATACCTAAATAAAATATCTACAATTCGTATTTAGAAAGGAGTAACATTTTACAAAAAAAAATATATGAAATTTATGATTCCGAGTAATTATGGACGCGAAATCCACTTTTCGGGGTCCCATATCCGTCTAAACACTGTAGGTATAAGAATTTTTTTTAAATGATTTTCTTATTGTCAAAATTTATTGTTTAAAATTACAGCGTTTTTCTGGAAGGAAACCACGATGAATTGAAAGCGGAATTTTTGCGTGTATTTTGAGCAGTACTGTTATGACTCCGCTCACTCCGTGCACTCAAATAAATACTCGAAATTAACTTTGCATTTGAGTGCACGGAGTCATAACACTGGTGACCCCGACGTGATTCCGCTCGTACCATTTTATTCATTTCCCTACTGGAGGGGAAATACTCATAAGTACCAATAGAGATGACTGTCAGTTTCTTGTAGAGAAAACGCCGTAATTGAGGTGGGCGCTATCCATCTGTTAACATACATCGATGAGCACCGAGGCACCCTACGTCTTCCCCGCGCAATAGCCTGTTGTAAGCGTAAAGTACGAGCACCCCATTGTGAGGCAACCTCTTTCCAACGGCCCCTGGAGGGATTCTACGACCCTACCAGGCTGTACCAGGAGAGTCATTAGCCATAGATTTAGGCCTGGGCGTCGCCCGATGGTTTGCGGCTACGTTAATTACCATGGGGCCCCTTATTGACTTGCACGCCACTTAGTTAGGATGCATTGCTCCGTTGCATCGTACATTAACACCTAAAACCGCTAATTGTGGGATGGAACCTCAAGCGATAGTAACTTGCGAATGGTTGAAAACCAGTTGGCGGTAGTTGTTTGACATTTTCAAAAGCCGGTAGTTTTCAAGGAGTACAACGGGGGTCTTGCGCCAACAAAAACGGCTGGTGATTTTTCCTCTCTTTATTCAAGCTTTCGGCTTGTGCGCCATCTTCAGGTACAATCTGTGCAATACACGTTAAGGTTGTTAGTTATGACTAGGGGGATATAGCAGATTAGTCTACCTGTATACATCTGTTGATAAATTCCAACCTAGTCGTAACTAGTAACCTGAACGTGTATTGCACAGATTGTTCCTGAAGATGGCGCACAAGCCGAAAGCTTGAATAAAGAGAGGAATAATCACCAGCCGTTTTCGTTGGCGCAAGACCCCCGTCGTACTCCTTGAAAACTACCGGCCATGAAGACCCGACGGGAACATACGACACGAACTGTCATTTTCAAAAGGTGTACTCCTCTGTTACAGATCATGAGCCCACGTAAATTACAAACCCGCCCATTTACCGCTAGCGTCTCGTTTTTCCAATCTCTCAATCCTCCTTGAAGTAAGATATCGTGACATTCAACACCGATGATAATTAACGAAGATAACGTCTCAACATCTGAAAAAGATAACGTTTACTACCAACGTCGTCCTTCTTTCAATGAGCCGGAGTGAGACTTCACTACTGGAATTACACGAGCAATCAAGCAGATAACTAACAGAAGAACAAGACCTCGGTTATCGTGAGCATTCAACTTTATCGCCAGCTTTTGTTCCTGAGATTCCACGTCAATTATTTCTCGCGATGCTGTACTGGTTTCATCAGTGGTATATGCTGAGATAGCTCGTCACGTTATCATTTTTTTTCCTTCATAACAATAAAATATGGAGTTGACGCAACGTGATGAAATTAGAAGGTTGACTGGGGTGTTTCTCTGACTAGGCTCTCAACCTACTGCTGTTCCAATACTGAAAATTGGGCTCCGTGAAAAACTGAAAAAAGTGGGAAAATTTCGTGGTTCTTATCTCACGAATCTGGGCACGACCTAGAAGGGAAATCGTGAACTGCGGACAGCGATGCAAAAAGAATGTGAAGTGCGGACGCATTTGATGTGCGTACATGTGATACGCGGATAGAGGATTATCCCTTAAGCTTTTCCAGCCAGAAGTCTAGCCAATAGGGCTTCGCTCGGCCCCCCTGTCCGAAAAAGCATTTGGCCGAGCGAAGCGAGGCCTTCTAATAGGGGCTAGAAGGAGGGATCTATCCAACAAAAGGTGTAGCATCTTTTTTCATATTTTCATGTTATTTAAACTCATAAGGTTGTTATGAATCCAAGTTTTCATCATTCCCTACAAAAGTAGACAACAAAATTTCCGACAAATTTGATGTAAGTAGGTTTTTTTTTTTTTGTGGAATCAAGCGCATTCGAGCGACGAGAGGGAGAAAAAGAAAGTTGTTGATAATTTAATTTGCTTTATAATCCATTTCTGAACCAAGAATTTACGAGCAATGGGTGGGAGTGGGGGCAAATTTTAGAAAAGCAGAAAATATGCGTACTTAGTGATTCTGCGCCGCTTTTCTTTTATCATTTAATAATGATTAACAGGACGTTTCCATTTGTTTTCGTCACGTCACGGGGGATTTTGAGCGCAACATGATCGCGAAAACTATAATCACATGATTGGTCTCTAAGGAAGTTTACCGGTTGGTTACAAGTAGAGGGTTGGTGTAAAATTAATCTATACAATTAAAGTTGTTCGTGTCTCGGACTGACTGACTGGCTGTCCACGCTAACCCGCCTCAACGGTAGCTCTCTTCCTTCGTCGCGAACGGAGCTTTCCTTCGCGACGAGAGCCGGGTCAAATAGCGTCGTTACTAGGGATTGCTAGGAAAATTTTCGAAACGCCGAAACCCGGTACAACTTTTGGCGTCGATTATGAACGAAACTTCGTCAGTTAAAACGAGCTTTTTACGCTGATTTCAACGAGTACAAAACGATTTCTGTACGATAACGCGTTTGGAAGTTATTCGAAGATCGTCGGTAGGTGGGTACGAGTATTTTTTGCGAGCCTTCGATTAGTTTGATAGGTACTAGGTAATTTCCTTTTTGAGTTGATGGATTGCTATGGGCTGCATATAATTGGTGATAGACGGGAATTTGATACTTCGCAACGAGAAACGGGCCAACAAGCGTGGGCGAGCAGGGCGAGCGAAGGGTCAAAAAGCCAACGCCAATGCCACGGGTGCATCGTTGATAGGTACCTAGTATTTTTTGCGAGCCTTCGATTATTTTGATAGGTAGGTAGGTACCTACTAGGTAATTTCCTTTTTGAGTTGATGGGTTGCTATGGGCTGCATATAGTTGGTGATAGACGGGACTTTGATACTTCACAACGAGAGCCCAACAATCGTTGTTACTAAGAAAAATTACGAGTCGACGGGTTGCTAAGGGTGTTTGCATGGGGGATGGACGGGAATGTGATAGTACGTGCGAAGCACGGGTGTCCCAACTATCTATTATAGATCTATTATAGATAGTTGGGACACCTATCTATAGGTAGTAGTATAATACTACTAAAGTTGTTCGTCTCTGTGGCTGGCTGTGTCTAATCCATGCTACCCAGCCTCAACGGTAGAGCCTAAATTTAGCGCATTGAGCGACTGTCACTTGGTGGTGACGCCCGATAAAGGTGATGGACAGAGTGCAGCGAAGCGCACCGGGCCCACTAGTCATTATTAAAAAAAAAGACTTCGCTTCAAAATCTGACTGTAGAACCATACGTCTACCGTCCGTTTTTTTTTTGTTTTTTTTTCTTAAATTGTTTTACATTGTTTACGCCCATTAGGTAGTTACGATTCCATGCTTTCTTCATCCCCCCCTCCCATTGCCTCGTCCGAATGCTTTTTTGGTGTTTGTAGACTTTTATCATACAATGCTCGCCGTGCAGAATTTTTTCGTGTTTTCATTTTTTTTTTCAAATGAGAATGTTGTTTTTCCAGATACTTTGTACTTAGTACAAATTCTTGATTTCGACGGCCTGATCAACAATGTTACAAACCCTCACAGGTCGGCATTCACAGGTTGATGTGCACTTAAAACAGGGTTAGGCGGATTAAAAACAGGTTATTGCTCCGTAGAAACAAGTTTCTGCTGACTGTAAACCGCACTATGACAAAGAATAAGAAACCTTCGTGTAAAATTTGCAGCCCTTTTCTCATGTTTTCCAATCATGTATTACGAAATTGATCAGTCTGAGTCACGTTACCGTTAGGTTCACCTCAAGTTTCCCGAAGATGACTCCACGCATTCTTCTCTCTTCGTAATAATGTCATTGTCGTGTCATCTCGGGGTGAACCCATTCGGACAACACACCTGCGCGTGTGGGAAGATTTCACAATCGACATTTTCCGACGGCAACTTGTAACTTGCGGGATTTCCCGTAAAACGCCGTTTCTGCGTGCACCTGCGCAACGTGGGAAAAAAAAAATACCACGCACTGATTGCGGGTTCGGTGTCAAACTATTACCCAACGCCAACGGGAGGGACACCTGGCGGCGAAGGTCTCCTGTGTGCACTTGACATTGGCTCGTTAATGTACTGTTACACGGGAACAAACCAACGGGGGATCTTATGAAATCGAATGAAGAAGTCAACGATACTTCGTTATAGAGGTTCTTAAACACAGCGCTGGAAACCATTTCACTGAACCATGAAGAACAATTCATTTTCCGAAAGCCGTAAAAACCAACAGAAGGACATTTGACTAACTGGAGAACGCTCGAGCCCTTTCCAATACTTGAAGTTGCAAGGCTTAATAACATTTTCAATTTTCCATACCATTTTCTATTTTTTTTTTCAATTACATTGATCACCATCACACTAACGGTATGATCGTGCATAATTGATGAGTTTGCTCATTGGCTGCCTACTTCTTCTTCCCTTTTTTCTTCTTCTTGGCGGCTTCCGGCCAGGGGAACCCCCGGATCCGGAGAAGGTCCATAACGTTGTGGCAGGTGTAGTACGCATTTTCTACCGCATGCTCATTGAAAATGTCAACCTGGAACCGACAATTTATTAGAGTAAATGGGTTGGTTTCATGAAAGAATAATATGAATGAAATATTTTGAGTTGATAATACGAAGAATGGAATTATTTCAAACTGAACGATTTAGATCTCTCTTGTCGTAGAGCATGTTAAGAGCAACGTACAGTGTCTTCAACATGAATCACACAGAGAAAGTTCACTCATTTCAATTTTAATGTTTTTTTTTTAAATTTATTTTATATTTTTTTAAAGTGAAACTTTTATTACATCGTCCCAAATTTTTTGGTCTGTGTGTCATTTCTTGTCCCGTCACGCTACCGTTGATTTTCGCTTACAACCGATTCGTTGCTACGGAACTTCATCTTCGCCAGTTATCATCGCACAAAAATCGTTCACCATTCGTTGGAAAGCTCTCGATTTATCACGCATTTCTTTCGTACTTGTTCTTTGTCATTATGTCCCCATTTTATATTTATTGATGTTATTAATGGATGCAGTAAACAATGCCGCTTGTTTTGTTGTTATCAGCTGTCACGTTAGAAATCAATTTGAGAAAACGCCAAAATGAAGCCGTGGGTAGAGATACAAGGGTAGGTGAATGAGTAGGAAATGGGGGGGGGGGACTAGACATAAAAAACGTGTCCATCGATGCTACGTACCCCACTAGGGGAGCAAGCGAAGCGAGCCGGAGAGACTAGTGGGAAAAAAGTTTCACTTTTACCGTGGTTTCATAAAACCACACCCCAGTTTTTTATTTTTACTAACTAACTACCCGTTATTCTGTTCCCCAAGAACAAGCCACTGCAGACATAAACCCAGTTTCCGCTCTCCTAAAACAAGCGTCAACCTACTGAATAATTCAGTAGGTAAACGCTTGTTTTGCTTCCGAGTCTGCGAAGCAGCGGAAGCCTTGTGTTCACTTTCGGGAGAAAAAAATTTTTGTTGTCCGAATTTAAAATTTCCACTCGCATTTTGCGTTTCATAGCCTACTGAACAAATTTGGTTCCGTGTCTGTCGGTCTGTGGGTCTGTGGGTCTGTCGGTCTGTGGGTCTGTCGGTCTGTCGGTCTGTCGGTCTGTCCGCATTTCCTTGTTACAGCCATAATTTCCACAATTTTGAATGAATTTAGCTCAAATTTTGAGGGATTATGCGGATCAGGCTCCTTGAGGTCCCATACGAATTTAAGCACAATTGAATCAGCGGTACGCTCTGCGCATGCGCTAACGTGAAATTCTTGAAACAGGCATAACTTTCTCAATTTTGATCGGATTTCAATCAAATTTTCAGGAATTGTGTGCGTATAGCTCTAGATGGTACCCTGTCAGTTTCATCACGATTGAATCAGCGGTACGCTCAGCGCATGCGCGAACGTAATTTCCTTGCCACAGCCATAACTCCTACAATTTTGATCGGATTTCAATCAAATTTTCAGGAATTGTGTGGATATAGCCCTAGATGGTTCCCTCTCAGTTTCATCACGATTGAATCAGTGGTACTCCCTGCGCATGCGCGAACGTAATTTATATATATATATTCTTGAAACTCTCGAGAAATTCAAAAATGATGTACGTTCTGAGATAGGTTGAGCGCTCTCAAGGATTTTTTCCGTTTTCCCCTCCTTCAACCCCCTCTCCTTCCCTAAAGAAGGGAAGGAGTGGGGATTTCAGCCAATATTGATCCGATTTTGATGAAATTTTCAGGGATTACGCGGGTTGTGCAGTAGATGATTACCCAGGCTTTGGGTAAAAAATTGAATCAGCGGTACGCTCTGCGCATGCGCTAACGTGAAATTCTTGAAACAGGCATAACTTCCACAATTTTGATCGGATTTCAATCAAATTTTCAGGAATTGTGTGCGTATAGCTCTACATGGTCCCCTATCAGTTTCATTAAGATTGAATCAGGGGTACGCTCAGCGCATTTTATGATGGTGTCACTTTGATTGTAACGAGGAAGCTGCTGTGCCATCTCCTTGGCAGTGTATTTTAATTATTAAAACCGGCTTCTGCTCTCCTATCCAAAATCAAAGCGCCTACAAATTTAAAACCAGCTTCTGCTCTCCAAAATCAAAGGGCCTTCAGATTTAAAACCGGTTTCTGCTCACTAAAGGACCCTAAACCGGTTTCTGCTTACTTCTTCTTCTTTGAGCGGCATACCCGCTAACTGGGTTGGCGACCTCCCGCTTCTTACTCCTGTTGAGCGTGTTGACCAGTGATTACATAAGTGGTAGGGACCTACTGTTTAACCCCGGCTCCGAACGGCAAATGTGAGAGGTTTTCCTGGGCGAAATACTCTTGGTGGTTCGCCATTGCCTTCAAAGAGGTGATTATCAGGCGTTAAAGGCCTGAAGACGTCTAGTTGCTGCTGGGATCGCAGCAACGTTTGACTCAGCAGACCAACGCTCGAACCACTGAGCCACTGATAATCACTTCTGCTCACTAAAGGACCCTAAAGAGCCTGTCCTTCTAATTAGAGGTCCACGGGTCAAGCTGGTCAAGCCGCTCTTTGGCTCCCTTTTTTCTACAGATTTAAAACCAGTTTCTGCTCTCCAAAAACGAGCGTTTACTGATTTAAAACCCGCTTCTGCTCTCCAGATCTCAAGTCTACAGATTTAATACCGGTTTCTGCCTCCTGAATGCAAGCGCCTTCAGTTATATCAGTTAATCGTACAAATGACTTCTGCGCTCAAAGAACAAGCATCTACAGATTTAAAACCGGCTTTTGCTCTCGGAAAACGAGTGTCTGCCAAATGAAAACCGTTTTTTTCTCCCCCAGAATCAAGTTCCTGCTGATTAAAAACCAGTTTTTGCACCCTAATAACAGGTTCTGCAGATTGAAAACTGGTTTGTGCACAGGCCAAGCGGGATACGTTCGAGGGAAATATTATCTACGGTATCGTTTTCCAAAATACTTATTTCTACTTATATTACCTGGCATCGGGATTTAGAACGTCCCTCTTTCCTCGCTCCAGCCCGAGGCCCAGCCGCTCTTTTGTTCCCTTTTTTCTTCTTTTCGCCATTTTTAGGTTTGTTGTCTTTTTTCTTGGGTTTCACCGGCATAAAACACGTCCCGACACAGCACACTGACGCTTTCGATTGACAATGGCGTCTTACGCTGGTTTGATCGATACTCTGGTTGCGCGGATACCTTTTATCCAATTGTCACGGTGGACGTAAGGATGTTTTTTTTCTTCGCGTTTCCGTCATTCGAATTAATTGGGTGCTAATAGGTTTCGAATTGCCGGATCACTCCAGTATCGCCCGTGGTTACCGGGATTTTCAGCTTCGGGACAAAATAGGAATCGAATGCGTCAGAGAACATTAGGTTACGTCAGAGAACGTTAGTTTTTAACGTACTTACAGTCGAATCAAGGTCAAACTTCAGCTGAAGTCTCTTATTTGGCCAATTCCCACTTTCCTTCCATCTTACTTAGGGATTGCCAACTCATCCTCCTCCCCCCACAAAAAGGCGTAGATTGTAATTTGAGAGAATCATCAAAATTTGATTGTAGTAATTAGGTATTACTACTACCATTGAGTTAATATTATAAAATAACTTAATTGCCGCATGGATGCATGTGAACCCTTCTTTAGTCCAGCAGCACTACCCCAGAGAAAAAAAAAAAAAAAAAAAACGCTGCAAATTTTACACAAGGGTTTATAATTCTTTGATATATACGTTACTTGTGCAGAAATTTAATTCTGTGAATGAAAAAATTAAAAAAAATTTTTTTTTTTTTTTGGATTTTTATCTAGTTTTTTTTTTATTTTTTTTTCAAAAATGTTTATTTTCAAAAATTTTTTATTTTTTACTCGAAAAATATTCAACATCCTAGGATCCTTCAAAAATCCCATTTTAGCCCCATGAAAGCCCTAAAGATCGCCCCAGTGAAATCGGATCGTTCCGGGACCCCAAAAACCAAAAATACTTCGAAAACGACACCTAACTCGATCCCATAGCTAAAAGCCTTCAAAAAAACCCCTCCCGTAGCCCCATTATAGCCCCATAGCGCCCCACGGGTTTGGGCGATCGGACTGAAAACTTTGCGGGCTCAACTAGATGGTAAACCAAGTATTTTGTCAAAATTTCTGATTTAAAAAAAAAATTCCTACTGCCCAAAACGGCCTGGACGGCGGATAGACATTTCGGATTTAGAATGTAGACCTCTTGAAACGGATAATGTCAAATTTTGAGCCCGATCGGAGTCGTCGACCCCCGTCGCGAAAACATAGGTGTATTATTCCAAGAATAATAAATCAAAGTAGATTAGTTCCTTCTGGAATTGTCAAAATAAAAAATTTTTTAAAAATATATTTAAATATATATTAGTCTCAGGAATGCAAACTTGAATTTTGCCCGCCTTCTAGTCGATTAAATTGTTGGAGACTGCTGGGAGGGGATCGAAATTTTTCTGCGAAAGGCCAAATTGCTCCCCCCCCCCCACCCCCCCATCAGTGGTGAATGCATGTGGAGATGTCTTTCAGCACTGGCCAGCGGATTGACGTCGATTTTGATGAAAAATTGCTCATAGCGTGATTTACAATGCGTTTGGGGACTTCACGAGTAAGGGTGAGTTGGCATCCAGGTCAGCGAACCCATTTTCAAATTGCTCCGAATTACTTCAGATGGCAGTAAAGTATGTTAACTAGGTGATGTTAGCTTGTTAAGGGGAGTTAGAGCTGTATATAGCTACTAGCTAGTAGCGACATGTTAAACGAAGACACTAGAGTGTCCTCGTTTTGAAGGTTTTGAAATCTGATCACCTTAATTATAATACCTATAACAATATTATTGTATCTTTGCTCCACATTAACGTCTGCTGTTGAGCCAGATGCAGTTCACGATCAGAACTTTTTTTTTTTTGTCAATAACGGCCTCATTTTACTGAAAATTGGCCGGGTGGATGAAAAAGGAGTGAAGACATCTGAAGCACAAGTGCTCATTTCAAATCAAGAAGTTAGTAAAGCCCCTGGCAAACACCTTTGTAAATCTTCTGAGGACACTGACCACACGTCAAACTCTTCTGATAGGGCACATATTCTAATGACCACGTGGCACGATCAAACATTGGTGGAACGATTTCGATCTGTACGAGTACTGACGACAAGCACGTCACGCGTACGTGGTAACAAATGGATTAGTGACGGAGAGCCGAACACGCTTAGTAATCATTTCTTTCCGTTCCAAATGGAAAACGGGAGCTCCAACTCGTCAAAACGTAACCCAAGACGGATCGTGACGAACCCCATTGTCACAGGGAGAAAGCACCCAAGGCTTGATTCTCATTAGATGTTGCTACACCGTGTTCCGAAAACGTGTCGTAGAAAAAGTGACATGAATAATCAATCTGTGACGTTTTTATATTTTTTTCCGTTTCGATTCGTCTTCTCGAAGGGACTTGTAAATGTGTTTTTGATGAAGTCGAAGTGTGGAGAGGCCTCAGAAGAAACGCGGACGTAATTGATAGGCTCGTGCTGTGGCTTGGGGCTGCCCCTGTGACGAATCCATCCGATCCGCTGTCCGAAGGTCTTCTAAACTAACAATCCCATCTTTTGGCCGTTAAACCCTGTAATGCGGTCCCCCTGACGTGAATCCGACATAATGAGCTTCATCATGGTCATGCCCCTTCTGTTAACAGTCTTTGGATAAAAGTTGACGAGACGGAAAAAAAAAACTTCGTCGAAACGTTACACTGAGCGCAACGTGAGATGAATTCAATGGGATGAACTACGTGTCGTCCATCAGCGTACTTCTACAGTGTGTGTTGTGAGGCCTCAACCTCGATTTTCAAATCCTTCCAACTTGAAAATCAAATGGATACTACGCCCGAAATACTTAAAAAATGACGTATAGGCAAAGCTCTGCAAGTTTTGGTGGGTCAATCTGTCTGACGGGTGAGATTATGATGTCTTCCAAATTTAGAGCTTGGGGTTTAGGTCGGGCTTTTACGTATCATCTGTTGGAAACACCGTCGTCTCAAATGAATAGTCAACGAGAAATTGTCCATACGTAGGTATGTATAGACAACATACATAGTTCTTATGTTGTTTTTCTTATTATTTAAATAATAATAATTATTATAATTATAAAAGTTTTAATAATAATAATAAGTTTAAATAATTATTATTATTATAATTATAAAAGTTACCTACACTTAATAACCGGTACAGCCACCTACCATGTAACTGCGCCCTGCACCCCCGGATGTCCGCCACAGCCGGCAGCCGGACATAAGAAGAATCCCAAGTAGGTATAACCCGAAACGAACCTCACGGTGTGGTAGTGCTGGCTTAATATCGATAGTCACGACTATCGATAGTTTCGATACTATCGGGGAAAAATATCGATATTTATCGATAGTTTCAGAGTTTGGATTTCCCCTTAAACTATCGATAGTTTTCTATATTTTTTTCTTCCAAAACTCGATATTTTTTCATCTTTTTCCCAAAACTGTCTCGTGGCTATGGCTATTTTTCGATTTCATAAGGGAAAATTGGGTTTGACAATGATAATTCCAACATTTTTCCCGGTCAACTAATAGTTCAGGTGTCAGGGAAAAGGAGGTACTAAGGTAGATTTAAACATTATTATCAGTTGTCATTTTTAAAAGGATTTATTATTATGAAATATACCAAAATTAATGGAATATTAATGGAAGAATGATTGAAAAAATACAGAAAACATTACTGTTGGAGCTTGGAGTCATGATTTAAACTTTATCAATTTTCAAAAGTTCTTTTAGGGTGGCTTTATTATGATTCAAAAATATTTGCATCCTCGCTTTTTCAGCGGACAAAGCATTTCTCTGCTTCGTGATGGTTAATCCGGCTGTACAAAATGCCCTCTCAGATGGCACGGAGGTGGCTGAGATAGAAAAATACTTGTTGGCCAACAGATTGATTGGATGGAATTTCTGGACAGTTGATTCCTGTCCAGTGTGACAACCTGTTGAAACTCTAGAAAGGTCGATCAATTTGACTAGGTACCTACCTAGTTTTGTGAGGATGAGCAGAACAGAGGATCAAAAAATCGGTGATCTTCATGAGATAATAATTCATACTTTTTTAGTGTATTTTTTCGGAAGATAAAGCCGGCCTCCCTGCCCTACAATTTTTTAGTGTAGGTAATCAAGAGATGGCGGGCCGTAAAACCCAATTTTTGGAGGGTTTAATCTAATTTCTTTTTTTAACCACCAAAAAGCAAAACCTTCGATAGTTTGAAAAAACTATCGATGGTATATCGACAGCCTCAGACTATCGATACTATCGATAGACTATCGATATTAAGACAGCACTACGGTGTGGTCCTCACCACTAGTCACGCTACCCCCTCACAGCTCACGCTAACGTCTGGCCCATCAAATTTAGCGAATTTTGTCAAATTTCAAGTTTCTTTCCCGTTTTCCTCCACCTCAAGGCGTTCAGCACAAACACAGTCTTACATCCATTCATAATAGCGCGACCCTCATAAAGAAAAACAACGCACCCCAGAAAGGTAAACTACCTCCGCGTGGCCACATTTCCGAAATAGTCATAAATTCACCTTACCACCCTTCTAACCCATTTTACTAGACTGCCCCACGACAACAAATGCGTAGCAGACGACCGAGTAGCCGCTGGCGGCCGTCGGAGGAGTGCGGCGCGCAGAAACGGCACCTATAACGATAAGTAAGCCTGTACAACTACATACTGAACATTCTGGTCATTACTGTCGCTAACACTAAGGTCTTGTTAACAGAACCCTGAAGATGGCACCCTGTTGGCCGAAAGATGAAGCAATAAACGTGAATAGACTCACTCTCAACCACCTTCCGTCGCCCCACTACGCAGCCGGCTGAATCATGCCAAGAAGGTACTCCCAACAAACCAGTATTATTTATAAGAAAAAATGATCGCAGGATTTCACTGGAGGGATTTGCCCCAATTAGGTAGAAATGGACTAATTAAAAACTAGTAAACGTAAAATAATTTTATGTAATTATTTATTACCATTTAATGGTCAAAATAATTTCATAACGTATCTTACGAACGAGCCATACGGAACAAACTTTGCCTTTTATAAATATATTTCGTCCAAATGAAAATAAATCTTCTTGATGAAGGGGCTGTCAGGTCACACAAGCAGAAAACGCTGCACATTTTACACAAGAATTTATTAGTCTTTAATATAATATAATATATTATATCAAAGACTAATAAATTAATTAATTAATATATTATATCAATCATCATATTATATCATATTATGTACCTACCTAGAATTAATTCCGTGTCATTAAGAAAATATTTCTGAGAAAATTTTAAAAAAACTTTAAATAACCAACGTATTGTATTTTCGCGCAGCCCGCCTTTTGTAAATTTTTTTTACAAAATTCAAGGTGGTTTCTCTCTTTTTCCTGTACAATGTTCGGACAGATGGGGTCCTCGAAAAATAGATTCTGTGTCCAAAATTACTCAGAAAAAGACACCTTATTAATGGACTCTGCGTCCTAAAATACTTCGAAAACGACAGCTAACTAGACCCCATAGCCAAAACCTTCGAAAACCCCCTCCCGTAGCCTCATAGCGCCCCACGGGTTTGGGCGATCGGGCTGAAAATCTTGCGGGCACAACTAATGGTAAACCGAGTATTTTGTCAAAATTTCAGATACAAAGAAAAAAAAAAAAATCCTACCACTCAAAACGGCTCGGACGGCGGACGGACATTTCGTTTTTGAAATCAAGACCTCTTCAAAAGTTTAATGTCCTATTTTGAGGCACATCAGAATTGTCTACCTCCGTCGCGATTACACAGGCGTATTATTCCAAGAATCATATACCAAAGGTAAACTAGTGATAGACCAGTGAAATTAAAAATGCAATCACGCTTTCAATCACACTCCGGTAATCAAAGGTTTCTTCAAGAAAATACGAATTGGCTTGACTAATTTCTAACTAAGAAAATTTAATAGTGAACTTTCTATAATTCAAGTCAATCAATTATAATACATTCATTTCATCAATTTCATTCTTTCATCTCCTTCAATTCAATCATTCATTAAATGAATTTTCATTTCATTCAATTCGTCAGTTCATTTCTTTCATTTCAATTTTCAATCATTCAATCATTCAAATCTCAAGTTTTCTTCAAGTTCTTCTATCCAATTTTTCCAGTCTCAATGAGCTGGTCCTCCGTCTGAGGCTTGTATTCCGTCTTCCTTTTGTAGTTCCTAGAACAAAAGATTTGCAGATTTTTAGCTCCAATTTCTCGTATAAATAATTATTTGATTGATAGGAAATTATAAATTTTTTCCTTGGAACGTTCTATATAATGCCAAAATATGTGCAAATCCGGAATGAGGCAAACAACTCGAAGGGACTTCTTCATCTTGACAGTTCGGAAAGTGCGCATTGATAACGTCGGGAAGAGTCAAATACCTCCCAACTGAGGAGAAGGTTTTCCCCTGTCATTGAAGCTTTGTTATAGTACTATTCATTGTTAATTATTTGATTCATTTGGCACCACCCGATCATCACCCAAGATTCCTCAAATTAAAAAAAAAAACTTTTTTTTCTCTCTGAGGCTTTCCAAGGTGCCATTTATTTTGATAACAGACACATGTTGCAGAACCCCAACTGATGCCGGGAGGCTAATTTCTCAATCAATGGTGAACTATTGAAAATTTTTATTTGGCAGAGCTTTGGCTCCTCGCAGGGCTTTCCCCCCAACTATCCTACTGGCAAATTTTGAGACCGATCAAAATTGTTGACCTTCATCGCATATATGTACGCAAATTGATTGTTCGAATAATAATTAACTAAAAGTGGCAAAGTTATTTGCTAATGAATACCACGTGTTTCCAACTCTGAAAGTTTGATGCCGAAAAGAATAAACTTCTAGGGGCGTGGAATTCAGGACTTTGACCTCAAAGTTAACGGCTCAATCCGCAGTTTTATGTGACACATGGTCATTCCTCTAATGCTCGAGCCAAATCCACCAGATACGAGCAAAAGTGGAGGATATGAGAGGGGAAAAACTTTTAGACACCTAATCGCAGGTCGTCACGTTTCACATAAACAGTACTGCTATACTGAGCCTCTGCCAGTCTGAAAAGGAGGTACAGCATCTTTATCGTCTTCAGACGTGTTCGCCATTAGACGGTGTGATGCAATCCTTCTCCCGTCACGACTGTCAGAAAAACGGAACATCAGCGCGTGGATCTTATCAGCCACTTTACGGGGAAGCTCCCCGATCCGAGCTGTTCGGGCTGTCATTCTCATAGCGACCGACACCCCGAAGATCACTCCCTTTCCTCTTTGGACTTCCGAATCTCGCAGTAAAACGCGATAGGCCCCCGAGCAGTAAAGTCTTCGAGTTTGGTGGCGCGTAGAACTACTGGACTTGTCGGGAAGTGTGATTTGCTCTTTTCCGTCGAAAATGGTTCCCATAAGATAACGCTGTGAATTGCTCCGTGAAAGGCCCTTTTCGACACTCACTGTATCGGACAAGTTCAGAAGGAAATGGCCCATTCGTGAGGATTGCGTACCCGGTACACATTGTCCGAATTCTCCGACTAAAGTGGGGGATGTCCTTTGAGTGCTCTCCAGTAGCCGAGGAAAGTTTCTACAAAAAAGGGCTCTAGCCCGTTGCTCGAAAGCTGGAAATCGTTTTATTCCCTTACTAGTCTCTCTGGCTCGCTTCGCTCGCTCCCCTAGTGGGGTGTATTGCCGCCTGTGGGGTGTATTGCCGCCTGTGGGGTGCGTAGCATCGATGGACACGTTCAAACCCCTACTCAGACATAAGGCCTCGCTCCGCTCGGCCCCTCCTATTCGTAGCAGAGACGATAGAAAAAATCGGCGTATTTTTAGGGCTTACCGTTTAGGAAATTATTATTTTTAATTCAATTCAACTTTGTTTAAATAAAGGCCTCTCCATCTATCAAAGTTCCCTGGACCCTCCGTTTTCTAAGATCCCTGGCCCCGCGCGAATTAAAACGATCCAATTGTCTTCTCACCGTGAAATCGCCCCCTCCCCCTCGGTTTTTTTGAAATCCGACTTCGGAATCGGATTGGCCATATTTTGGCGCGCATTTGGCTCGCGGATACCATACCCAAAAACGCTGCAAATTTTACACAAGGGTTTATTATTCTTTGATATACGTTACTTGTGCAGAAATTTAATTCCGTCAATGAAAAAAATATAAAAAAATTTTTTTTTGGATTTTTATCTCAAAAAATTTTTTTTTTTTTTTTATTTTTTGTTCAAAAATGTGTTTTTTTCAAAAACTCTGTATTTTTTACTAGAAAAATATTTAACATCCTGGGATCCTTCAAAAATCCCATTTTTAGCCCCACGAATGCCCTAAACATCGCCCCAGTGAAATCGGATCGTTCCGGGACCCCAAAAAATGGATTCTACGTCCAAAAATACGTCGAAAACGACACCTAACTCGATCCCATAGCTAAAAGCCTTCAAAAAACCCCTCCCGTAGCCCCATTATAGCCTCATAGCGCCCCACGGGTTTGGGCGATCGGACTGAAAACCTTGCGGGCACAACTAGATGGTAAACCAAGTATTTTCTCGAAATTTCAGATTTTTAAAAAAATTCCTACTGCCCAAAACGGCCCGGACGGCGGACGGCGGACGGACATTTCGGATTTTGAATGTAGACCTCTTGAAACGGATAATGTCAAATTTTGAGGCCGATCGGAGTCGTCGACCCGTGTCGCGAAAACATAGGTGTATTATTCCAAGAATAATAAACCAAAAATGGCTCCTTACTGGGTATTTTTGAACCCGAAAAAACGTGGGACAAACGCGAGAAAGACGATTTTTCGACGAATTTCCGGCGAATTTCCCGGGCGAATTTCCGAATTACGATTTGACCGACGTCTTCCTCCAGGTCTGATCTATATGGCTGGTATTTTTTCGTAATTTTTTCGACCCCTTAAACGGGCTTTGGCGCGAGTTGAAAGTGGAAAACGTAGGACAAACGGGAGAAAGACGATTTTTCGACGAATTTTCCCTGGCCCCGCGCGAATTAAAACGATCCAATTGTCTTCTCACCGTGAAATCGCCCCCTCCCCCTCGGTTTTTTTGAAATCCGACTTCGGAATCGGATTGGCCATATTTTGGCGCGCATTTGGTTTGCGGATACCATACCCAAAAAATGGCTCCTTACTGGGTATTTTTGAACCCGAAAAAACGTGGGACAAACGCGAGAAAGACGATTTTTCGACGAATTTCCCGGGCGAATTTCGGATTTTCGATTTGACCGACGTCTACCTCCAGGTCTGATCTATTATAGATCAAAAAATCGAGCCGTATAATACGGCTCGTATTTTTTCGTAATTTTTTCGACCCCTTAAACGGGCTTTGGCGCGAGTTGAAAGTGGAAAACGTAGGACTAACGGGAGAAAGACGATTTTTCGACGAATTTTCGACGAATTTCCCGGGCGAATTTCGGATTTTCGATTTGACCGACGTCTACCTCCAGGTCTGATCTATACGGCTCGTATTTTTTCGTAATTTTTTCGACCCCCTAAACGGCCAGCGAGCGGAAAGTGAAAAAACTCATTCGGGAACGCGTTATCCCGTACCAACAAACCACACGGCCGTCTACCACACGGCCGTCGGCCAACACAATTTTATATTATTGTATGATGGTTTATTATTCTTGGAATAATACACCTTTGTAATCGCGACGGAGGTCGACGACTCCGATCGGCCTCAAAATTTAGACGTTACCGACGCCGATCTAGTCACGCGGTAGTATATTGATTGTAGTTCAGAGTGGCCAACGAGAGATGGCGTTAGTATCGGCAATGTCATTCTGTTCTTTGTAGTTTTAGGTCTGTACTTAGTTTGAAATAAAACCCCAGTGGGGTTTTACTTGCATTCTATTCCGCCCTTGAGATAACAGCGGTATTGTCATACTAAACTTAGCAAAATTTAGGATTTTACAGAAAAAACAGCGGATATCCGGATTTGAATGGCAGACAACTGTTTCCAGATGCTTGATATTCATCCGATCGGATCTCCGATATACGGACATTAATTTTGGTATTCCATCCCTAAGCAGTGTACGCTTCATTCCTACTTTAATTTTGGGGCTAAACTAAAAAAAAAAAAAAAAAAACCCGCCGCACATTTGTACAAGGGTTTATTATTCTTTGAAGTAGGTAGGTAAATTGTGCAAAAATAAATTTAATGTCAATGAAAAATTATTTTAGAAAATATGGGGGGAAAAAATGAAAGAAATGTTGCCATACAACGTTTGTACAGATTTGGACACCCCGAAAAATGAATTATACGTCCAAAATTAGTCGGAAAACGACTCCTCATTTTATCTCATCATAACCTTCAAAAGCTCTATTAGTAGCCATGAAAGCCCCAGAGATCCCCCAAGTGAAATCGGATGGCTCTGGGACTCCTAAGACTGGATTCTACGTCCATAAATACTTCAAAAGCGACACCTAACTCAACCCCATAGCCGAAAAACTTCAAAAAACCGTCACGCAGCCCCTTTGTAGCCCCTTAGCGCCCCACGGGTTTGGCCGATCGGGCTGAAAACCTTGCGGGCCCAACTCCACGGCAGACCGAGTATTTTGTCAAAATTTCAGAATTAAAAAAGTCCTACTGCCCAAAACGGCCCGGACGGTGGACGGACATTTCGACATTTCGTTTTTGGAACCTACTCATCTTGAAACGTAGAATGACAAATTGTGAGGCCGAGCAAAATTTTCGACCTCCGACGCGAATACGTAGGTGTATTATTCCAAGAATAATAAACCAATCTTAAGAAAAACCATCTCAAGAAACATGTAAACGGTAGAGTAATTGCGGTATTTCAGCTTCTCAGCCACTATTCATGAAAAATTCAACTTGCGACGAACCCTTTTCAGTCAGGCCATGACCGGCATTTAGGGACTCGTGAAATCGGAAGTCAAATCCCTTCCCACGATGGCCCCGAAAACGCACTAAACCGTGGAGATGAAAAATTCACCAGCCATTATACCGGGGGAGTTTTTCCTTGACGGGGAAAAAAGGGAGCGAAAAAAAAAATATAAGGCTAAAAGAAATCTGGGCGTCACCCGATCAAGTTTTCATACAATAATCACATGCTCTGCTGCAGGCAGCGTGACGTTTCACCGAACATAACGAGCCGATCGCTGACCGGACTTAAGGGCCGGAGTCATCCAGAACCCTCAGTTATGTCACTTCCTGTATCCGGTTTCCCTTGTTAATTATTACCGTAGGAATCAAAAGGCGTCGGGGTCTACTGATTGAGGGTGGATACCAACTGAGAAGAATCTCAAAGTGCCACTTAAAGAGGCTAGTACAGTGTATTTTAATTGTCCACCTCTAAATAATATTCAGCAATATTACTGCTCATGGATGGGGGTTCGCACTGATTTTTTTCTATTTTTTTTTTTTTTTTTTTTTTCTGAAAGTACTCCCTGAGAATGTAGGGAAAACAGTAGTCAGCCGCCTGAAATCGTTTCCAGAAAATTTAAATAATTTAACGAAAATTACGGCGTTTGAAAAACACGGCCATGGAGGGAGCGTGACGTCACTACCTCTTCAACGACCCAGGGTTGCCACTCCACTACTCATCACAGAATAAAATTCAATTGAGCCATGAATCCTTCTGATAAGGCTTCAAATTTCAAGTATTGTGTATTATAATTAAAAGTAAATTATGTTTTCCGTCGTATCAAGTTATAATTGCTATAAATTTATCATATAAGCTGACGACACTAGCGCTCCGGGTGAGAGATTCACTGGAACTGTGACGTCACTACCTCAAGAGTGATTGGTGGGAAACCCCGGCCGATTCAAACTGTGCGTTTCGTTTTTTCGTTATATCTCCTACAATGATTTTTTTTTTTCGTTGGTATTGGAGTCTGTGCACGTTACTTTTTAGCCATATTATTGAATGGTAGGGAAGATTTCCAAATCTAAAATCAATGCGAACTCCCCATTATTTGTTTTGGGTCGACGTTTTTGATTTCCGACCCATTAGCCAGTACATTTTTCAGAATTTGAGTATCAGTTCTGCCTTCTTGTTCTTCACGTGCGCCTTCCAAGGCAGTTTTGCATCTAGGGTCATGCCCAGGTACTTACCTTCATTGGCATGTGGTATTACCTTGCCATTAAGACGAACGGGAATATAGCCATGCTTCCGATTGGTGAAGTCGACATGGACCGATTTCGTTTTATTCATCTTGAGTCTCCATTTCCATGTCCAGTCTTGGAGTTGCTTGATGGATCTTCGGAGTTACGGGATTAAGCACATGATTCGTTTCACCGACTGCGACCAGAGCTGTGTCGTCTGCAAACGTGGCCATGGTGATCTCTTCATGTAGAAAAGACGTACCTAGAAGAGTCACCAATTGCACCTATATACCAAAGAATAATAAACCCTTCAGTAAAACTTGCCGCGTTTCTATTAAAATTTAATAAACGAATGATTTAATCATTCTTGTGGATCTTCTTTGAGAGAAAGCAAAATTTCATTTGGATTTTTTCTAACTTCCACTTTCCATTTTGCTTCGTCCATCTACATTTGCACTGGACGCGTGAGCAGACTTTGATCAGAATAAAAGTTATTTTTTCGTCCATCAATAACAATGAATGAATTAGGGGAGGGAGCCCGCAGCACGAACGTTGTCCATGTTCCATTGAATTGCAAATAGAACCTCGGAAAGTGCTCAATATTGGTTAATTGAAAATGGAAATTCGCGAGGAGGGACGAGGGGGCACTTAGAGGTTAATAGAGATTGTTAGTCTGAAGTCCCCCCCACCATTCTCTGGCCTGTAAGTAAATTAAGCCCCAAAGTGACCGATTCGAGTATGCGTTTGTCCCCTTCCGAGGCTACTCCCAAACAATCGCTTCTGTCTTGAAATAGTTACGATTCTCTTTATCGTTTCCCACTAATTAGATTTTGCTCATCACCTCGATAAAGCAATATACGTTGCAAATTTTACACCATGGTTTATTATTACTTGATATTAATGTTCTTAAAATTAATTCTGCTAATAAGAAATTATTGATATAAATGATCCAAAATTAATTCTGTCAATAAGAACTTATTTTTAAAGAAATTAAAAATTAAAAACTCTGTATTTATAGTGCAGTGTTTGGACTGATGAGGGACTCCAAAAAATGGATTCTACGTCCAAAATTACTCGGAAAACGACACCTCATTCGGCCTCCAGGCATCCTTCAAAAGTCTTTTTTGTTGCCTCATGAAAGCCTCCACGGTGAAATCAGATGGTTCTGGGAACCCCAAAACTGGATTATACGTCCAAAAATACCTCGAAGACAACACCCCATTCGATATCACAGCCGAAACCCGTATAAAAACCCCTCTCGTAGCCCCTTTTTAGCCCCTCAAAGCCCCACGGGTTTGAGCGATCTGATCTTGAACCGTGTATTTGGCAAAGTTTCAAACTAAAAAAAGTCCTTCACCCCAAAATGGTGGGAGTGGGCAAGGGATGGCGGGCTTTAATCAGTAGGCAAAATTGACACAACCTACGTAGACCGAAAACTCTGCTCTAAGAAAACAATTTGTGCAAAACGTTTCTAAGCAGCGAAAAAAACTCGTCACTAGGAAATCCTACCTTTATTCTTCACGTAACAACCAATAACAATTTTGTTTGCAAAATTTACTCACTTCAATGGGGGGGGGGGGGGGGGGGGTCGCATTAATTTTTTTCTACTTTTTTTTCTGCAAGTACTCCCTGAAAATGTAGGGAAAACAGTAGTCAGCCGCCTGAAATCTTTTCCAGAATATTTAAATAATTTAACGAAAATTACGGCGTTTGAAAAACACGGTCATGGAGGGAGCGTGACGTCACTACCTCTTCAACCAACTACATGAGGGGATTGTTCCGCCCAGGGTTGCCACTCCACTAATCATCACAGAATAAAATTCAATTGAGCCGTGAATCCTTCTGATAAGGCTTCAAATTTCAAGTATTGTGTATTACAATTAAAAGTTAATTATGTTTTCCGTCGTATCAAGTTATAATTGCTATAAATTTATCATATAAGCTGACGACACTAGCGCTCCGGGTGAGAGATTCCTGGAACTGTGACGTCACTACCTCAAGAGTGATTGGTGGGAAACCCCGGCCTATTCAAACTGTGCTTCAATGATTTTTTTTTTCGTTGGTATTGGAGTCTGTGCACGTTACTTTTTAGCCATATTATTGAATGGTAGGGAAGATTTCCAAATCCAAAATCAATGCGAACTCCCCATTAGCAGTAATTGAAATAATAAAAGATACTGAATCATAACTTACCGGTAGCAGTAACTGCTGTTGTCTTTTTTCACGTATTGCATGATTTTCTATTTTCATTTCTACTCGATAAGTTTCTTTCAATACAACCAGAGCTTTTATAACGACGGAACGGATGTTGCCAGCCGAAAGATTGTTTACTGAGAGCAAAAAAATGAGGAAATTCGCGAGCAAAAAAAAGAAAAAAATCACAAAACTTGTACGCAAGACATCACTGTGGTTGTTGAAAAGAAAGACCTTGAACTGGAAAAAAAAACCTCAGACGTACATAAAACGGCTTCCTTTACGAGTACCACGTGAAGCCGTTAACATAAACTGGGAGGCGTTGAGAAGGATGTTGATTGTGCTAAATGTAAAACAATCTTCCCTTTAAGGGGGAATAATATATCGGGGCTTGGGAGGAGGAGGTAAAAAAATACGGGAAGGAGCTATAAATATTTTATCTCGGTTTGTCCATATGTATGAGGCGGGGGACCGATATATCATATCGGGCGATATCTACGTCGTACCAGTGTCCACCCGAAAGTAATGATCCCCCATTTGTTACGATATAGTTTTCTGTATAAATTCCGAGAAGGGTTGGTTTTTTAAGTGTAAGCACTTTTGTCTTTGGAGTAATGTTTCGTTTTGTCTGAGAACAACATTTTTGGGTGATTTTTTTTTTTTTTTTTTTTTTTTTTTTTGCCAGCGTTTTCCAACAGCCAATTGCAGTCATTATTTACTAGGTATACTTGAATGATAAAGTTTCTGCACCCCCTCGTCATCAGCTCCACACCTATCATTAACCCTCATCGTTTTGCGATTAGCTGAGTTTGAAGGCGCTCGTGAGTCAGTGTGGGGGTGACACGATGTAAAACTATGCCGGGATCGATTATTGCTGACTCAGCCTCAGCCCTCGACTTGTTTGCTTGGTCTCTCAACAATTTTGTCCGACAAACACCGGGAGGATGATCGGCGATTAATATTCACAGTCGTAAACAAAACAAACAAACAAAAAAAAAAAAAAGGAGGGCGGGCGTTGTGGCAGGTTGAGAAAGCAATACAAAAATTGAAAAATCGGGCTTTGGTAAACTTAGAGTTTTTTCCATTGTGCACACAATCCCCTTTATACGCCTACTCTAGATGATTCAAAATTGAGGTGCATAATCGTTGGGTCTAATTATTAAAAGGGACCCTTAGGTAATTTTTAATGATAATTGTACCAACCGTTAAACATATTTGATGATGAGTCCAATACGTATTCCCAATTTTTTAAGCAACATTAAGAACCATAATATGGTTTCAGACTTTATCTAAAACTAAGCTTATAAATGAAGAGCCAATTTCGTAACTAATTTGATACAGGTAATGATAAAATTAATCTGATAGGTCTATTTTAGGAATACCTGAAGTGGTTAATAATGATTGGAACTAGGTATTTAACAAGTTTTCGTTGTTGAATTAATTTCAAATAATTACTAACAAAATTTGTTAGTAATTATTCCGATATTAAATCACGAGTTTATTGACGGGTTGCGACGGTGTTCCAAGTGAAGCAAGGGTTGCATTATTGATAGGGGTTTTGCGGAATAACGAATTTCTCTCCTGCTCATCCCAGAGCGGTAAACTTTGGTTCGGGTACAACTTCTTGAGGATCAATTCAAGTAAACCTACATGGACAGGTAATTTTACCCTCCCTTATTATACGGGCCTTCTATTCGAGATAGTTTGATACTTCTGATGGATGCATTGTTGAACGGGAATTTGATATTTTATATTTCGTGCGAAGCACGGGTGTTCCAGCTAGATAGATTATAATATTTTGGGCTTGAACTGGCTTTGTATTCAAATATAACTATTATGTAGGTATTACTTATAAGAAGACACTGACTTTTACTGAAAAGGAACCCAACTCAACCCTATGTCCAACAATCACCTCAAAGCCCTCCCGTCGCCCATTTTAGCCCCACGGGTTTGATCTATGGGGCCGATAAGCTTGTGGACACAACTAGAGAGAAAACCGAGTATTTTGTCAAAATTAAAAAAAAAATCCTACTGACCAAAACGGTTTGTACGGCATTTGGCTGACGGACAATTTTAACACGTAGATTTTTAAAATCTACGTGTACTGAAACGTATACCTACTAAGAAATTTCGAGGCAAAAAAAAAATCGACCCCCGTCGCGAATATTTAGGTGTATAAACTCTCACACTTCCAATCAATATGTTCAATCCTGAATATAGGGTTCAACTGTTCCAAGTCACTCTGGTTAGCTCATCTAGATATTTAATTTTCACTCAACCTCATGTATGTACCTACTAAAAAAATTTGTTAGTAGGTACATACATGAGGAATGTAATTGTTCAAATTTACCTCGTGAACAATGAAAACTGATTTTTTTTTCAATTTAACTCTTGTATAAATTTAACTTTTCAAAATGTAACAATAACTTCAAATAGATTCATTAATTTAATAAATGCAAACCTTTATAAATACAATTTTATCTTGTGTATAAATTCAAAATTTAACTAACCATGTGAACTGCTAGGTTGCCAATTCTTTTTATTTTTTATTTTTATTCCAACATAGTCTTTCCTAGTGTACAAAATAAAAAGGTTGTTTCTCTCTAACCTTGTCAAATGGCTCCATTTTTAGAATAACCTCTGATTCTTCTTGTCAATACTCGCATATCGAGTATTTTTATCAGAATAATCAATAACCTACCACTGGAATAATAAATAATTTCTCATTTCAGTAGCGTAGTATAGACAAATTGGTTTTCAAATGTTTCATTTCCCATCAGACATGAAGCCAATTTTAACAGTGGGTCCATATTCCATAATTACCATTGCCAAGTAGTTTACACCGTCATTCTGCACCGGTTTCATCAGTTATACTTAACACGATTACTTTTTCCTATACCTTCAGTATAATGTACTTTAATGTCTGTGATGCTAATTTTTGTTTTCTTGTTAGGGATGTTACAGTGCAGTAGTGAGCTTAGTTGCTCGCTACAATGGTTTATTTAAATAATTTGGTGTCCAAAGCAGCAGAGGATTCATTTTCTCTCCCTAATTTTCTCCACCTCATTGGATTAGACCTCTGCTCCATCGGCAAATGACCACTTAGGTGTACCATTCCAAGAATAATAAACCAAAAGGAGGCTCATAAAAACGCCCTAATTTGTGTGGCTTCGATTTCCTAGCTGTAGTTGTAATAATTTTAAATGATAATCTTATTAGCTGGCCCTTTGTGTACGTAACCTCCGGAGGTCAGCACGCACGGGCTGGTCTACCTCTCGAGATCGTTCACCTTGCACTTTATAGGGTGTAAAGAGGTGAATATACTTGTTTGGATAGTAACGGCCATTAAGGAGGATGTTAGTTCGCGGGGCGTGTGCGGCCCGACGCAGGTGGTTGCGTGGTCCAGGCTGGTTAGCAACATGTGTCCGCTAACTATGTAGGAAATAGGCAAGAAGGTGCAATGTCCTTATGCACAAGGAGGGACAGGTGCAGAGCGCACCTTAGCCTAGGTTAGTGACCTCGTGATGTTATTAGACTTCATCCTGGATCATCTTTCGCTGATGAAGAGCTATCTTTTTCAACGCGAAAAAAAAAGTTCCTGCATATTACGAGCAATCTTATCATCTCATAGTTCCCCATGAGTTGAGGAAACCAACCGCTTAAAAGTAGATTTTAAATGGTTACGATCGCGGTTGTTCACTTTCATTTCGGAAGTGTAACAAGCGTCAAAATTTGACAAAATTTGAAAAATAGTCAAAATTCAATTATGGTTATGGTTAACCTTTGACAGAATTCAATTTTAACTCTATCAAAAAAAATTTTAGAAATGTTTTTAAAAATTTTTACAAATTTTTTTGTTTTTTACTTGAAAAATATTAAATATTAAAAATTTTGACCTCGGGTTCCTTCAAAAATCCATTTGTAGCCCCATGAAAGCCCTATAGATCGCAACAGTGAAATCGGATCGTTCCGGGATCCCAAAAAATGGATTCTACGTCCAAAAATGCTTCGAAAACGACACCTAACCCCCCCCCCCCCCCCATAGACAAAAGCCTTAAAAAAACCTCCCGTAGCCCAACTTTAGCCCAATAGCGCCTCACCCACCTACCACTGTCACTCATTCAAAAAGCCTGTGTTCAACAATGCGGATCGCAGATATAACTTAAATTTGTGTTAGGTAATCCTCACACCCCGGATCCTCTATTATCAGGCGTGTGAGTTCTGTGACCGGATTATGAAACTTATTGTTTCCTTGGACAAACATTGTTTCGTCCCTGAATCCAGGCTACATCTGTTTGCCTTTTAACTAATGAAATTGGATGGTAGCATTAAATGCACAAATTTTGTGAGACCGGTAAATGGAAAAAAAAATTACAGATAAAAAAAGCCTTGGAAAAAATCCCAGGACCAAAAATCCCGCAGGGCGGAAAAAAAGTCCCCAAGAATTCTCAAAAGCGGAAAGATCACTGGAAAGAAAAATTTAAAAAAAAGAGTAAAATAGAGAAAAAATAAAAATCCGTATCCACAAAATAAATTTTGTAATGTATTAAGAAAAAATAAATTATCCAAATATTTTTTCGCCGGACGTATGGAGGAAGTCTGAAAAAACGGAACGCCAACGGAGATGACGTAACGCGATTCTTCTTAAAAACTCGAAAATACCGTAGTCGAAAACACCGTAGGGGGCATTCCGCCATATCTGAGAAAAGAACGGGATAGTGAAAACGACAGATCTAGCTTGATTGAGCCACCTAGTCACGTTGACCTAGCCACGATTCCGATAAAATGAGATAACATGCGTTGACCTAGGCATTGAAAACAGTCACTGAATGCTTAGTGTTCACCCCCTACGATAACAATGAACGCTATTTTTTCTCGCGGATTTTTTTCGGGATCGGAAAATACCAGGGATTTTTTTTCGGGGATTTTTTCCTGTTAAAGTACCTACCAAAGTCGATTGAAAGAAAAAGCAATTTTTTTAAAGGATTTTTTTTTTACCTCTTACGACGTAGGTATTAAATTAGCCACATTTTGTAGAATGACCCGACGTATAATTTTATACAGGTTTCTTGGGAATACCTTCTTGGCATGTTTCAGCCTGGTTCGTAGCGGGGTGACAGAAGGTTGAGAAGTGCTTTTAAACTTGTGTATTGCCTAGCTTTCGGCCAACAGGTGCCATCTTCCAGTTATCCAGTTATTACCAGATACCCTGAAGATGGCACCTGTTGGCCGAAAGCTAGGCAATACACAAGTTTAAAAGCACTTCTCAACCTTCTGTCACCCCGCTACGAACCAGGCAGATATAATTTTATTATACACTGTAGGATAGTAGTGCTACATCAAATTCAAACTGGGTCATTACGAGAAACTATCAACAACTAAAATCGACATCCCAAACAAAATCCCTTTCCCCTTCTGAAAAGGTTGTAGTGGGGAAAGATTCAGTAGGTAATCTTTGTCTTCTATCGCTCCTATTCCTTCCTCTTGCGTCTGCACTCGTCCCTTCATTTTCACTTCACCCAAACAACACTAGTCAGCTGCACTCTCGCTTTCAACATCCGTTTCCGTATTTCCTTCTTCTTCACTTGCCGTGTCGTCATACGGGCCCGTCCAATCGTACATTCGTCTTTCTTAGATCTTCCTTTCACCCACGTTTACGTTGTAGTACCTTCTTCCTCAATGTGCATGTGCGTTGTCAAGAATCCATCGAAGGTTCCAGCACTGGCCTGACTAATAACTACCCCATCAGCAGTGTCAGCGTGGCATCCTGCTATACCGCTTTTCTGTAAACTACACTATTGCCTTCCATGCTCTTCTCGTCTCCCACTCAGTCGATCACTGGCTTATTGTAGTAGAAAATAAAATATCAATTTAATCCCCTAAGAAGCAGCGTAATGACTTCAAAATAGTTGGAATCGATTTCTTGGGAAGGTTACGTTTGGTTATCGTAGAGGCAGGTGGGCTCCCTGAACCGCCAATCTGAAGCGGATTCGTCTTAAGGTGCTGCAGGGTTCAGAGGAAGTGTTTTTTCAATTTCAAGTGTTTTATTCTTGAGAGTCGGTCGGGTAAATGACACTAAACTTCAGGCCAACGTTTCGCTATATTTATACAGCATCATCAGGGCTATACAAAAAGAACCATCACGTTACATTCACATGGACACAACTACACCCTAGCTAGCTTATATTTAACTTTGAATTAGGATTACTATTGCACTATACTAATTAACTAAATAACTATTGCACTATACTGAATGACTAAGTTGGTAACATTCAATCTTTGTTACCAACTTAGTCATTCAGTATAGTGCAATAGTTATTTAGTTAATTAGTATAGTGCAATAGTTATCCTAATTCAAAGTTAAATATAAGCTAGCTAGAGTGTAGTTGTGTCCATGTGAATGTAACGTGATGGTTCTTTTTGTATAGCCCTGATGATGCTGTATAAATATAGCGAAACGTTGGCCTGAAGTTTAGTATCATTTACCGGACCGACTCTCAAGAATAAAACATTTGAAATTTCGTCGTCTGCGGTCAAGAACTCAACACTGCTGTTTTTTCAATAGTTTTTGATTATTATTATTATTTTTTTATTTTATTTTTTTTTTGAGCTATGACATACCTACTAATGATCTTTCAGACTGTGCATAGACCCCTAAAATATACGAACTCTCAATAATAGAAGCATGTCGATAATAGGTGCCTCCATCCTACATTTTGAAGGGTTTGAGCCAGGGTGTCGAGTAATTTGTCCTTTTTGACAAAACTCTGTACACAATTTATGGATTTTTCAAGTATTTCCATCCAGTCGGTTGGGCTCTATGTTGCTTCCGAGGGGTTATATCAGTAGTTTAATCTGTGGGAGTTGTAGATGTAGATTTTGAAGGGTTTGAGCAAGAGTGTCGAGTAATTGGTCGTTTTCAACGACTTACTCAGAATCGATTTATGGATTTCTCAAGTATGTCTGTACAGGCGATGGGTCTCAATAATCAGAGCAGAATCTGTAGGACTTTGTTCTTTAGAAACGGCGGATTAACCCTTCAAGGTCATTTTTGCACAAATTGCCAGGAAACTTGATACCCCTTGCAAGAAGCGTTTCAGAGCCGTCACCGAATTGGCACTTGGTTTGGTATGAGGAAGTTTTGCTCTTGGCGCGTCTTCCTCTGTCAAGTGAATTTCACGAAACGGCACTCGCTGGGCCATTTTGGGTATTGTAGACCCAGCACACTTGCTTCTTCTCTTTTGTGCGGAAAATGATCGAAAAAACTCCGAAATTATTAAATGGCACGACAACTCACAACTTGACAGCTTGACACAGGGAACCCACCAACCGGACACGGGGAAGGTTGCAAATTCGTTACTAGCGTTCTGACGCTAGCGTCTCGAAAAAGGTCTGATGATCAATCTCCCATGTCCCTTGTTCAAAAACAAAGGTATTTCCTCCCGCTTAGCGTTGAACGGTGTAGTATCATATTAAAAGTCGCCCGCTGGGTAATCTGCGGTCGTAAACAAATCCTGGGAATCCTTACCAAGTAATTCATGGCACGTCGTGGGAGTCGTATTGAATGGGGCGCGGACCTTGTCAATCAGTTCAGGACGACAACGCTAACTCAATTATCAACAGTCTTTCTTTAGGCCTAGCAGTGTAATTGTCCCTAAGTAGCGTTCACGTTTAATCGAATTATCGTCCAGGTTGCTATCGAATTTCCTCGTCTTCATTGTTGACATTGATACGTCGAGTTCCCACACTGCAAGCGTACAATTTTCCGGTGAGCGGTTTCTCAAGACGTTTGCGCGGCGACGCCTTATATACAAAGTGCCCTCCGGTCTTTTTTTCTTCAAATGAAGGGTCTCGTGTCATCAATTACGTCGTACGAAAATATCAACTTGTAAAACTTGAAAGACACGTATTGAATTCGTTGCGAGAAACCGAAACCAGTGATTCTCAGGATTGTTACAACCGCGAAACCGCTCATTTGAGAACGCCATGATTTGCAGAAAATCCATTACAAAAGAAACGCACTGAGTGAGGAGCTGGGAAATTTTGCATTGTTTGAAAAAATAAGACACAACCTCATGCATTAGACGAAGTCAGACCAGGTACATACTTAGTGAACTTTTACACATTGTTTAGGATGTCGACTTGTTTTTATAGTAAAACTGTTGTCATGTCCAGGTAATGAAATAAAAATGAAATGAAATTATTAAGTAAAAAAGTTTTCATTAAATGAAATCGTTATTTATCATAATTTATTCATCATTAAATTTTAATGATGAATAAATTATGATAAATAACGATGATAAACAAATGATGAATACCGCAATAAATAATGAATGAATGATGAATTGATTAACAAAGTGGATGACCCCTACGAGCCCCTATGAGACGCACATTCCAAACTTCAATGCTCAACAAATATTTTTGGTTGAAGGGTTTCTTTGTCAACAAAAATTGCACCGTTGAGAACCAAATCGCTCCCTCGACATCTCTGAGAATTCTCGTTTCTCGCCGAGGGTTCACTCTTTTTCCCCTTAATAGATTCGAACCTAACGCAACTCGAGGGAAAGATTCCTCAAATTGGATTGGTTCTGTCGCGCGCCATCGACTTGATTGGTTCTTTTCGAAAAAGGTAATTCTATGCGGAAAAAGGGAACGGAAGCCTGCATACGTTCACCCCGGTTAATAAGGTTGTCTGGTTAGTGCACACGGAGGGTAAACGTTCTTGTTCCACAGTCTTCAGGATTGATTTAGAAGTCCCTCATTTGGTTGAGAATGCAGTGGGGAGCGAAGGAAACGTTTTCTGCCCCTTGAAAATAGGAAAAGTTTGGGATTCCAAAAGGATTCCTGCATTTACTTGATCCTTTTGTTAAAAAAAAGAAGATACATTTCGTTCCTTTTAAGCTGATGAATAAACTGAAATCACTCCCTATTTTCACGCACATCTTTACAAATCGGAGAAAAGCTGTTTTAACTAAGGCTCAGATTTTGCATGTTTGTTTTTTGTAAGCCCTAAATCTCCATAGATGGTCATTTTGAGTGTAGAAAGCTGTAGTGAGCTTAGAAAATCCTACCTTGGCCACCTAGAACTCTTATTTGGATTTGAAGATGAAAGTGTATGATACCGGGTAGGTGTATGCGACTGGTCCCACCATCCTAATTGAAACGGTCAACATCATCACCGATTTCAATTTATTTATCCATCAATAAATTTTATCAACTACGAATGCACTTGAATTATTTTAAAACAGCTTGGTTTCGGCATTTGCGGTGCATGTTTGGCCTCAAATTTGTGCATGTTGCTGCGAGCACTAGTTATAACAATTACACCGAAACTGTTTTCAACTCGTGGTCTTTCAACTGGCTCACATTGAGGGTAATGACTGCATTATTATTACAAATAGCACTCAGACATAAGGCCTCGCTTCGCTCGGCCAACCACATTAGCGGACAGGGGAGCTCGCCCAAGTGTCTGCCACTCAATGCGCTAAATTTAATGGGCGTAAAATTGGCCGGGGAAATAATATTGAACCCACACACCAGAAGGGAACCCCCCCCCCAAAGTTTCACCGCCTCTCCACCTTTCCAAGGTCCCTGGCACCCTCCCAAGACACATGGCTGACGCGCGCGGGATCTGTTCAAATTGAACTCGCCGTCTAAATTCGCCGATCGTCGGAATTCGTTCATTGGGTATTTCGTATTAAAATTCGGATCTCTAGGTAGGATACAGAGGAAATGCCGACTCAATCAGACAGTGAACAACGAAGATAGGGATAATTGCGCTGATTTGCGCTCATCGAAAATTTCGCTTAACGCGCATATCGGACGTAAAATTGACCGAGGAATCCTAATTCGCCAGAAAATTTAGGGGTTCACATTAAAAATAAAAAAGTTGGGCGCATCTCGGGGGGGGGGGGCCCACCCCCCCCCCCCCCCCCCTAAGGACACTTAAACGGGACGCCGAATCCATAGAAAAAATCGCCATAGGAAGGATTTTTCGCTTACCATAGGTATACTATGCCAGCCAGCCACACAACTGGCTCACATTGAGGGTATTCACTGCATTATTAATACAATTATGATGCCTTAGGCAAAAACCGCCTGAGGAAATGTATGCATTATGTAGCTTGCCACCACTCATGTTCTGCTATTAAAAGTCCAGAAAGTTATCACTAATTCCAAAGCATCGAACTCTCGCCGCATAACTGAAGTGGAACGTTCAAAGAGGAGGTTGAAGAGTAAACAAAAATGGCTAAGTACACATTACATAATTACATTGGGGAAAAGTAGCTGCATTAGACGATTTTAAAGTGCACGTACTTTCGAAGGATGTATTTTTCAGTAATCATTATATTTGCACTTGAACACGAAATCCTAATCGCTGTTTACTCAGTGCCTTGTTGCGCGTGCATCCTTACCAAGTGACCGCAGGTTTGTCGCTCATAAAAGAATCATCTGGGCAGAGCGTACTGGAATTCAAGTCTTGAGCGATTTAACACGGAACACGATAATGCCCACCTTTGCTCGATACAGTGCAGACGTTTCTTGAACAAACTTTGGCAAGTATCTCAAAATAAGGCTATTAGTCAATTCTTGTAGCATGACAGGCGACAGGGCGAGAGCGTGGAATTTTAAATTAGGTTAATATTGGTGTTGTTAATCGATAATTAGGAGGGTACATAAGTGAATATTGAACGTGAATATTTTTTATGGATGTTTATTAGGTACACAAGAGTGACCAGACGTCCCCCTTTCGTAGATCAAAACATCAATCAATCACTTTAAAATTTATACAGTGATTTAATATTTAATATTGAAGAGAAGTTTGAAGCATTCATACAATGGGGGTCTGATCCTATGTCGGAAAAATAAAAAAGTTTGGCCGAAAATCTTTCCAGTGGCCGGGAAATAAAAGGCACGGGTCGGTCTCGAAAAGGAAATAATTATTATATTTAGACTTAAGTCTTCAGTGGAGAGAAAATCGCAAATACCTGTATTCAAACCGAACTGGGAACTTTTCCAGATAAGCGCAACTAACCCGCCAGAGCGCACTTGATTGAAATGAGAAAAAAGAAGTGGTTTCGTCAAGTTTCGAGGTTTGTTCTGTTGGTTCACTTGTCAAGGAGGTTAGAAGGCATGGAGGAGCCCTGGTCTCTTATCAGAGGTTCCAAAGTGGAGGGGAGAGCTTATCAAGACGAAATTTCAGAATTGCAGCCACAGAATTGAAAAAACACTGTTCTCCCATAAGGATCTAGCTTGAATTTGAAGTGGTTACACCAAGATGACAGGTTACACCAAGAAAGGGGCACCCCCCTCTTCGGAACACCTTTCTGAGAGCTAGCGTTCAGGCCGGTGCTCCTCCATTCCTTCTAACCTCCTTGGCTTGCAGCCTCCAGTCCAGATTTTTCATTGGTCAGTGAGTGGCCAGTCACACAGCTTTCTACTAGGAATCCGAGTTCGCGGTTCCATTCAAAAAATTAAGTTTTGCTCGCCAATTATTCAAATTGCACTGGAGGGGCCCAAAACCCACTTTTCTCGTATCCTGACGTGAAGTACTTTCTCGGAAAAATAAAGATCAAGACACGGTTCCGGACGCACGTCGCAAGGCTAGCCATATGTATAGATGTTTCTGCACGCGGTTGAGATACTCGTCATCTGTAAACTGACGATCAAAGTTTTTTCCGTTCACTTTATTACAGATGAACTCCAGCAACACTGCGCGCCCCTGCCACCAGTGTGCTCTGAAACTCAACTAGGTACGTGCCCGTTAGAAACGTTTTCCCTTAAATCTCCAGCGGCTAAATCTTGATCCATTTGGCTCCCCCTAATGAATTTAACGAACTAGATGATAACATTTACCTTGTAAACAAGTGGCATAATAGCGTCAGTAAAATGGTGATTTTGTTACGCCTAATGAAATGTTAATCGGCGTAATATTTGCATTTATTGGACGGTTACAACAAATTATATTTGCAGTTACAAAAAAAATCGACGTTTCTTATGCCAATTATCAGCAAGTCTACTCCCGTGATTATCAAGTAGCCCCCCAGGACGGGTTAATAACAGAACTAAACATTATTTTCATCATGATACACGTACCTACTCACCGTGATCTCGATCTCGTTGATTGTGAACAGCCTCAGGGGTCTAATTCAGGTTCCAGGCCCAGTTGGATTAGGGCTATTAGGCGTCGGGAGTCGATTCCAAAAGATATCCTACTACCGTATAAAAAAAAAAAAAAAAAAAAAAATCTCGCCGGATCGTAATAGTAGGCGCAACTTTTCGGACGAAACCCTCATCTCGTGGTAATCCCATCTTTTCCAACTACTATCCGCGTGATTGGCCCTTTTTTTTCCAGTGGGTGGCACATGGTAGCAAAATTACACGTTGAATGGAGCAACTCCGGTAGCAATGAAAATGAGCATTCGTACCGGTGGGTTTCCGTTTAAAATGGCTGCCTTTCTTTCCTGAGAGATTAAGAGATCACGATTCGTATCACTCGGCTCGTTGGGCTTCGGAAGAAAATGAACTCGTGTGTTGAAGGATCTACACATCGCTACCTACACATCTTAGCTCCAAAACTGAAATTTCACAGGGTGGGCTGGAGGGTGACCAGATTTTCGACGAAGCCTTGGGGGACACCAGGGCCAGATTCTTGATTTAAAAAACTTTATTTCAAAATTAATGATAAATAATAACCAAAAGAGGTAAACCTATAATTAGGGATCGGATTGATATGCTCGATAAAATCACTTGTTAACATAATGCTCGAAAAACATCTATTTTATTATCGTCGGAATTTTTGTTTTTAGTAGGTTATTAATTAATAGCAGCAGATTGTGCTTAAAAACTCCCATAATATTATTATGCTTTTAAATAACATTTAATGCTCGGGAAACTACGTTAAGGTCTATACAAAGGAAAGATAAACAATTAAATTTACAAGTGGGGCAAATAATAGGGTTTTTGAAGGACTTGGGCCAGAAAGTCGATTGAGGTGTCGTTTTCGAAGTGTTTTTCGACGTATATTCATTTATGGAGGTTTCAGACCTGTTCAATTGCATTGAGAGGCTCGGTGGAGTTTTAGGCTTTACAGTTCTGGCCAGGGAATCGAGTGATTTTGCGTAGGAAGTAATTTTGGACGAAGATCGATTTATGAGGGGTCTCAAACCCTACCGACTACGCAGTTGGGCTCTGTGAGGCTAACAAGGGGCTACCGGGGTTTTGAAGTTCTTTGGCCATCCAGAATCCATTTTTTGGGGTCCCGGAACCACCTGATTCTACTATAAGTTATAGTCTATAACGTTGTTTTTAAAGGATGTCGTGGGCTCGAATGAAGCATCGTTTTACTGAGTAATTTTGAGCTTAAGCTCAAACTCAGTAAAACAAATGAATCACAATTATTGTGATTCATTTGTCTCACATCATCTAATCAAACACTACACATGTAGGTATACAACTCTTTTATAAAAGATCATAAAAATATGGGTTTTTTATTTTTATTGGCCAACTTCCAAGACCAGACGTTGTCGCCGATTTTTATGCGTCCAAAATTACTCATTTGTCTTCCTGGCATTATTCAAAAGCCTCAAAGATCCCCGCTGTGAGATTGGATGGCTTTGGGACCCCCAAAATTGGATTCTACGTTAAAAAAAAATACTTCGAAAATGACACCGCACTCGATATCCTATGTACCGAATATACCCACAAAACCTTCACCCCGGCCTCTTTTTAGCCCCAGAGAGCCCCACGGGTTTGAGCGGTTGGGCTGAAAACCTGCCAGACGCAACTAGATGGTGAACGAGTAGATATTTTGTCAAAATTTCCGATTGAAAGAAAAAACGGACTTGATTTTTGAAATCTAAGCGTCATGCAACGAGTCCCTAATGTCAAATTTTGAGGCCGACCCGCGTCGCGAAGACATAAGCGCATTATTCCAAGGTGGTTGTTTGCCGATGGTGCAGAGGTCTAATCCAATGAGTTTGGTTAGGGAGAGAGAACGTCGTTCTCTCTCCCTAACCAAACTCATTATTCCAAGAATAATAAACCCAAAGACATCGGTGAATTATTCCAAGAATAATAAACCCCGACTTCTGCTGATGCGCATGGATTTCATCCAGCATGGATGCGAGATCTCCTTTTCGTATCCAATAATCCCCTTCCCCTTACCTATTTGCTTTCAGGAGGGAATAGAGGAAACATGCAGAAATGTCAAAATGCGAGGGAAATTGGGCATGGTGACTGCAGCGCCACAAACTACTAGCGGCAGGAAACCCAACTAAGGATTGGCTCAGGGGCTAGACGTTTGTATCGCTTCTTGTTATTCAAAATTCATGCAAGCGACCCAAGTAGAGTTTCCGTTTTCTTCCGCAATTGACGTGATGGTGCAATGCATTACAATAGTCACAGTCATTTTTCATTCGTGTTTGTATTTGCACCTAATAGTTCTCTTCGTCAATCGACAAATCTCAGCCCGGGACAAAAGGGAAGCCGTTATTACGCGGAACACAATGTTCTCTCCCTCCAGTCGGACATTAATGAGCCTCTTATTGTGGTTATTGAGGTTGTTGTGGGAAATCGGAAAACATAGATCCTCAGTTATCGCTGCACGTGCTAAATGAGGAGGAAAAAATTAGTCAACCCTTCCGCTTCTACAGGAGCATTATGTTCACTAAATAGCCGGCAAAGGGGTAGAAGCTGTATCGCCTTCCCGAATCACAGATATCACACACAGGTTAATGGCTCGTAACTTTCAATGGCGTAAAGGGGGAAGTCGCTTTTTGAAAAGTTGGGGGTATCGGTAACAATTATTTTTTTAAATGGTGTCTAAAAAAAAAAGCATTCTCACGACAATAAATACTCGAATGCTCGTGGAGGGAGAATAAAAAGGAGTGCGCCCAATCAAGGTGCAAAAGGTCCCTTGTAGATTTCACGGGCCATTAGGCCGCTCGCGTAAAGAAACAAAACCGCACTCATGTTCCACGAACGGAAAAGGCATCGCTGGTCTACCTTTTGTTAGGAGGAACTTAGCTCTTTTCAGAGGGACTTTTGGCTAGCAGAGAGCTGAGCAAAAGGAAAGAAAACGTGTTCGATTTTTTTTTTTTTTTTTTTTTTTTTTTTTTTTTTTTTTAGCAGTGAGAATGAAAAGGGACCAATAATTTACTCAAAAGAAAAAAATAAGAGAAGATTGTCTTGGGACGCTCAGCGGGTTAGACGTTTCTGATGTGTTCGGCGGAGGTTACTGTCCTGAATGGGTTTCGCTCAAATAACCCTAAACGATGCTATTTTCCGGGTGAGAGGTCCGCAACTACTAGTTCACCTCAGGTACGTTGAGACGTGGGGGTTTTCTTGGTGCACTACGCAGGGACTTTTTTTTTCTATTTGGTGAGAGTTCAACGATGAACATCCATCAAAAAAATAATTTTGGTCATTTCCATCATGCAAACCGTACAAGAAGAAATGGATAGGGAAGTCCCAGTGCATGCTACCACGGACTCCAATCAAGTGTCAAAGGATCTTTCAAAAAAAATCTTGATACACAAACAAGGCAAATTTTATACAAAGGTTTATTATTTTTTGAATGTGCAAAAATTAATTTCATTTCGACAAAAAATATTAAGTAGGTAGGTAGGTAATTAGGTTAAAAACACATTTCCCCACACAAATTTTCCTGTGCAATGTTTGGACTGATTCGAGACTCCGAAAAATGGATTATTCGTCCGAAATTACTCGGAAAACGACAACGAGTTACTCGTTTAACCTCGTGACATCCTTCAAACGCTCCAACAGTAGTCCAATGCCCATAAATCTCCATGGTGAAATTTTATGGTTCTGGGACCCCCAAAAATGGAATCTACGTTCAAAAATACTTCGAAAACGACACCTAACTCAACCCCATAGCCGAAAACGCTCAAAACCCCTTCCCGTAGCTCTTTATTAGCCTCACGAGGCCCCACGGGTTTGGGCTTAAAACTTTGCGTAGAATCCAGATGTGGCCAATGTGGACAAATTTTGTTCTTAGGCTTTTCAGCCAGATCACCGAAACCAGTGGGACTCTGCTGGGCTGAAAAGAGGCTACGGGAGGGATTTTCGAAGGGTTTCGGCGAGGTTAGTGTCGTGGATGCATAATCAATTTATTGGGGTCCAACCATCTCCGTCCATATATTTTTTTAACAGTCAATGGACGCCACTGCAGTCCCCAATGGGTCTGATTGAGGCGGATATACTTTTCTTTTTTTTTAACAATTTATATCAAAGAAATTAGAGATTAATCTTCGCGAAAAATTTGAAGCGTTTTGGTTTGCTATTCTAGGAATAATACACCTACGTAATAGCGAGGAAAGTTGAAAATAATTTGAGAATTATTCTGATCGGCCTCAAAGTTTGACGATCCAAAATTTGACGATATTCAAAAAACGAATAATCCGTTCGCCGTCCGCCTTTCAAGGCGTTTTTGGCAGTAGAATTTTTTTTAAGCTGAAATTTTGATAAAATACTCTGGTAACCATCTAGTTGTGCCCGCGTGGTTTTCAGCCCGATCGCCCAAACCCGTGGGGCTCTATGGGGCTACAATAGGGCTACGGGAGAGGTTTTTGTAGGTTTTCGGGTATGGGGCCGAGTTAGGTGTCGTTTCCCAAAGTATTTTTGGTCGTAGAATCCATTTTTGGGGGTCCCAGAACGATCCGATTTCACTGTGGCGATCTATGGGGCTGTCATGTCTACAATATTCTCATTTAATGAGATTTTTGGAGGATCCGATGGAGGTCAAATAAGCTGTCGTTTTCCGAGAAATTTTGGACACAAAATATATTTTTCGAGGTCCTACATCTGTCCTGACATTGTAAAGAAATCTTTTCTTTTTTTTCAAAATGTTTTTGATTGGCACAGAATTAATTTAACAAAAAAAAAAATTTAATTTTTGCATAATTAACCTGCATCGAAGAATAATAAACCCTTGTGTAAAATTTGCAGCGTTTTTCTTTCCATTTCTGCTTTATTGGTTATTCCATGGTTGGTTTTAATTTATCATTATTATTGCTGTTATTGCTATTTTATGTTTTTTCTTCCATTTCATTCATTTTCAATTCATTTGTTTAATTTTTATTATTTTTTTTTTTTTTATTTTTTTTTTTTTCTTCCCTTCTTTTGCTTTAGTTATTTACTACCTCCCCCAAGCCTGCTTAAGTTTTATTGCAGTTCACGTCTTTATTATCTGTCAGTAAAGTCATCAGTTTTCGGTAAGTTTAAATTTTAATGTTGTAAATAATATTATGTACTTTCATAATAAAATTATGAAAGAACATAATATTATTTAGGATATACATATAAATTATACACTTACATATAAGTCAACTCAATACCTACTCTTCTCTTATTGTGTCATATTGTCATATTGTGTATTTCCCAATCATGTTAAATTTCTGTCCCCCATCAAATTTGTAACACAAATCATATTCTGTTCGTCCTGTTATGCCCTAGTGATAGGGGAATAAATCCTCCGAAACGTCGGCGTATTCATCGTATTTGATCGAACGTCAACACATTCACCACCCACGTTCATTCAACGGGTCAACGCCATAACCAACATGCATTGTTTCCAAGTTTTATTTGCTCACAAGTTTGAAGGTCGTCTGGATGGTTTGATAGGAGTATGCTATAAAATAATAAATTTTCGGGCAAGCTATTTCATGAATTGAACATACCAATGCTGCAGTAATGCAGAGTCATAATATCGGTCCTCAAAGGTCAGCAATGATGATTTATCCGTACCAGCTCCTTCACTATATCACGTTTGACTTTTCCGAGCTATTTTCCCAGTTTTATACGAGCTATTGTAATTTTGATAAATGTAGCAGGCTCTTTGTGGTGAAATGTGGGAAACAAGCTCGTATATCGTAAGAATATCTTTTCAATGGAAATCAGCTCCGGATTGTTGATCGTGGAGTGTTTGATTTCAGTTGAACCGTACAACGTTTTGATCTATATGACCTGTTCGGCTGCACCGCTTGCAACCAGCTCGGCTCCGTCAGTCACGTTCAGCGACTACTTTGTGGATCCGTGAAGAGCCGTTTTTACCGTTGCCTAGCACTGGGAGCCTCTCAAGATACCAGTCCAGTCGACTTCGCATTTTAGGGGGTTCCCTTCATGAAGGCACAATAACCTTATCAACTTTACGGCCCGCGTTATTACAAACAATTGCGGAGGGCCAGAAGGCACGTCCTCCCGACACGTGGCGATGCCCCGTTAGGCTGTTTTATTCAACAGCTCGGTAGCTCCACAGCTTCCCATCAACGTCTTTCATTTCCGTCAAGGGAGCCTTCAATAAATCGGCTAGTTATGTGATAGATGTCTTTCTGATGCCAGCCAAGAGCTCGTCATAACTTTGGACTATGACAGTGTCATCCTGCAATGTATGGGATTCAGGTGGGCAATACCGTTTAGGGATGCAACGAGTGTCATATCTTTTAAACGCATCATCATCACGATCATGAGAATTCTCTGTACAAAAATGCGCTCTGGTGAATAACGCTTGGCTCAGCTGGCTAAATCATTTTCACTGGACAAGAAAATCTGCAACATCAAAAACAAGGTTCTACTTTACATCATTGCAACCATCTTCTGAGCCAATTAAATTATTTCAAGGCACCTCAACAGCACACTCATTTCTGAGCGGTAGAGGCGTCTATCCAACTCTTCATTGTAATGATCAGACTGATTTATCTGTTTATAAACAGGTCGCCGCACGAAATTCCGTAGGTATTAGTCCACTTACGTAGGTATGTATGCATTCGCCATGGGGGTCGAAAATTTTGATCGGGCATACAATGTTATAAGGAAAAATTTCGAGGCCGTTCCAAATTTTCTATACATCTTCAGCAAAAAACTTGGTTCTTCATCTAGTTGTGCTAGAGATGTGTCGTTCCAAGGGGAACCGTTACGTGGAACCTAATCCATAGGTGAGAAGAAGACAGTGTCAACTAGCCTCACCAAAGTAATGATAGTCTTCTAATTGCACTTATCCAAGTTTTTCACCAAAAGGGCACTTATCCAAATTGAAATCACCCCATAGAAAATATTAGAAAATTCCTAACTTCTATATTTTCACCATTCGAACCAAAACTTAAGCAGTTCAGTAATTTGGGAAAGCCATTACATTTTATTACGGGCAGTAAACTCCTCATGTATGTCTTTGTGGCGGGTGTGGACCATTTTTTATCGTCCTCAAAATGTGTTCTTAAATACCTAGGTATACGTTTCGAGGTGTGTGGATTCCAAAAATGATCAACACCGTCCCTCCGCCGTAGGCTGTTTCGAACAGTAGGAATGATTTCCGATTTTAAAAAGGATTATTCTCTTTAAATCTTAAATTTTGAAGAAATACTTGGTTCTCCATTTAATTGTGCCTCCAAGCTTTTCAGCCCGAAGGGGTCTGTGGAGCTAAAAAAAGGGGCTTTTGAAGGAGTTTTGCTATGGGGTCGAGTTAGGTGTCGTTTTCGAAGTATTTTTAGACGTAGAATACATTTTGGGGGGTCACAAAACCATCCGATTCCACCGTGGATTAACTTTAATATTTCTGTGATAACCCTCGACCCCCCCCCCCTCCTTCATATGTTTTATCTCGTGTAAAGTATGACTCATAAGTAACCGTGTGACGTTCATTGTCCGCGATATTCCTTTTGTCCATATTGCCCATCATTGTAACTAAGACGATGAACCCCACGGTGCCACCGGCCTCAGCCCGAAAAAAAGAATCTCTATAGACATCGTTTCACGCTGTATACGAAGGGTAGGTAACCTTCTGTTCTCTATTCAAGATGAGTTTTTCTATGCGATTTTCTTACACATTGTTGGATGTGGGAGGAGTTTTTTTTTTTTTTTCGACGACAAAAGAAGCCCCGTGGAAGGTGATTTACTCATTTTCACTCGTGCGATACGATTCCTGCAAATTGGAAATGGAGCTAATTTCAACTCGAAGATGATTCATTAATATCGTCTTTCCTTGTTGAGGCGGACGATTGGCGTCACAAAAATGACTCACCGAACCACCAGAAAAATTAGACCTGAAAACTCGCGAACACACCGGACACCAGTCAGGTTGCAATCCAGAGCGTGCGAGAAGTTCTCCTTTTACTGCAATATCAGAGGATTACTCAACTCCCTTTCTTATAACATCCTGTGTCTCCAGGATGATGTCTCGAATTTCTTAATATCACCTTACGATTCGGGTCCAAAGTAGGAGAGTGTCTGGTTGGCAGAGAGGTTTCTCGCTTTGACAACCTGTTTTGGTTATCTCGGAGGCGAAAATAGTCTAGTGAAGCTACAGAACTAGATGTTTCAAAATATGACACGTTAGGGGTTTTGCAAGATGAACTGGTAGCAGCCATGTAGCATCGTTACAATTTCCTTTTATGGTGATACGAAAGGGACGATTTTCCTCATCTCGTTTTGAACGTCGTTTTCTTCGGGGTAACGACAAATTGCTAGACACGGACAAAACATAACTACTTTTATTTACTCGTCTTTTTTTTGGCCGCTGGAGGAACCCGGGGAAAGTGCTTAGTAGGTGAACAATGATGTTCCTCAGCTGAAAAACGGGCCGTTCGAAACCCCTCCAGTGTCTGTTGGTAAACACCTGCGATGGAAAAAGGCGGAGGTGAGTCATTGACTGCCCTGACTCAGAGAACCAGTCTTTATCCGCCTGGGACCCCGTAATAATGGGAACATCTCAGCAAAAACCGGCCACTTACCTCTCAACTCGCCTGCCCATCCCCTTCGGCTACGGCCAACAAGTCACTACTCGTTCTCCCATTAGCACAATTAGCTAGATCACAGTTCAGGTTAAAATGAACAGTCTGGAGCGAACAATAATTCTGAGGTTCGGTGGACCGTGTTGAACGTTGAGAGCTACAGAAAAAGAAAATTATCCCCCAAAATTTTCTTCCCCAACTCACAATCCAAGTCGTGATTTATGTGAATCTACACTGTTAAAACCATTAGGATGAGTCAACACAGCAATCGCCAGATCTTCACATCGATGTCTGAAATATCAGATGACTTTGAAAAGGGAAATCGGCTCTATCGACGTGTAGCAATACCTTAATCCTTGTAAGGAATCTACTAAATGACTCAGAAGCGTTATTTTACATCTTTATCACGATGTATAACGGACATCTCTTCGAAAAGGATTGTCTGGGTCGATGGAGAAAAGATGAGTCACATGGCGCAACGGTATGTCATGTGGGCAGTGGAACTTACTTGATTTTTAGTCAACAGGTCCCCACTTCTGTACTGGGGAAGATTTCAGCATTATGATCACGAGACAACTCGCCATAGAGACTCTTATCTATGATAGATTGGTAAAACGCTTCAAGTTTTACACTATAGGGTTTGTTATCTTTTGATAAAAATTGTGCAAAAATTAATTGTCAATAAAAAATTTATATTATTTATAAAAATTTATTAAATTAAAATAATGTTAAATTTAGTATCTTTTATTTATTAACTTAAATTTAATTTAATAAATTAAATTTAATAAATAAAAGATAATAAATTTAATATTATTTTAATTTAATAAATTTTTATAAATAATATAAATTTTTTATTGACAATTAATTTTATTATTTTAAAATTTTAAATTAATTTTTTTTGAATTTAATTTTAATAATAAATTTTATTATTGAAAAAATCTTGTACAGTACCTATCCGAAAAACGAATTCTACGTCAAAAATAGTTCGAAAACGATACCTAACACCACCCCATAGCCGAAAACCTTCAAAACCCCCTCCCGTAGCCTCTTATTAGCCCCACGGGTTCGGGCGATCGGATTGAAAACCTTGCGGGAACAACTAGATGGTAAACCGAGTATTTTGGCAAAATTTCAGATTTTAAACAGAATTCCTTATTTTTTAACTAACCCGGATGCGCGCCAGATAAATCCTGAATGGAGTGCGCATATAATATATTCCATATATTCCATATTTCCTAATACCTACAATGAAACCCAAAACCCCAAAATTTCGTTTAACCTCTTAATGATGTTCTGTTTGTTCATGTTTTGATTGTATTGAAACAAGCCATCAATTGAATTGAATAGATGAGCGCAACCTTTTTGTTATTACGATATATTTAATGAGCGAGAGAAACTAAGAAACAGTAGGTATCTAGCGACCAAACTATGCCACACAACACATCATCCACGTGATGCTCATTACGTAAACAACTGCACCCTAACGACCGATGCGTAATAAAACCTTATGCCGATCAGAGGTAACGAACGGCTCAGGCTGCAAAAATCGTTTTGGAGTCGTTGGAATCAGCCTGAAAAGCTCATTCCATAGACCCTTGTACCAACGAAATTGGACAAAAACTTCCGTCCCCCTTTTGAGGCCTCCTTAGTTACACATCAGAGATAAACAACTTTCGTGGTGAAGGACCTCCCGAAAACCGATGAAGGGGATGAGGGAGGGAAAATCAAGGTAGCCTATAACCACCCCCGGAACTCGCTGATCACAATGAGACCACCCTCATGAAAATCTGTTGAGCCGCTCGGGCGTGATGCTCTGTACAAAAAAAAAAAAAAAAAAAAAAAAAAAAAACACATGTCGAAGAGGTGAGCGCACCTTTCCATTTTTAGCGCAACCTTTTTTGGAAAAAGGTTGCGCTAAAAACACGGAATTTTGGTTGATATTATCAAAACTCTTCTACCGTATCATATTTTTTTCTGAAAAATATTATATTTTGGCCAAATTTCTGGTGACGTAACATGATTTAAAATAATCTTTTCGGTGTACCAAAGCAAAGACATGATTGATTTTCATATTACATTTCATCAACATTTTTACAACTTTTTACGTTTTCTCATGATTGAACAAATTTGAAACTTAATAAAATTTGAATCTTATTAAAATTTACTAGGTAGATGAAGTTTCAAATTCCCAATTTAATAGATTTTATTTTTCCCCCTTGATTTAAAAAACAATAGACCATGGATATGTCTAGGTATTAATTTTGTCTTCTAAGTGTTGTCTTAGAATCTATTCCATCTGATGGAAAGTAAACAAAATCGTTTCCGGGCTTAAAAAACGTTACCTCCTACCTACACCATTTTTTTGTTGACCCGGTCGGAAAAAACGTATCCATGTCAAAATAGATGGCAACCCTAGTAGGAGGTTAGATGACGAGACGGAGAAAGAAGTTTTCGATAGCTGTTATAATTATTGCAACCCTAGTGTCACATAAAATTGTTGATACCTGGCGGAGCGATAAGCGATCGGCGCGTTCGCTCCACGGACCCAGTAGACCTACTGCGATATAATATAGTATACGTCCCCTATTCGACCTTCCGGTCCCCTTGTTCCAAGAGAAAGCTGAAACGTCCCCTTTTCTGAAGAGAGTGCCAAAATGTTCCTCCACGTTGTCCAAACGTGATGGATCATCTCATCACCAACAGAGAGACTTTCCATAATATTGTGAAGGACCAGGAGTCCTGGTCCAGGACACAGAAATGTCAAAGTAGAAGAAGAAGATGATCGTCTTATCAATAATGCACCCGACCACTATCACTCATTCATCCTAGTGGTCAGTGTTGCCATGTCGGGGGTTTCCCCCAGATTTAGGGTTTTTTTTTTGTTTTTGTAAAAGGGGGAAATTTAGCGGTAATTTTTTCGAGGTTTTTTTTTTTTTTTAGGGGGATTTCATTTCAATGGGGTAATTTTGGGGGGGAAAGCAAATGATAACAGCATGGGAATTACATGAATAGAAATTTTGTTTAACGCGGTAAATAATAAAATAACGTCATACATATTATGGCTCCATGTCAGTGGAGCCATTTAGAAGATGTTGACGTTTATCAGTCGCTAGAGGGAACCGTAATATGGTTTGAACATATGTCCAAAAACGTTGGGAATCTGTGAATAAAGAAGTAAGAAGAAGTTATCGGCCTGGTTAAAACCACCCTGAGGAACTCCTTGGAGCCGTTAATTTATAATTTTTTTGTTTGCTTTGGGAAAACATAAGTAACTAGTGGGTTGTTTTATTTCGAAGGCACTGCGTTGAATTCTACGTAGTATACTGTTTCTAAAAGTCAGCATCAAGCAGCGATCATGACAAGAGACTCATCGACTACGAGGAAAGTCGTCTCTCATTCTCGGAGTAAACAGGCGATTTGGGGGTGTCGTAATGGAGTTGGAGCATTGTTTGTTTAGGTGGTCGAATCCGTCGATGGCCCACTTCGGGTATCGGTCGTAAACGGACCCCGTCCGTCGTAGGAGGGGAAGTGACTCAAGGTGAGATGTGTTCGAAAATAGACGCTCATGTTCAGACATGAGCCGGGTCACTGAGCTTCCCTCTGCCTCGGTTCTTGGGGCCCCCTCGACTCACCCCATAGATTTGGAAGTAATGGACAACAAAGAAAAAGTCTAAAAATGGTTCGTGGTCAACCGGTAAAAGAGTATTCAAGTATGGGAATATCTGACGCCATCGTCGCAAGTATTTGTGTAGGTTCATGAAACTGGCGGCACGAAAAGCAGTGAAAGTACCTCGTTAGGATTAGTCAGTGTTACCCAGTTGAATGAACGTGAGTGAGTGGGTGAATTTGTTGATTCGGTCAAATAATTTTGCTTAAGTAATTATTCTTAGAATATCGCGACGGGAGTCGAACACTTTCATCTGTCTCAAGCTTTGTCCTTTTACGTTTCATGACGTGTAGATTTCAAAAATGCGCACGCGTGGAATGAAATCAAATTTGCAAAGCGTGTACACCAGAGAGTTTTGTGGTTTTCTCCAAGGTGAAAACCCGTAAAATCAGCATGTATTAGTCATTTACGGGTTTTAAAATCAGAAATCATAAGTGTTCTCTCGAAATCAACTACTCTAATCTGTGAAGCAATTGTCACATTTAGGGATTTAAATCGACGCAAAATATGCCTGTTGCTCTACAACTTTTCTTCAAACTTCTTTGGCTTCCACACTGAAAAACACACTGGAAAACGAGGTTTTTGGAAACAAATACGGGCAAGGAGCAATTTTAGGTACAAGGACATGGGATAGCTATATTCGCAATCAGCATCACATTAAATATAAACACCTATAAATTTGCAGGTTATTAGTTTTTTTTGTTTGTTTTTTTTTTTTCAAAATATGGTCATTTTCAATTGTTTTGTCCCTGCTATACATAGCACAATGTCATGTGCCGTCCAGGCCGTTTTGGAAATCCGTTTTTCTGGAAATCCTTCTGCACCAAAGCCAAGTCTTGGTTTACCATCCAGTCGTGCCCGCAAGGTTTTCAGCCCGATCGCTCAAACCCGTGGGGCTAAAAAGGGCTACGGGAGGGGTTTTGAAGGTTTTTGACTATGGGGCCAAAACGTCGTTTTCGACCTAATGGCCGAGTTAGAATCCATTTATGGGGTCTCAAAACCACTCGATCTCACCGTGGATGTATGGGGCTTTCACTGGGCTACAAAAGGTGCATTTGAAGGATGTCAGCACGTGAAATGAGTCGTCGTTTTCCTAGCAATTTTGGACGCAAAATCCATTTTTCTGTCCAAACACTGTACCTACCTACCTACCTACAGAAAAGATTACCATACATTTTTTTCCAATTTTTTGTATCGACAGATTTTTTTTCCAATTTTTTGTATCGACAGATTTTTTTTCCAATTTTTTCATTGACAGTTTTCTTTTTTCCCCTTCAATGTTTTAAATTTATTGACAAAGAATTTTTTCCTCAAATTTTTTTTTTTTTAAATTGAATCTTCGTGTAACATTTGCCTCGTTTATATTCTGATTTTGATTGTACAAAATTTGTACAAAGAATTAGTTTTAATCCTAACTAAATTTAATTTTGTAGGATTAATACTAATTATTCGTTCAAACGTTGATTAAACTGACGTGTTAGTTGTTGTATATTCATGATGTCAGTGATTATTTAAAAAATCACCGTAATTCTACGTAATGCCCCTGATGAACAATCCACCTCCATAGAGTCTATGGGCTGTTTGGGCTCACTGATCGTCTTCGTAGGCTATCGTCCCTGTAAGGTCTAGGGGGGAAGCTCACCGTCCGCTACGAAACGGATTCACCAACAAAAACCTCTTCACCAAGGTCGCCCACTATCCGCCTCGCCCCTCAGGTGTTCGCTATCCTCCTTCCCTCCCGTTCCTGCCTTTTGCCTTAACTCTCACATTTCATCCTCTGCTTCGCTTGCTTGCCTTTTCCACATCATCACTTGGGATGATATGTCATCAATCACGAGCGTTGATTAAAATTTCCTGAGCCAGCGTTAAGTTTTCCCCAGATTGAAAAGTACTGTGCTCCAAGAATTTTTTAACGCTGCACATTTTGCATAACGATTTATTATTCTTTGATATAGAAAAATTGTGCAAAAACTAATTATGCCATTTAAAACTAACAAACAAAAAAATCCTGGCAATGTTAGACAGAAGTGGAACCCCCACTAAAGACCCATCTAGATCCCTAGGGTGAAGTCGTATCGCTCTGGGACCTTCAAAAATGGGTTCCACGTTCAGAAATACTGTTAAAACGACACCTAACGCGACTCCATAACCGAAACCCTTCAAAAACCCCTCCCGTAGCCCCTTTTTAGCCCCACAGAGCCCCTCTGGTTTGAGCGTGCGGGATGAAAACCTTGGGAACTCAACTAATTTCAAAATATTAGATTAAAAAAAAAAAAATCCCAAATGGTCACGACGTTTGATTTTTGAAACCTACGCGTAGATAAACGTATTGTTGACCCCCGTTAGGAAAACAGGTCGATTATTCCAACGATCCAAAATTTAATAAAATAAAAAGATCATCCTGAGGGTAATTTTTAAATGGTTATTCAATAAATTTTATTGAAATATCAGACATCCTCTCTATGTTAATTGGAAACTGCCTGGGTGACCTGGCGATGAGTCAAACCAAATAAAATCCAAATTACAAATTTCCTATTTTTAACACAGGTACAAATGTAAGTTACATCAAAATTATAACGTACAAACCGGGAAACTCGACGATTTTTTAACAAAAAATATCCAAACATGAAAGAAAAGGACAAAGGGAAAGAGAAAGACAAGGATAGTGAGAAAAATAAGAAAAGCGTAAAACAGTCCGGGCCGTATTTGGAAGTGAGCGCAGTCAAACCTGGCGAGAAGAAAATCTCCAAAAAGCTTATTGTCGCAGGATCCTCCACGCCAGCAGGGAAATCTCCCAAAGAGGCGCCAGACGCTGGCCTCAAAGAGAGCAGAAGTACCACGTCAGAAGTTGGTGGGAATCCAGTGCAGATCAATGATTCGTTCATAGTCTGCTCCCACATAGCAGAGCAGGTGGATATCGAAATCTTGAAGAAGATCGCCAAAAAGAACGGTGTTGACCTTGAGCACACTAAGGAAGAGCAGAAGCAGATTGAGAAAGACATGAGGCGAAGGATCAAAGCTTGGAAAAAATGCCCTTGCAGAATGGATTTCACGTAGGCTACACAGTTGGTTCTAATAAGTTGACTGATGCAGTGAAATAAATTATTTACTATTAATGTTCTTTTCAGAAATTGCTGTCGTGATCCAGTGACTGGTGGTCCCTGCCCAGTAGTTCAAGCCTTCATGACCCCCCAACCTTTCGACCCTTGGATGACATCTGTCACCACTCACCTCCCCCCGGGGACCATCGGCATTGGCAGGAGACAAGTCGCCTTCCACACCGGAGGCCCCCTGCCCAACTCCAACGACCCGCACCAGCTCGAGCTCGGCCGAAGACCCGACGGTACGATGTGTCTGTCCGTTCAGTACTCGCCGGAACCGCAACCGATGCCGGAGTACATCTGCACGACCGTCCGGGAAACGCAGGCGGCTGCCGAAGGAGCAGTTCCTCCCAATGGAAAGAAAGGATCGAAAGCGAAGAAAAGCAAGGGGGGAAAGAAGGGCAAGAAATAGTGCATCTTCACGTCTGCTGTTTTTGGGAATCAGCCTGGATGCCCAAAGTAAATACACTTGTCTGTTTTCAATCACCTCAATGTTATCGAAATTTCTCCAACTCAAAGATGACATAGTGCATTCTGCATTGGGTAGGAATGGGAATCGATCGTAAATTCTTGCTAAAAATCAATTTTTCGTAGCCAATTATCGATGTTTTACAATAAATAGATTGTCTGGCTACCATGATTGGTTTATTATTCTTGGAATAATACACCTATGTTTTCGCGACGGTGGTCGACGACTCCGATCGGCCTCAAAATTTGACATTATCCGTTTCAAGAGGTCTACAATCCAAAACCGAAATGTCCGTCCGCCGTCCGGGCCGTTTTGGGCAGTAGGAATTTTTTTTTTTTTAATCTGAAATTTTGACAAAAACTCGGTTTACCATCTAGTTGTGCCCGCAAGGTTTTCAGCCCGATCGCCCAAACCTGTGGGGTGCTATGGGGCTAAAATGGGGCTACGGGAGGGGTTATTTGAAAGCTTTTGGCTATGGGATCGAGTTAGGTGTCGTTTTCGAAGTATTTTTGAACGTAGAATCCTTTTTAAGGTGGCAAACTTCAGATTCGGATTCAACCCCCCCCCCCCCCCAAAATTTAAATTTTATCGCTTAATTTTTAGCTTTATTTCGTTGCTAAAATTTAGCAATTCAATGAGGTCAATGTTGTTGAAATGCGGAAACCGCTCCCAACAGTACTGAAACACAAAAACGACCAATAACAATATGCGGTATACAAAGAACGGGAGATCTTCGGTGACGATGTTGTCAGGGTTGGGGGGGGGGGGATTCTTCGGAAAAATTATAAAATACAAGCACGTCCAACCAGTCCAACCTTGTTGACCCGTTTCTGGTTGTGAAGTACCTATCTAACTATTTCGAATCGAAGGCCCGTATAATAGGAGAGGGTTAGATTACCGTCCATGTAGGTTCACTTTGATTGATCCTCAAATAGCAGTTCCCGTACCAAATTTTAGCGCTCTGGGATGAGCAGGAGAGAAATTCGTTATTCCGCAAAACCCCCTGTCAATAATGCATCACTTAGAACACCCGTAGCAACTCATAAACTCATGATTTTTCCAAGTACCAACAACGCTTGTTGACGTGTCACAATAGGTAGGCTGGGACACCCGTGCTTCACAAAAAATATCAAAATCCCGTCCATCACCTATCACCCATGCAAATACCTGCAGGTAGCAACCTAACAACTCGTACATTTTCTTAGTTATTATAGCTGGGACACCCGTGCTTCGCACAAATATCCATCTCCCGTGCAAACACCAGTAGCAACCCGTCGACTCAAAATTTTCTTAGCAAGAACGCTTGTTGGCCCGTTTCTCGTTGCGAAGCATCAAATTCTCGTCCATCACCAGTTATATGCAGCCCATAGCAACCCATCAACTCAACAATGAAATTACCTAGTACCTATCAAACTATTCGAAGAATAATACTCGTACCCACCAACCGACGATCTTCGAATAACTTGCGAACGGGTTATCGCACAGAAATCGTTTTGCAGTCGTTGAAATCAGCGTGAAAAGCTCGTTTTAACCGACGTAGTTTCGTTCAAAACCGACGCCAAAAGTTGTACCGGGTTTCGGCGTTTCGATAATTTTCCTAGCAATCCCTAGTAACGACGCTATTTGACCCGGCTTTTCGTCGCGAAGGAAAGTTCCGTTCGCGTCGAAGGAATAGAGTTCGGGAAATCTAATATAGCCTATTATCTAAGTCGGAACACGCGGGTCAATTCGCGCCCACCCGCACGAAATTGGTTCAGCCGTTCGGCAGTTTACTGGGCACATACATACATACAGAAAGAGAATTTTTTATATTAGTATAGATTTCGATTTTCAGAATCAATATATTCTTATTTTAATCTAATTAACACCTCCCCGTATACCCAAATCTCCTCCAACTAGGGGGAATTTCACTAGTTTTATTATTATTTTAATAGGTAATCAAACCACACTTTCCCTGAGGGGAAAACGAAATCTTCGATCAGCCTCATGATTTGTCTTTTTTGCTTGTCCTTGTTTGTATATAAATTTACGAATCATCATATGTAGAACTTTTAAAATCCGTCCACAGTCAACTCCATTTACGGCAGGAAATTTGCGACATGCTGTATGAGGGAAAAGCTAGAATAGAGTGGGATGCCTGGTTTGTCATGTAACTCACTCTACACCCAAGGTTATTGAAATGCTGTAGCCTTGAGGACGAGTATAGTGTCGTTTTGAAGGTAGTTTAAAACCCGTTTTTTAAAATTATTTTTAAGGGGGTCTTTTGGACAAAGAATTGATTTACGATTCACGACATATTGAATCTACAGTGTAGATTCTTCACGTCCTGTAACACAGGAGACATTTTGAGGCCAATGATTGATCTAAAACAGTTGGTTATTCCTAAATTCCGTTCTTGATTATTCAAAGCATGCGTCTCTGATGAATACTTTTAGGGAGGCAATTTTTTCTGCTAAAGGGTTTTTTAGGGTTCACTTCGTTTTTAATACGCCACGAATTTTTCCACGAAAAATTGAGTTGGAAGTTTGAAGACAAATAAAGTTAAAATCGATGGTTATCGATTGCACGGGGACGATCAATCGTGAAATCGATTGACAATAATTGATCAATTAGTAATTGTGAGGGTCCAATTTCCCATCGCTAGCATTCGAGAGAACTCATTCCTACTTCTAGGCTCTTCTGAAAATTAGCAGAACCCAGAAACACCCTGACGTTCTTGGTTTTATAGTAACGCTGAATATGGTAGGTCTATCATCTATCATCTTTATTTCGAACATAGTATTATCGTGGAAACGTTTTAACTGCCGGCTTGGGTTGATTCGAAGAGATGATAATCTCACGGTTGCATCACATTTTAGGGGGCGACCCAAATCCACTTGTACCGTTGAGCGCTACAGTGGCTCGTTTAGGAAGTCTGCCTCGTCAAATAGACCGGTTTCGTAGTCGGGGCTCATCCACCTCCTCCGCCAAATCTTTTCTTCCTTCGTCTCCCTCTTCACTTCATCCATTTCCTCTCTTTCTTCCTTGGAGCCGTCCGTCTCTTTTTACTTCCAACAAGTAGACCTAACCGGATTGCCGATGGCAATCACCTATATACGGTCTCTTCTTCTGTTTCTCTGCCTCCCTCGTTCTCCTCAACTTTTATTTTCACATCAACAAAATCTTAAGTTTCAATTACTGCATTTGAGTGGTAATTTCTTTCACCGCGGTGAATAATATTCATTGAGCACGTCTTGTGGCTGGGTAAATCCGAAAGTTTGACCGCAAAATGATCCCAACAAGATCCGCGACAATTTTTCAAAAAATTTCTCAAGTTAAGGGGAACTTCTAATGGTTACCAACATAAATATTTATTTCGTTTACTTGGACTACGCTTTGGGGGATTTATCTTTGTCCTTCTGGCGATTTGAAGTGGCTCACAGTAGGTACTCTCACTACGTAAGTGTCCCTATTCATTTTTCGCACACTTTTCCCCATAACTCGGGAACGGTTAGTCCGATGTTAATTCTCTTTTTTTCTGGTGAAAGCCGACTAAGTTTTATATTGGGGCCGATACATTAATTTCTGTTGTCACAACGAAAATGCTATTGTTATTCTCGAAAACACGTTTTTGCCAAAATTTGTCATTTGTTTGCGTTGCCTGCCCCTTCCTTGTCAAAGCTCAAAACAAAATCTCATAGAATAGCTGCGATGTGAAATTTAATCAGCTTTCACGAGAAAAAAACAAATTAGAATCAGGCTTATAGTTTCTGAGCTACAGCCGAAAACGTTCTGAAAAACGTGGTTTTCCGCTTACCGATTGGTTTTGACTAAATTCGTTTTCTCGGTTCCGATTTGAGCTACAGAGCTTTGATAATATAATAGTCCCCATACCTCTGGGATGCATTGCGCTGTGAGCAACAAACACAAAAAGTGTGAAGAAGCGGGTTTTTGACATTTTACTCACTTTTAAGCTTGAATATCTCCTAAACTATTATAGGTATGCGAAAAATGAATGGGGATAGCATTGTAGCAAATACGGTGAGCTTTATTTTTTATATAGTTGCTTTTTCTGTAGGACCTACTGTTTTCGAGTTAGGAGCGAAAACACGAAAAAACTGACCTTCTTCGCCCCCCCCCCCTCCCACAAACCCACCGCTCACCTTATAGGATCGGGGACTTTTAGTATTTGAATCCCCCAATGGTGAAACACATCTGTGAAGAAATCGCTTCTGCTCTCAATGTTTCCACCTCGGCACATTTATTGCTTTCAAACAACACCCGGTCTATAATAGACAATTTGTTCACAATAATTGTGAACACGAAACAAATTGAATGTTTCAACAGGAGAGATTTTTGCAGTGAACGGATTTTTAACATTTCCCGTCATTTGAATCGTCTCTTGTACTCTCAGAAGGGCTCTCTCTAAAAGTTTCACCGTCCAAGGGTGAACGGGAGAGATTGTAGCTCACTCAGCTGAATTCCCGTCATTTGAATCTTCTCTAGTTGTCCTTGAAAGGCCGTAGAGGCAATAAATGTTGTGATAGACGACATTTTTCATACGCCCAGAAGGGCTCCCTTTAAAATTTCAACGTCCAAGTGGGAACGGGAGAAATTTCAGCTCACTCAGCTGATCAGGAGAATAAGTCCCATCATTTGAATCGTCTCTTGTACTCTCAGAAGGGCTCCCTCTAAAATTTCAACACTGAAGAGAGACATTTAATGTCATTCGAATTTGAAATCCTATAGGATTTGAAATATATTTTGAAATCTCGAAATCTCATACGAATTTCATATCGAATTCGAAATTCAGCAACTACTTTACTCCTATTCGCATCGAACGTGGTAGATCACATGCGCACATTTTGCTTTGGCTCGCGAAAGACGAAAACATGCCTGCGACTGTGCGATGAACGCGCGAATTAGTGTGGATGAGAACCGCATCGAGCAATTTTTCCTTTGGATAAATCTATTACCTATCGCACAAAAATCGTTCACTCGTGTTTTTCTTTCAAGAAAAAATTCGAACTGTTATCATTATGCTCATACCGAAAAAATGCGAACTCTTATCATTATGCTCATACGGTATGAGTCATACCAACAACTTGTGATGCCCGCGGGCTAAAGCTGGCTATCGAATACGAACGATACATAAGTGACATGGACGAGGCGTTTGAACCACGTAGGTACTCAATGATTGAAGACATGAAGGGATAATAATCGAGATTGATTTACTTTGTCACTGCATTCATTTTACACAGCTAAAATGAATTTTAAAGCAGAATATACCTACTTGGAAATTTGATTTGAAAGATTTTCAAATTTTTTGTTCGATGCATGTGTTTACAATCTTTGCCTCGTATCAAATGACTAATTGATGAGTTTCGAGCCCACCGACTCCAATCACTTGAAACCCTATTTGGACGCCCACTTGAAAAAGATTAGCGATCTGACCAACCGAATGCATCAGGCCACTTGTGAATCTTATCCGACCATGCATTAACACTTACGTCCTGGATAGATAAGCTCTTGGCGACTGTGTCGAGGGACTCCCCTATTGTTTTCACTGGAACCTTTCTATTCACGATGGGGGCAAATCACCCTTTCAGACGTTCAGATTTTACCGTTAAACTTGACAAATCCATTTGGTCGTCTCCAATTAGACGGGACGCTTTTACTCGAAATGGTCGCCTAATGTTTCTCCGTTTTCTCAAAGCATTTCAGAACATAACAGGATAATGCGATTTATTTGAAATTTAATTGGAAACGTTAAATGGTTTCTCACCTCATCAACAAGGCCCTTGAAATGAAGAACGCAATGAGACGTTATGACTTTTTCCGTCAGGTGCCGTAAAATCTATTCGATGGAGGTGAAGAAACGTGTCCAGTAAAAGACGTCGACGCGAAGACGGAGTTGTCTGACGGATGATTGCGCGATATTAGACATGTAGGGTTGGCCTCAATTAATTTTTATAGTTTTATCTTACATCATTATCTGTCATTTCGTGGAGATTGCTGCGGGTTGCATCATGTTGCACCTGACCGTATGTCAACTCCTCATATTCAATTTTTAAGGGTAATAAATCATCGCGCAAATAAATTTGTTCAAAACTATCATTCAGAAGAAAAACTGTGGTATATGTCGTGGGAAGCTCTACATTCCCACTCAGTACAATCGATGATCTTCCCGCTCAAGCAGGTTACCTACTCTGTACATTAACGTCCGTGTTTAATCGCAGTTATTTTCTTCTTTTTTCCGAAGATCTGGAAATCGCAATTTCACAAGGGTCCGCTTGGCCGATTTGGGTGGGGATTGGACCAGACTAGTCATTGCGATGCGCGAATTCTCGTAACGATTTTATTCCGTCTTCTTCATCGATTTCGTGGCCGCAACCAGGGGCGGATAGGTGGTTTTGACCGGCCCGTGCGATTCAATTTGACCGGCCCTTCCCCCACCCCCACCCATCTGCAGTTACTTGTCCAAAGACCAACAAAGGAGGGGTTTTTTATATTTTGGAAACACAAGCAAATGAATAGGAGCGAGAAACCTGGGTGAACGAGAAAAATAACCGCCCATATCTAGAAAAAAGAAGAAATAAGACTTATTTAGTGTGGCGCTTCCTATTTGAATTAGTAACTAATTTGTAACCAAGCAATTGTTTGTGGCGTCTTACAAACAAAATCGCGCTTCAAGCTAGAATCTGGCTGGAGCTCTGTGCCAGGAGGCTTTGGACGTTTCTGGCCCTCCTCGCCATCTTCCCTCCACCCCACACATACATCCCCCCACTTGTTCATTTCTTTCGAATTCTGGGCTCACCCTCAGGCCCATGGTAAATTTACCTTTTATATCTGTTTAAATTTAATTATTTCAAAAATTTTTTTCCAAATTTTCATGTTAAGTGTTTGGACGGATGAAGGACCCTGGAAGATGAATTATTAAGAATACTCGGGAAATGAGTCCTCATTCAACTTCCTGGCATCCTTCAAAAGCCCCCATGGATCCCCACGATGAAATCGGATGCCTCTGGGACCCCCAGACGATTTAACGTCTAAAAATCATTCAAAAACGACACCTAACTCGAGACCATAGCCGAAACCCTTCAAAATCCCCTCTTGTAGCCCCTTTTTAGTTCCAGAGCCTCCACGGGTTTGTAAGATCGGGCTGAAAACCTTGCGGGTACCTACAACTTAGAGAGAACAAAGTATTTTATCAAAAATTTCAATTTTTATAAATTCCTACAGCACTAAAGGCGTCGACGGAGGGATGAACATTTCAGTTTTTGAATCTATCTACACATCTTGAAACGTAGATATAATGACAAACTTTGAGGACATTACAAATTTGTTACCCCCGTTGCAAATACCAATGTGTATTATTCCAAAGATATTTAACCAAAACGGGATTGCATAACGCTCGCTGATGAGCGAGAAGTGACTAAGCGATACGCGATGGCGAGGAGGGCTGAAGCCACTTGGCTCAATGCTCCGGCCAGACGCTCCTGCTCACAAGCCATCAACATGAGTTCCTCCAGATTGCTGTCACTCAGAGTTTGCCTGAGCCTTGTTTTGAGCCTAGGCTTGTAGAAAGCGTTACCAAAAATTCGTAAATCACCAAGAGAATTTTTTCCCAGCTTCGACCGGCCCCTCAGGACCTTCGGCCCTTCGATCGCCCGACCTGCCTACCCGCCCCTGTACTGGCCGCAACCGAAGGAGTTGGTTGTTAGCCTAGCTTTGCGAACATGACAATAGATTTTTCCAAATTTTTGAATTGCCCTTTTCCGTCGATAAAGTTGTACGTCAGCCCTAATAAATGTGAGGATCCCGTTCCGACTTTTCGGCAAAACCCGTTACGGTCGCTAAAACAGTTGCCCGTAACTCAAGAGAATTGTCGAAACGGTGTGAACCTAAATCGTCAGCGCAGTGTTTTGCTGAATAATAAAGAAGCTGACGTTGGATAGTCAGAAAAGGGAATTTTTATCAACCAAGAAATCAGTTAAAAGGTCAGACCCCTCTAAAAAAAAAAAAATCTAACCATAAAGACCTTATTTAGATTCAGCATTTCACTCGAAGACATTTGTCTTCTCTATGAGGTTCAGATAGCCGTTGAGGTCAGTCCATCTTGGAACTGGGCGTGGGATCTTCCCAGCACAGCGCTGATTCTTATGCGACACACACATCAAGCCCAAAGGGGGCGGTCAGTTGACTAGCAACGATAAGGAGCACACACACAGTCGCACCAACCTACAGCTTCTGTCGGACGGGATTTGTATTCATCGAGTCGGAGGGGTACCCGCTAATTTCCTTCGGTTAGTCACTCGTGTGCTCCATCAATATGCGGGAACGGTCTGACGAGTGGAGCCTCCGAGATCTGCAGATCCGAGGGTTTGATGTCCCGACGGAGATACTTTTGAAGGTTTGAGTTGGGTATGGAAAAAAAAGAAGAAAAAAAATCGGCTCGTGGGTGAACGTCTTTTTTGCGTTGCTATCGTTTCGTGCCTTATCTGGGCCATCTTTTTTTTCCGCTGAAACGATTTTTACAATGATCCCGGTTCAAACACCCCATGTCGGTATTGGTGCGCGGACGTGACGATCATCGCCAAAGGCAAAATAATTAGGTATCATGGGTGGCTCCACTTCGATGATACGATATGACTCAAATCGTTATTTTCAGCATGACAGTGAAGATTCATTCCATCCAAGTGAAGATTCATCATAGAAAGCAAAGCATGTCATCACTAAGGCTCGGATTTTGCTTGTTTTTAATGTTTTTTCTGAAGCTCCAAACTATCATAGAAGTTTGTTTTGAGTATTTTCACCCCCCCCCCCCCCTCCCACAGAATTTATTTTGCTTGCTTTGCGTCTTTTAAAGATTTTTCCATGTTTCGTGTTTTTTCCTGGCGCTTTAAAAAATAAATTGAAGAAAAATTAAATAAAATATTTTCTGGTAAATTGTCAGGTACCAATTTGGTTAACCTAATTCAAGTTTTTATTCTTTTCATTTTGTAAATAATGAACTAAAAACAGTGTTACCTACACCAAGGTAGTTTGCTTTTATAGAATTTTTGTTGTTCGGGGTGCGCCGGAAGAAAATTAATCAGTTGCTAATTACTTAGAAAATTAAATAAATTAAATAAAATTAATAAATTAGAAATTAAATAAATTATAATTGCATTTGTAAATCATGTTTGGATTCTCTCAGTTTATTATTCTTGGAATAATAAAACTATGTATTTGCATATTGAACCGAGCCCTAGTCATCACGTTAGGAATCTATCTGCTCCTTACTGGATCCTCTCTGGATAACCTCTCAACAATTACATTAAATTAAAGCGTCGGATTATCAATGCAGCAAGGACAGCAGCGATTAATTCAAGTTTATCAAGCTCTGACAAACAAACTCCTTCGTCAAATCGTACTGCAGCCTTGACATTTCCAAGGTCCCACTAACGACCGTTGCCAAGTTCATCGCGATGCGCGAGTGTCAACGTTACACGGAATGAAATTGCTGCGGGAATAAATTTCCGCTACGGAATTGAATAATAAAAAAACCCCCGTTGGGGGGGACGATAAGGCGGAGAATTGAGACGAGGTTTTGAAACTGAATCACCGACAAAACCGACGAAAATGATATCGCTGCAGTCGCTTCCCGTTTTTCTTCTAATGCGGAAAGAAATTATGATTCGAGATAATCCCGCTGAGAAACTTTAAATCTCCCGAAACCAGATATAATAAGATGTTTATCGTGAAGCAAGTTATAAATGTAGGTCAATGTCACACGAGGGGAAACTTTGGGGATAAAATGGGTCTTTACTGTCGTCGCATGGGCGACCCAGTTTTGCTTTTTTTCTCTACAGTGACACTTGAAACTACCGCTATTTTCTCTTCCCTTATTGAATCGCCCTATTCCCTCAAAGTGCGCCCTTCGCCTAGAACTTGTTTACTCCGGAAGTGAAGTGCCATCTAATGGAAATCCCACAGGGTTTGAGGTAATGGAAAAAATCCCCCGCAGTGTATCGGCTATTGAAAGAAAATATCCAACACGTGGAGAACAAAAAGTCTTTACTAGGAAGTAACATAAAGCGACTTCAATAGGGTTCGTATTTAGCGTAGTGGCGTATAAAAAGACGAAACCACGTCGATTTCAAGTCTGCCAATAGAAACTTGATAGCAATGAAACTTGGAAAACATTTACCAACTTTTTTCTGAGAAAATATAACGGGTAAAAAATTGGACGTTTAAAACGCTGCAAATTTTACACAAAGGTAAAAAATCAGGTGAAAATTGTGCAAAATGTAAGTTTGGCAATAAAAAATTATTTTGAAAAAATTTGGGGGGAAAATACCTACTTGTGCAGTAAAAACTGGATTATGCGTTCAAATTTTCAGAAGAAAATGGCACCTTTGACTTCCTGGCATCCTGTGGTTCGGACAGTTCTGCTGTCGCCGCGGCGGCCCACTCATCCCAACCAGTTTACATAAACGCTCTGTATATCTGTTGAACCTTGTCGAGTAATTCTTCGCCATATACCATTCTTTTCAGCGGGAAATGCAATTTCTAAAACTCACCTTATTTTTCCGATTTGAGTGAAATTCAAGCTTAAGGAGACTCTGAACGGAGACGCTCTCATACACGAACTAGGTACCACTCGTTTTCCCACACATTCTTCCTGTCATCGTACTTTCCTTACCACTTCACATTCTACAATTTTTTTCTGGATATTCACCACATATTGGTCGATTGTTTGAGCCAACATTGTATTCCTAGCTAAATAAATTGATTTCTGAGACATTGTTGTGTATTACGCGAAAAGACAACACAAAATTGATTTTAATAACTCGCCATACTGATAACAATCAATCTATTCAAAAAGTTTTGAAGTCAAAATTTGACAAAAACCCATGGCTCAGGTGAAAGACGACCATGTAGCCAACAAAATAACATAAAAAACTTCGGATTCTGAACAGCAGTTCTGCAGATATCGGGATAAACGGGAGTGTGTTGTGAAAATTTCAGTTACAAAAAAAAAAAAAAAAAAAAAATCCTTACTGCACAATGTGCAGTACTGCAAAATGTCATTTTGTTTTTGGAATCTACACATCTTGAAACGTATTTGGGTAAACACAAATTTTGAGGCCGATAAAAATTTTCGACCTCCGACTCGAAAACATAAGCACATTTTTCCCTCAATGATCAAACAAAACTTCTTTTAAATTTTCAAATTATTGTTTATTTAAAATTTTCTTTCTACGTTATTTTACTTGGTAGGCATGATCTCTTTGACACTAACAGTAACAATAATTGTTATGAGTGATGAACGATAATTATTATCGTTCATCACTCATAACCGCTAATTGGCCAATCGATAATCTACAAACGTCGTTATCAAAGTGAAATGAAAAATTCCAAATTAACGAAACAAACTGTTACAAGTCAAATCACGCCACCGTTTTTTTTTCTCCAAAATACGGAACGTTTATCTTTCGACTTCTGGCGATAAGGCGCGCAGTTATTGATAAAATTTTTATCAAACCTCCTCTCTCTCTCCCGAGCCGCAACGTCTGGGATCGACTGAAGGCCGAGAGATACGTCGACAATGTCGATTCAGGCGTAGTTCGGGGCGAAGATACGAAAAACCGCGGAAAAAAATATATTATTAACCTACCGATAGGCCTTCTAACGACCGCAGACCTTCTAACTACTGGAAGCGATAAGCCGTCAAGTGTCAATGCCAACGAGGGAGATGAGTCACAAGGGAACAGGAAACTGTTAGGTGCCTCGCACATGCGGCCTGAAAATGAGCCAACTAATATATTATAATGTACCTATTGTTGTTATATTATAACAACAAAATCGTTAATGAACTAAAAGCGCTTGAATAAACAAAATTAAAAAAAAAGAAGATAAATTAAGTAAAAACTTTAAAAAAAATTAAGTTAATATTAAAAAATTTCAAATTAATTAAAAAAATACAAAATTGCATTAAACAAAAAATAGATAAATTTAAATGTATCCCTTCTAATAAATTTCAACTTTATTTAATGACGTGAGATGACACGGTTGAAATGACTGTTACGGAATCTACTAGCCGTTGGTTCGTTTCGAATCGAATCTGAAGAGGGAGACGAGAAAGATTCAAGCAAGTGTCGACCTCTAACGACTGTTAGTGAAACTACGAATAAGGACAGGAGCCCTTACCCTACCCCAGCCGTCGTACCCTCCCGGCTATTAGGGAGGGTCAGGGCACGACAATATTTATTAGCGGAAAAAAAAACACAGCGATAACCGGGGAGTGAAATGAGACGCAAACGGAAGAAGCCATTTCGCCAAAATCGATCTTAAATGGGTGTAAGTGTTCATTTGTTAATTTCAGGGTTGTAATTGTAATTTTTTCGTGCAGTTCAAGACTTCGTCCATTTTTGACCGACTATGGCGAAATGGCTTTAGACAACTCGGAACATATTATTTCACTTCCCGTTTATCGCACTTTTTTTTTTACTAGTAAAAATGTGTTATTTTAATAATGCCGTGCCCTGAATGATAAACTCCATAATATCCCGTAGGTACAAGTGAAATTTAAAACCTAGTTGGGTGTTTGACTGAAGAGGTTCAGTTATTAGAATTAGGGAGAGACGACTCCTCTGCTGTATCTGCTGGTCTTATTGTTTATTAATAAAAACAAAATTTGTTTTCTAGATTTAATCTAGAGCGGGGCCGGTTTCGAGATGCTAAGCTCATTAACAGCCTAGAGTGGGAAAAAATGGATTTTAATGCTCGCCTCTTCAAGTCACTCAGTCCTGGAGATGAGCTTAGCTCGAAACCGGCCCCCCACTCTAGACTATTAGTACACAGTTAAGTAGACCAGCAGTAGAGGATTCTTCTCTCTCCCTGATTCCCCTATTGGATTTAAAACCAATAATGTTGAGGGTACGGCAGGAGGGGGAGGAAGACTAGGAAGGGAACCATGGATTTAAAAAAAAATCTTACTAAGATGATAACCTTCTGCATGGAGCAATAACAAATTTTCATGCAAACAAAACAATCGAAGCCCATTGAAACGGGTCAAGATGAGCTAAAAAATTTCTCCCTCGCGCAAACAGGTTGATTAACGGATTCTTGCCTAAAATACCAAGCTTTAACCCCAAAACCTATTTTACAATAATTGAAAATTATTGGTTGTTATTAATATTAATCATAGAATCTATACCTAATGCATATAACTGATAACCATTCACCTCCCTACCGAGTAGGTACAACTTATCGCCGAATATACGAAGTTATGAACTTTTTTCAATTCCCATAATAGTGAGCGTGAATTTGGTGGAGTTGCGCAAGACCCTCCACCCGCAAGAAAAATTTCCTGGATCCACCCATGAATGTATACCAAAATTAAAATTAAAATTAGACGGGAGTCGAAATTTTGATCGGCCTCAAAATTTGTCCTTTAAATGCGTTCCAAGATGAGAATATTCCAAAAATGAATTCCCTGTGGTGTTAAAAAGAGGGCTATGGGAGGGTATTTTGAAGGATTTGGGCTATGGGGTCGAATTAGGTGTCGTTTTCCAAGTTCCGTTTTCGTATGTTTTTATTTAGGTATTTTTTATATTTTAAATAATTTTTTATTGACAGAAGTAGTTGTTGTTGGTTAAACGTTTTATTGTATACCAATAAATAATAAGCCCTTGTGTAAAATTTGCAGTTTTTATTTTTGCACTCCTTCGATTTAGTTAAATAACAATTTTGTCAACATGCTGTAATAATCAACCAGTCTGTTCCTTGCCGAAAAATCAACTGGTTTCCTGAGATACTTTGCTACAGGTCTACTATTGACGGAGGGACTTCAACAAGTCCATTGGGTGCTTCGCGCTCGATGAAAAAAAAAAAAAAAAAAAAAGTCCCGGGGGGGGGGGGGGGGATGGAAATATCGCGGCAAACACTCGGGCAAGAGTCGAAGAAAAAGAAAGAAAAAAAAAGAAAAAAAAAAAAGTGGGGAGCTGGAACCTTAGGAGGGAGATGAGCGGATTGGTCGCCGGGGGTCACGTGACAGGGGTGCTATTGGTCGGGCCGTGGGGGGTCACGTGACGCGGCGTAGCACGGTAGCTACTACGAACGGGGTGGGTCGGGTTTTGTATCCCAACTCGCCCAAAGCCCGAACAGTTCAGAAGTGGCTGGGCCGCCTTCCGAGAAGGGTCTCTCACAACAAGACCGGCGTTCTAACCCGGGACGCGAGTTGCGATCTTCTAGAAAATTTTGACAGTTTTTCGACTTTCGAAAAAAATTTCCCCAAGTGACTTTAAAAAAAAAAATTAAGTGATCAGTGTTTTTTTCTACGATGGCCATACCGTTCAATTTACCGTCGGATGAAGAAACCGAAGACACCTACAGGCGAATCGACCAACTTCTGCTCGACTTGTACGATCTTTTGAGGCAGATCGTCCTACGACACAGGGCAGTCCAAACAGGTAAGCTACAAATTCAGCAATTTTATTTTAATTTTTGAAAAATTTCTGCAATTTAATTTTTTATAATTTGCGCTTGTGCTGATTATTTTTGAGTGTGAAATTTTCCGCTTGGTTGACAACATTTAAAATTTTTACTCCAAAAATTTGTCATTTTTCGCATTTTCGCTGCACCAATTAATATTCTACTTCCTTCCTGCTGAACCAAAAGCAACTCCTCTTCTAAAAATTTAAATTTCCACCGAAATATCCTCCCAAATTCATCATTTTATTCCTTTCAAGACTGTTGAATTTCCTAGCTGTTGAGCCCGATCAATTTCCCACCCTCTCGAACGTCCCCACACTTGTTGAGTGAACCGTCCCCAACACCCTTGAAACTTGACGGCGTTTGAAGAGAACACGTCAGGAGAGCAATTACATCATTATGCCGTAACGTTGAGCTTATCAGTCATTCTTACCTGAATGTTTAAATCACTATCATTGCAACTTCATGAGCCAGTCTGAAAATATTCCTCCACAATAATAAAAATTTAAAAATATCAAAAATAGGAAAATTTTCTCATTTCTGGAAATAGTTGTTAATGCCTTTAAAATCGAAAGTTTAATTTTTGCGTAGCAGAGGTTTTTTTTTTAATTGAAAATATAACTAAAAACATACCTCGGTAAAATCATAATGTCAAGAAATTGTACTTGACAAACTTATCATGAGGAGAAAAATAACATTCTTCAAATTTCTTGAAATTTCTTTAAACTAAAATATCTGTGATGGATCTGAGAAACTAAGGCTAAATATCTTTAATTTTAAAATGTATAATTGAAAAAATAAAAATAAAAATATATCTATGATGGGTTTGAGAAACAGGCTAAATAATATTGTTTTGAATTTGATCTAGTATGTACCGATACAAATTATATAACGTAATGCATGGACCTCCAGAGGTAGCAATTTGATCAGTTTGCAGAATTTTTTCGTTGCGTCGAATTGGCTTCGAATAATTCGAAGCCAATTCGGGTGACAATTATTGTCACCCACTGTTAACTTTCTACTGTTTGTGTTGGGAGTCAAGGTTTTCAAGGCCTTGGAAGATTTGTGGTTAATTTACTTTATTTGAGGCTGGGTTGATCGAGTCTTTACATAATTTAAAAGACAGTTCGTTGCTCTGATGGCTGGAAAGGGATTGAAAGCGAGAGTAATGACAGCGGTTGGGGAGGGCTCCGGCCACGGTCGGTTTTCAACTCGGAGATGCGTTTTTTTGCTTCGAGGGGGGAACCAAACCCGTCTTCCCCCGTCTAGACCTTTCATTGTCCCATCTCATGAAGAAAAAAAAAATCTTTACGGTCTATCTCATCTGGATGACTGTGGAAGGGCTCTCCAGTCTGCCTCGCGAAGGTGGCTGGTAAAGTGCCCGGGAGTTGTTTTTCTCTAGCAATAAAAAGAAACCCTTTGTTTGGGCGGGAGGCCTCGCAGATGGTGGGGTGACTTTACTCTCAAGGACAGGCTCAGCTGATCGAGTTACGTCATTTTTGCGCGGCCTGCATTTCCGCGTTTTTCAAGGCCCCTCGCAACGCTGCACCTGGTAGAACTCGGTCGTTGGGAGAGCGATCCCTAAAGACAAAAGGAAAAGTCCCGAATGCGCAAATTGTCTGGAGCGTCGAGGGAACACCGGATGCCAATTGGCAATTTTACGGTAAACAATTTGAAATTGCACTCCTCAGTTTCTTGCATCAACCTTGAATCGCTCACAAAATCCGCCAAGTTAAACTAACTACACATTTGCCAAACGATTCATAATCCGCCTTTTGTGATCTTCCAGTCGAAAAGCGAAAGGGGGAACGAAAAACAGGTGCACCAGTGAAACCCAAGCTTTGGGACGCACAATGGATGCAGTTTTTATTCTCGCCCTCAAACAGGTGCTGGGGTTTCCGAGATATAGTAAACAAATCCAGGTAGGGTTTTTTTCCCTCCTGTAATCCCTTGTTTCGTGCCCTATGACTCCTGCAGGGACTGGGGGAGTTTTTGTGACTGTGGGGGTGTAATATTTCAGCGGCACATGGGGATGCATTGACATTTTCAGGTCAACCGGGTCGAGATTGTGAGTTATGGATTTTGCACGTTCAGTTGTTGGCGGTTGTATCGCTCATTTAAGTTGTGCCTGATCATTACAATCGTGATTTTGACCTCCAATGCGAGGATTTCGAAGGCTTGGGTTTGGACCTCTTGACCCCAGTGCTTCTAATTGTCGTGGTGGGGAGAATTGTATAAAAGCCCCTGTAAACCGACTGCGGAGTGCAGTATGACTTCAGCAGTTGTCGCATTGGTACGTTCTCATTTTGGTTTCGTGACAGAAGTCAAATTTTTTTTGATCGTCATCAAAATTTGTCAAAAATTGTTTCATGATGTTTAGATCCCAAAAATAAAATGTCCGTCCGATATTGAGGCCGTTTTAGGCAGAAGGATTTTTTTCGAATTACGACAAAATACTCTGTTTCCCATCAAGTTCAGTCCGCAAAGGTTTCAGCCCGATCTCTCAAACCTGTGGGGGCTAAAAAGGGGCTGCGGGAGGTTTTCGTTTTTTTTTTTTTTTTTTTTTTTTTTTTTTGTTGGAGGTTTCCGCCTACGGGTTGAAGTACCTACTTTTGCGTAGAATCCATTTTTGGGGGTCCCAGAACTATCTGATTTCTCCGTGGGGCTTTCACGGGGCTACAAATGGAACTTTTGCAGAAGGCCAGGAAGTCGAATGAGGTGCCGTTTTGCAAGAAATTTTGGAAGCACAATCCATCCTTCAAGCAGTGAAAAATCTAAAAAGTTTATTGTCATAGGCTTTCGGCTATGGGGTCGCGTTAGGTGACGTTTACGAAGTATTTTTGGACGTAGAATCCATTTTTTGGGGTCCCAGAACTATCCGAACTATCTTTCACCTGGCTACAAAATGGGGCTTTTGAAGGATACCAGGGAGTCGAATGAGGTGTCGTTTTCGGAGTGGTTTTGGACGCATAATCCATTTATCGGGGTCCTTCATCTGTCCAATCAGTTTTTTTTTTTTTTTTTTCAATTTTTGTAGAATTAATTTTTGCACCATTTATATAAAAGAATAATAAAATGTGCAAAATTTGCAGCGTGTAAAAAATAGGCACATTCGGCATATTCGATGGCACAGATAATTTATTTAACGTAAATGTTTGTTTTATTGATGTTACAGAACGTGGTACGGTGGACTCGAGAGTGGCACCTCAGATGGCGAGCGCGCGGTGGTCGCCCAGGCATCAATCGACGTCGCCGACGCCGCCCAGAGAACAATCCCGGCTGGGGTCCGTCCTACCCGACATTGTCGCCGACCTCCCGCTGGTCAGGAAACCTTCGGCCCTCCTCCGACGTCGCCGACGTCGAAGCGACAAACCCCTCAGGCGCTACCACCCGACGACGCCTTACGAAGACGTCAGATTCACCCAGCCGACGCCCCAGACGTCGAGTTGGTTGAACGTCGGGATCGAGCTGAGGCAATTCGCCGAAGAGATCACGTTCATTTCTAGGGTGAGTCCGATTTTTTCGACAACTTCGTTAAATTGAAACGGCCAATCAAGGTCGAGTTCAAGCTCGAAGGTAACTTATGAATCTTCCTGCTATTGCCTTATCGGCCACCTTGAAACGCCTGTTTCTCTATCATAGAGGTAATTAGGACCGCTCATTAGCCCCAAAACGTCCCAGCAGTCACTTCCCGGTTCAAAGCTCGACATTGAGAACTTCGCCCAGAAACCTCTCAAATCCAAACAGCAAAATCCACCATAATAACCTCCAACATGAGGAGGACGACGAGGAGAAGGAGAACCATCTTTACAGAGTCGGAAAATTTTAAAAATTTGTCTTAAAAAGTTCAGCTGTGCGAATAGATAACTATAAAAAGCTATAGATAACTATTATAGCAATGTCTGAAAACAGCAAAAAATTGGCTTGATGTGGTCGTTTTGAAGCAAAAAGTGTTCAAAAAATAGTCACTGCCTCCGTGTACAAAAAACGTCTTCCATTATCGAAAAGCGAGTAGGGGTCTGAGGCCAGGTCCGGTCGGGGGTTGGCTGGCTTTAGCAAGGGGTGGCTCCCCTAGTATTACTCACACACACACTAACCGCTATAATTTAATGTTTTCGCAGAACGGGGACACTTCCACGACCAAAAGACGAAACGAAATCAAAGCGTCAAGTCTCTTCTCCCTCCTCGTCCCGGCGCCTGTCACGGGGACGTTTTGGACCACAGTCATCATCCTCGTCGGGTGGCGACTCCTCACCAAGAACAGGTGAATTTCAGGATTCAACAAATTGTCCAGCAACCCTCAAAATTCGCCAAAAACTCAAAGACTTCATTGAAAACGGCTTTTCGTGTTTTATGTGTATTTTCATCGAGTAGGAAAAAACGTCCCAAAGAATACCTAATGATGATACTGATCTCAAAAAACGTTTGTGTATAGTCAACGTCGGACCCAACGGTCTTCTGCTTTTCAGAACAAATTTTGTTCCAATTTTTGTACAGTTTTTAGTTCTTCGTATTTTCCTTAGTTTTTCATTTCTATCCATTTTTTCTTGAGACTTCTTATTTTCCAAGGAAGCTCTTTATAGTTTTCAAATGATCTCCAAAATGGTAGATTGAAGTAATGTCGCTCAGATCATACCCATCTACCAGTGTACATAGCTGGAAATTGAATTTAAAAATTCCATCGGTCATTTTTCAGTTTTAAAATTTAAGTTTAGGACAAAAATGTTGGATTACCGAGGAACATTTGTTTGCAAAGTGAACCATTGGGTTAGGTAAGGAACGGTTCTGTACATATTTGGGTTTTTTTATACTTTTTTTTAAAGACAATTTTTTAAAGTCATTAAAGGGTTAAATAAACTTGTGTGCGTTAAATCCCTGTTTGTGTGCATGTAAATAACGCTTTAGTTGTCTGGCCATTGTAATTTTTACGAAGCTTGATGTGGCTCGTACATTTTCGCCGTTTTGTGAAGGGTTTATGATCAGTTAAATGTGAATCCGCCTTTTGAGAAGGTTTTTTTTCTTGAAAGTTGTTTTATGAAAAAATAAAACTACCGAAAAAAAATCTTTTGAACAAAGTTGAATTTTGTTGTTAAATCCTATTATTTCTACTTTTTACTCATCCGTACGGACCACGCACATCAAAGCATTCTGTGATTTTGCCCGCTTCTAGCTGGTGAATTCCTGCCTAATGATCTCAGGGAACGCTGTTTGCGGCGGCGTTCCCATTTTAGCGTTAAATTAGTAACTACGTGGCCTAGTCACCAATACGTTAAGACGAGGAGTGAAAAAACAAAATTCCAAAAATTCGAAAAATTGACTTGTAAAAAACGCCTTTTGCGAATTCGAACTGCCTTTTGTATTATACAGCATTTGTAAGGCCTAATGTGATTGAAATTTGGCTCAGGAAGTTTTTTTGGTGTACCCTCATAGTCCGCTAGAATGTTCTGGTCTACTCAGCGAAGTACTTTAAGTCTTGACATTTTCTTTTGACTTTTTTTCATTTCTTCCCCGACCCGATATGTAAAACCAAGCTAGTGTAAAGTAGTAGAATTTCATTGTTGAAAAATGTTGTGTTTTTGATAAGTTTAAGTTGACTAGGTTGTTTAGTACTATATTTTGTAGGTGTCTTCTTTGCTGACCCCACAGACCCTCATTACCCAAATGTCTTTCACCTGTACAGTTCCCACGATTTTTGTATGCTAGATATTATTGTACACAATACTGTTTATACATAAATGTAAAGGTTTTTTTTTTATATACTACAATAAATGTCGGATTGGTTTTTTCTTTTTCGTTTTCGAATCTTCGATATTGGAATCTTCATTTCGAACTTTCCTTCGCACTCACATTGGCCGGTACGAGCGGTGAAAGGCAGTTGGTGCAGTCATAACGGTGTACGGAAAATCGGTTTTAATTTTGTACATTTTGAGGAAAAAACAAAACAAAAAGGCTGAACAATGAAGAGCATGTAAACAATTTGCGATGGCATTAATTTTTATACTGGTCGAGAATAAAAGGAGTTATGCAGAAAAATTACTGGGAGAAATATTATTTATCGTGTTGCCCTATAAACCATTGAGAGAGAGAGAGAGAGAGAGAGAAGACAATTTCCATACTTTGAGACAAGAGCAGAAAAAAACCCACAACGATAAAAATTATTGCTTGGAGGTATTCATGCCGAGGAGTACTCCTTTTATTTGGGGAAAACTCCCTTTTTTATCGACTCCTTTTTCCTCCCTTTTTACACAAAACTCCTTTTTATTCCTTCATCTTTTTTTTCTCAATTTAAAAAATTAAAAATTGGAAAAATTAGAAAAACACCCTCCCAAGTCAATTTGAAAGGTACCTTACCTTGATAACCCACCTAACCATTCACATCTTTAATTTATCAGTGTCATTCATTTACTGTGTGGTAGGGATGGGAACCGGTTAACAAAAAATCAATTTTCGATTTGATTCAAAATTGAAAATAAAAAATCGATTTTTCAAAAATATTAGACCTTGTTAAAAAAAAAAAGAGGAAGTTATGGAAGAAAAAGAAGAAGAAAGAAGAAAAAGTGTATTACAATAACATTTCATCTCCTGAATTCCATCAAAATTTAATAAATATATCAACAGGCATGGTTGACAACAACTGTCTGCTGGAAGTTCGGACTCGTCTTACGGCAATTTATCAGGTTTAGATAATATCTATCATATTATGAAGACCACAGGGGGGATAGGAACGCGTTTTACATTTACATTTTGAATTGCCAAAAATCGGAAATCTGGAGTTTCCCCCTTTTCCCCCTGTGGTCTTCATATTTAGATATATAAAGGTACTTGCAGAACTGCACTACACACTGAATGCTGCAACTAAATTAATTCTCACCGAGAAGGATCGAGTGGAATAGGTAAGTAATCGGAATAAACAAACGAAACGAAACACAAAATAAAACGAATGAAAATAGCAATTTTCTCTCTTCGAGTCAAAAGCTTTAATATTCAAAACGGAATTCCAGTCAAAATATGCCCAGGCGTACACGGGAGAGCTTATTCAATTACTTGAAGATTGATGTTGGAAGCCAGGAAGTGCTGATAGCGGTATGCTGTCCGACAAGACTCACTCAGTGACGGCCAGTTCGCTGGCCCATTTAAATTGTTGACGGCACTGTCCTTCTAGAATCGGGCAGACACAAAGAAAATAAATACTAGTTCACTCTACTGTCCGCATCTTGAACAACCATCACAACCCTACGGGTTAAGGTAAAACTCCTGTGTAAACCTTTCCGAAGCCCTTGCCCATTCTGTGAAGTGAGCTTATTTCTTCTTCTTCCAAAATTGTTTAAAAACCCGGAGCTTGCCCGGAAAGGGAATCTAGCAAAAATATCATGCCAAATGTAATTCATGGAAGCCATGGCCGCCATAGCTTTGAGAAAAGTCTCAAGAAAAAGAGCCTGGGCTCAAAGGAACGCATATACACCCGTTCGCGACTGAACCTACCTTGCCATAATATGGCTCCTGAAAATAACATCATTATAATATAATCAGATAACATCACTATAATATTATTATAGTGATGTTATCTGAAGGGTATTAGTAAACGGTTCCAAAATATCGCCTCGCGTGGCATGTCAACTTTGGCCAAGGGAGGCCACTTTTCCTCATGTGGTATCTCGTCCCTGGCTCAGGGAGGCCACTTCTTCTTGCCTGATATCTCGTCTCTGGTCCAGGGAGTTCTTCTTGCTTGTTATCTCGTTTCTGATCCACTGAAGCCACTGCTTCTTGCTTGATTTCTCGTTGACGGCCCAAGCAGGCCACTTCTTCTTGCTTTAAGTCTCGTATCTGGCCCAGGGAGGCCTCTTCTTCTTGCTTTAAGTCTCGTATCTGGCCCAGGGAGGCCACGTCTTCTTGCCTGATATCTCGTCTCTGGTCCGGGGAGTTCTTGCTTGTTATCTCGTATCTGATCCACGGAAGCCACTGTTTCTTGCTTGACGCCTCGTTGACTCGTTGAGAATCTCCTCACGCTGCATCTTGTCTCTGATCCTGAAGGGACCAATTCTTCATGCGAGATATCTCGTCGCTAGTCGTGAACGGGCGAATACCCCCCCGCAGTCTCTCTTCCCAACATCCATCTCTCCTCAGGCCCTCAATAGCGCCCCTTCCTCCCAGCCTGGATAACTGGATCGTCGCGTACAGCACGGCATTCACTGTGAAAAGCGCCAACAGCAGCGGGCTCAGAGAGCAGCTTAACTCCACACTTCTCAGGAAAGGATCCTGTGCTCCCCCTCAAGTTATAGCTGTACCAAGGAAATACGGACAGACAGACAAACAGACGGACACGGTATATCGTTCTCCATCGCTGATAAGGAGACCAAGTGAAAATTCTAAGCGATGTTATTGAGAGTATACTCTGTAGGCGAATGTTTTCGGCTACCTAATACTACATTTTTCGTTTTTATTGGATGACTCCTTTTTTAGTTAAATTTACGCCCCCCCCCCCCCCCCCCGCACTTTTGAGTCCATGGCCCTTCTCGTCCTGAGGTATTACAATTCGTTAATAATTCATTACTTTAAGATTTTTACATAAATCACGACGTCGAATCTATATTTAGTCCAAATAAGAATTTTTTGACGTCACATTGACGAGACAAAATTAGAAAATTTCTAATTTTTAAACATTTCTATTAAATTTGAATAGAATTAATTATTAGTTCTGCGAGGCGTGAACTGGTTGGAAGCTTCATTAGTTTTCAGCGTGTCATTTTGTGACTCAGCTGACGTGTTTTTGAGTTGGTCAGCTGAAGGAGAAGAGAGCTCTGTACAGTTCTGTGACGTGGGAAAACAAAGTTTTGCTTTTCGTTTCCACCAAGTGGTGAAATTCCTGCAAACGTGTGAATGATTCATCTCTCGCGTACGATTAGCGCAGTTCAAATCAACCACAGGATGTCCGAAGTAAGTATCGCTTTTTGCACAGATGTGTTTACTCTGGTTAATCTGTTTACAAAGAGGTTCGGAGTGGAGCAGCGTTTTCTTTTATAATTCCGGCATTTCATCTCAAGTTTACCGACTCGTCAGCTTTTGACTGAAGTCTCATCTAGCCCAGAAAAGTAAGCGCAAAAAAGGGCTCAGGAACCTAAAAATTGCTCGATCGCTGGAAATCGTTTCACTTCCTCTTGGTGGTCCTGAATGACGGTCCTACATGAGTTTGCGACGGTTTTTAGGTTGAGCTTCAGATTTTAGAGCCAAAAAACAATGACATGTTCGCATTTTATTACATTTTTCACGTAAGAATAACTCGAAAAGTAAGCATTCTACAGAGGACGTCACCATGTCACTTTTTAAAGAGCATCAAATTCCGCTTCGAATGACCTTCTCAAACTTTGAAATCGGCCCAACCGTTCCGCCGCAGTCGCCCTTCAAAAACGATTTTTCAAACCTATGCTTAAAAGTTGACAACGCTCAACTTATTACGCCTGTAGGTTGAAAATGACTGCTCCGAATGAAAACTATAATGGGATCAAAGTTGTAGAAAATTAGATTTTAAATCAGGTGCTTTCGTTACATGTTTCAACAAAAAAAAAAAAAAAAAAAAGCATAACGCAGAAAACTTCATTTCTAGCCTGCCTGCTTCTTCTGGTGAATGTTGAGTTCAGATAAAGTTTCGTGCGTTGGGCAGTCCAAGCAGAAATTTGACGCTACGACCTTTTTTGGTTTAAAATTCATATCTCAGCACTGGAGTGAGAAAATTTCAAATTTAAATACAGAATCAGATTTAAAACCAAATTTCGTACAACTTTGATCGAATGACATTTTTCTACTGGAGCAGTTATTTTCAACCTACAGACGTTAGAAGTTGTCAACTTTTTAGCGTAGTTGGTAAAAACTTATTTTTGATGGGCAATTGCAGCTGAACGGCTGAACCGATTTAAAAGTTTTAAGAGGTCATTCGAAGCGAAACTTAATGCTCTTTAAAAAATGATATGGTGACCTTTTCTCTGGGATGCGTACTTTTTCAGTTATACGTGAAAAACGGAAAAGTGAGAAAATTTCGAGGTTTTTAGGCTCTCAAATTTAAAGCTTAATCTAGAAACCGCCACAAACTCATGAACCAGTTATTCAATACCCCCCCAGAAGGATTGAAACGATTTCCAGCAATTTGCTCTGGACTTACCTATCCGTTCTCTGATAGGTGACGTTTCATTCCAGGGGCCTTTCAGGATGTACGTCGCTCGGAACAGCCAGTTCGCCGAGTCTTCGTTTTTCTACACCCAGCAGTCGTCCGGATTGGAAGTTCTGTGGAAAATATATTACGTCGCGGGTGCCGGTAAAAATGGGTCGGTTGACAAAATACGGTCGATAATCCACCAGAAGGACGTCATAAGTCGCGCTCTGGTTATGAAAATAGTGTACACCAATTACAGTAAGTTAAGTATGAAATTCGACATCGAAATTATCAAACAGTCGAGTTGCACGAGGGGGTTGATTTACCCGAAAACTGTAACGCTGCCGAGCTCGAGGGAAATTGAGTTTGATATTTGGAAAGAAGATAAATTGATAGTGACGGACAAATTACTCGACTGCAAAAGCGCCAAAGAGATAGTATTCCACATATCAAGAGCGAAACCGCTGACAAAAAATAAATGCGGCTTCGGGGTGAGCCTTCTTGATAATTGCATACACCAAGATTTCATTGATCAGCTGAAGAAAATTTACGAGGATAAAAAACACGCCGACTTCTCCATAGTTGTCGGCACCGAGCAATTCAACGTTCACAAATTAGTTTTAGCCGCGAGAAGTCCCGTTTTCAACGCGATGTTTGAAACTGGGTTTACGGAAACGTCCCAAAACCGCGTGATAATCGTCGATTTCGAGGCCGAAGTCATCGACAAATTCATCAAATTCGTCTACACGGGCGAATGCGACGTCGACGAGCACGCGGCGGAATTGATGGCGTGCGCCGAAAAATACGACGTTCGGATGCTCAAGACGATTTGCGAAGACGTTTTGGCCCGAAAATTGAAATGTGAAAACGCCGCCAACATTCTGCAATTGGCCGACTGTCACGGGGCGGTCTCCTTGAAACAAGCGGCGTTGAAGTTCATTTGCGGGAACATCCAGGCGGTCATGGCCACTCCGGAATGGAAGTTCATGTCGAAAGAGCTCTTAAACGACGTTCTTATGGCGGTTTTCGATAATATAGGCTCGCTATGAAATAAATAGGGGGTTCGCTTAATTTTTTAATTGCTTCAAATTTTCAATGTTTTATATTTTATGACTATCTGCGGTTTATAAATAAATGATGGATAGCAATAATTCTGTGTGCATGATTATACAAGATGGTATTTATTATAAGAGGGTTCATCTTTCGGTCGAGAAGATTTCAAAAATCAAATTTCTGTCTGACGTTGAGGCCGTTTTGAGCAGTTATAAATCTGAAACTTCGACAAAATACTCGGTTAGCCTTCTAGTTGCGCCCGTGGGGCTTTGTGGGGCTAAAAAGGGGCTACGGGATGAATTATTGAAGGTTTTCGGTTGTGTGTTTGAGTTAGGTGTCATTTTCGAAGCATTTTTGGACGTAGAATCTATTTTTGGAGTTCGGTTCAAGTCTTTTAAGGATGCCTAAAGGTCCAATGTCCAATGCGAGTTTTCCTGAGCTACTTTTATTTTCAATCGGTGCATTCAAATTTTGTAAAACTGTTGACAGATAACCGTTGTTTTTAAAACTCCACTTAACGTTAAAATTCAGGTTATAATCATTATTGTTCTCCATGTTCTCAACCTAATTTCAATAAAATAGCCCTCACTCCTTCAATTATAATTTTAATAATAATTATTATTAAAATTGGTTTAGGCGTATATTTTTTACATAGGTAATGAGTTAAGCTTGACGTTTTTATTTTATTATTTCTCCCATTTTTTTTTTTTTTTTTTTTTTTTTTTCAAATTATCGTTATTAGGTACAGAAAATTATGGGTTATCGATACTTTTCTTCCGAAATCACGAACCGAAACGAGTGACGATACTTGAATGATATCGTACCAAACTTGTATAATATACCTACAAGTTTTGTATGGCAAACACAAAGGCAATTAGCCAAACATGACATGTAACATACATCGTATTAGCCAAAATCACATCGTGAGCTCGCCTTTGAATTGTCGCTTTTACACATTATATAAACAAAAGGACACGTTTCACAAGGACAATTTAAATAATATTTACTTCTTTAGTCTAAAGAATATTCTTTAGTGGCCATTGAAATCCAATCGAGTTTTTTATCATTTTTTTAAAAGACCCTTCTCCAAATTACTAAAACCTCCCATTCAGCGGTTTACCGTCTGAGTTGGCAGCAGTGGCAACCGGACAAGACAATATCTTGAACACATTGTCTTCCTGAATGTCCAGTTCACGGTGCAAGTACACGCAGGTGCGTCTTTCTCCTTCGAGAAAAGAGGAGAAAAAAAAAGAGTGAAAAAAAAAGGACCTCTGCGATAATAAACCAAAGGGGGCTTCTTGGCCTTCGAAAGGGACGTTTTGGGGCTCCGGTTCGAGCGAACAGGTTCCCACATGCTCTCGAAGGGGGCGTAGTTTGTTGCATGCTAATCAATGAATCACTCGAGAAGACTTGAAGGGGGAACCGAGGAACAACGTCTTCTTGCTTGACACGCTTCGAAGGCTTCCACTAAATACCCACACGATACTGCGAAAAAAAAAAAACCTGTCAAGAGTGAATCTTTATTTCTGCAGGTGATGTAGTAATCTGGTGGGTGTTCGTTAGTACCTACTGCCCCCCAATATCAAATTGAGATTTCTCCTCCAAAAACTTATCCTTTTGGTTTATTATTCTTGGAATAATACACCTGCATAATCGCGACGGAGGTCGACGACTCCGATCGGCCTCAAAATTTGACATAATCCGTTTCAAGAGGTCTAGATTCCAAAATCGAAATGTCCGTCCTCCGTTCGGGCCGTTTTGGGCAGTAGGAATTTTTTTTTAAATCTGAAATTTTGACAATATATATATTTTTAGTATATATGCTTGGTTTACCATCTAGTTGTGCCCGCAAGGTTTTCAGTCCGATCGCCCAAACCCGTGGGGCGCTATGGGGCTAAAATGGGGCTACGGGAGGCGTTTTTGAAGGGTTTTGGCAATGAGATCGAGTTAGGTGTCGTTTTCGAAGTATTTTTGGACGTAGAATCCATTTTTGGGGGTCCCGGAACGATCCGATTTCACTGTGGGGGATCTATAGGGTTTCATGGGGCTAAAAATGGGATTTTTAAAGGATCCCAGGAGGCCAAATATTTTCTGAATGAAAAAAAATTTAAAAAAATTTTTGAAAAAAAAAGAAACGGGAAAAATTTTTTCCTAACTTTTTTCATTTAATTTTCGTATGTAGGTACGTACAAGACTTGATGTAGGTTACTTAGTAACCTCCATCAAAGAATAATAAAAATGGTGTAAAATTTGCAGCGTTTCTTCTTTCTTCAATTATATAATATATAATTGAATTGAATATTATATAATATATTATATATTATATAATAATACAATGTTAAAAAGCATAAAATTCTGCGTCGAATGACTTCCTTACACGTTAGACCAGGTTCAGCCGTTTAGAATCCATTTTTGGGTGTCCCGGAACGATCCGATTTCACCGTGGGAATCTATGGGGCTTTCATGAGGCTACTAATGGGATTTTTGAAGGATCCCTGGGAGTCAAATATTTTTCGAGTAGGCACCTAAAAAAAAGTTTGAAAAAAATTTTCCAAAAACTTTTTTTATTGACAGAATTAAATTTATGCGCAAGTAACCTATATCAAAGAATAATAAACCCTTGTGTAAAATTTGCAGCGGTTTTTGATTGGTAAATTTTAGTGTCGGGGTGCAACGAATTGCACAGTAGAAATTAAACAGTAGAATTAAACAGTAGAAATTGACGAAACTCAAGTTGGGAGAAGAAATTGAAATGCAAATGGCAGATTAGTGGAAGGGAAATAGGTTTTCGGTATGAATGAATGGGAGATAAAAGAGTTTCTGTTTGGAAAAGGGATGCAAAGACCCGCTTTCCGATTATAATCAAGTAGGTAGGTACCTTCGGAGGTGCCAGTGCATAATATGCGCGAGGTTATCAGAATCAATATTATTGTAAGCTGTGCAAAATGAATTATCTTCATGAGACCGTCAATCACTCATTGAATTTCGTCGATTCTGATACCCTCGCGCATTCACAAACTATTGAATCAGTACGGCGTTCCATGAAAAGAAGAACACTCGACGGAGGGGTTCACGTTCTTCATTCATACCTTTGTGTTTTTTTTTTTTAATTTTATTTTTATGGAGGATGAATGTTCGAATTTTTCGGAAAGATCAATTTATGGAATTTATGGAATTTATTTATCAATTTATCCAACTCCAGTGGCAGTCATTATTAATATCACAATATTATCTATATCTATATAGGTGCATTCACCAGATTCATTAATAAACTCTTTTTCTTATTTTGCGAAGTTGTTTCCGACTATTTTTCCTTATTCATGCCCGGGGGGGGGGGGGGGGGGCAGTTCTGAGGTTTTTGCCTCGGGAAATTCTTAAGTACTGCCCCCCACTTTTTTTATTTGATAAAAAACACTACTTATGCGAAATTCAACCGGATCCCAGCTGAAAGCACATTAAAAAGTGCAGTTTGACGTTTCGAAATCACTCATTACATTTTCAAAATTTAATAAGTAAGGTTTTGGGGGGGGGGGAGAAATCTTAATTTGAAAGTGGGGGTGCAGTACCAAAGAGCACCCAATCTGGTTATACGCCAGAAGAAAATTCATTATTGTTTAATTTCTTTTTCCGTTTCTCCATTATCTCTCTCGATAAGACTATTGTCTCAGGTTGACTTTCGACGTTCTAAGTGGCCAACACGGTATCTGTCACGTAGACCCAGCTCATTGTAACCCTCGACGTCAAACGGATGGCCGAAAGGGAAAGTCCGCGTGATTCATTCGCCAAAAATTGCCGCGACCGTCTGCCCGATTGCGCCATCGGTCTTAGCGGTTTGAGATTCAATTTGAAATAATTTTTGCTTTTTTTATGGAACAATATTTTCTCGATGGTTTCGCAAGTGTTTAGCCGACTTTCAATCCGAACTACTCCTGTAATCCGGCTCCGGCGATCCTGCGGTTTATTCTGTTGGTACCATTTCGGGCTCCATCACCAGATGCACTGACGTAAAATAAGACCTCATCCGTGGCGTGACAGGTGCCATTTCACCCCGATATCCGACCCGACCCGTCATTAGCGTCCGGTTGGAAAAATCTCCCCCACTTTCCGCTCCGTCTGACATTCGAAACGCCAGAACCAATTTTCGTATGAAGGAAGTAACAAGTTTGTTGAAAATTATAGGAGTATTAGGCGTCGACAGTGTGGGGCAAGTGTTTCATTCATTTGCACAGCTTTTACGGTTCCCTCTAATGGATATCTCTTGTAGGAGTTTCCAGCAGGCCGGGCGCATTAGAGATCAATAAAATCCAACTGACCTTATGGTATTATCTTTTCAAACGCTTTTAATTTTATTGCTTTCCAGAGCTCTTTCTGCCGTATTTCAGACAGCACTTGGAGCGATTCCTGTCACGGTAAAAGCGGTTCAAGTATAGTAATGCAGTAATACGGCTTGGCGTCGCTAGGTAGCGCTGACTTCGAACTTTGCGTAGGAAGTAGGCTGTCGCCTTTTCTCCGGTGGCGATGCGACAAAAATCCAAAAACATTGGATAATAATATTTTCCTAATGTTCTTATTGGAAATTTGACGCTGAACTAAACTTCCCACAGAGCTTGGGGTCTAAAATGCCTCCTTCAGAAGTTGCAGCCTAAATCACACACAAAATACTTTTTTTTCGCCAATAGCAGCCAAATGGTATTTTTCTAACATAATTATGTTAGAACTTAAGTAGCAGTTAGTTCCTCGTTCGTATAAACAAAAATGACCCTACATCTACAATTCAAACTTAATATACCTTGATACTTTTTTATATGATGACTCATCATCAAATTTGATGATGAGTGACTTAAGTCACTGTCAGAACTTAGTCTGTACCCTCTAGAAAAAATTGAAAAAAAAAAAAAAATCGCAGATGGGACCTTTACTACTTAATAATGTACTTAATAATGTACTGTGGGACCCATAGCAACTATAAGTACAGGACATTTTGAGACTTTTTTAAAAGTCAATTTGAAGTTTTGGGTATTGCAGGAAAATCATTAAATTGTACTGCGCATTATATTGCTAGGTAACACAAATTGAATTGAAATTAATGGGACTATTGTTTAAGTGTCGTTGCTTTATAACCAATAAGGAAGAAACCGTATCACTTCCTGGAACACGCGACCTACTTTCTGCAGAGGTGACTCTAGTACGTAATTTGCTCATAATAGGGACGGTTTTTGAAGGTTTTCGCAGGTTAAACACTAGAAATAGTATGTTTTTCAAACTTTTTATGGTTGGTACGTGTTCCTTACTGAATTCCCGACAGGATGACGTTGCGAAAGTGTAAATATATATATTCCTTGTATTTTATTTTTATTTTTGAAAAGTGTCCCTATTCTAGTTCACATGTGCCATAATAGGGACACACCTTTTTTTAAAGCTTAAACCGCTTCACAGCCCTCGTATTCTCAATAGGGACATAGTTATGCTTTTTAAAAAACCATTTTCCGATTCAAAACATCAAAAAAAAATTTTTTAATGAACTTTTTCATATAAATACAAAGGGTTGCCCTAGAAAAAACTGCATTTTAAGACCCTTATCAAAATCACAACTCTCATGGTTGCGCAGCCTCGGAGCCATGGCGTTGAAAAGACAGAAACATGATGGTGAGCGGTTTACAGGTGGTAGGTAGGTAAATACCGTCAAGTTGACGGTATTTACCTACCTACCACCTGTTGACGTTGACGTGGTGGCTATATTCATATCCATTGTGGAGAGATGAGCGAGTCCACGGCCGAAGACGTCCTCATTCGATTCGGTATGGCTGAAAACTTGCAAATTGACCCAAACACCGGCTTATTTCCACTCAAAACAAAACGAGTCCAAAGAGAGGGCTCACTACGTTCGGCAAAACCGAGATTTCGTCTATATAAACCCATTTTAACACGCTGAAATGACGTTTTTGATCGAAAATCGGCCAAAACAGCAATGTCCCTATTGAGGAACCTGGACACCCCTAAATTGCCATTTTGGGAAAAAACACTTGCCAAAATTCGCTGGTTTCACTTTTTTGAAATCTGACAACGGCTTCCCTCTAGTTAATTATGAGGCTAATAATAAATCCAGGTGAAAACTTACCAGATGGTCCCCTTATATGATCACCATGAGAAGTTTTTCGTACAAACTGACAAAGCCCGTTATCACGTTATCACTGTTATCACCTCCCAGACGGCGGGAGTTGAAAAACGACTTCTTCTTTTGTTGTTGACTCATCATTAACATCCAGAAGAGTTGACTTTCACCATGAACGTGAATTTTAGTGTAATAGGAAGCCGCCAGGGGCGATTTTAATCTCGTTCCGCCAGTTCTGTCCCTATTCAAGGTACTGTCCCTATTATGAGCAAATTACGTACAACCGCACTCAAATGAGCGCTCTGAAACACCCCCTTCATTACAACTTCGTCGACTTGTTTGGACATGAATCTGACGTATTCTTGCCTTCCTGCCTCTTGTTAGTGTAGATAAACATCTCTGAATATGATCCAAAGGTTATCTCCGGTCAATATAATTCGTTTTTTCGTGTTGTTGGAAACTTGTTGAGGGTCAGTCAACAAGTTTCCAACAACATTAATTGAAACGGTCAACATCACCATCAACTATTATTCGTTTTTTCATTTTTGTCCACCTCTACCGCACTTGTCCACCTTCCAGGGATTCAGCAAATTTTACTCTCACCCCAATACAGTTCATTCTCACCGTGTGTAAGTACGCGTATAGGATGTCCGTACGCGAATTTTAGTTAGATCAAATGGAACTCTACCATTTTAGCCCACAGGCAGCTTTGGCTTTGGGAAAGCAGACTTATTTTGGCTGTGTCTGTAGGGATTCCCTCATCGTTTACCGAATTTCCTTGCTGAGCAGCCGTGTCTTACGATACTCAGGCCAGAGTGTGGGCGCGGGAGTGCAATCGACCAGGTATCGAAGGCTTTCTGGATAGCTGCACGTACCTGACGACTCTCCAGTCTTGCGGGATTAGCCTACCTTTCCCCCCGTTTTGATGTCAAACCCCAGCGGCTCTGGACCGGTAACTATTGCAAACTAGGCCGCTCAGGGAATGAAAGACGTGGGAGCGTTTAACTGAGTTTGCTCTCGCTAGATGGCCTCCCTGTTGATCGTTGCCGCACATACCCTCCAAACCCACCCAACACCATCCTAGAGTGATGTGTGAAAACTAGGGATGGGCATTGAACAGCAATCTATCGACAATAATTGTCATCCGTGGAAATCTAATAAGTGCAAAATGTTCACAAGAAACCCACAATAATTAATAACTCATAATAATTCATAATAACTACCTACAAATGTTTTGGTTAATTATTCTTGGAATAATACACTCGAACATTCGGAGCTTTTACCGTAACACCAATTTAGATGTTCCTGGTAACGCCTAGTGCAAAAAAAACCACCGTTAACTAACGAAGAACTCAATGAAGTGAAACTTTCCCACACTTTTGATATCTGGGTTGGGGGGAGTTTTAAAACCGATCCGGAAGAGTGGAAACGACGGATAAGATGTAATTAATGGAGAATGACAGAACACATTTAAAGCTCAACGGTCGAAGGTTAAAAGCGTAAAAAATCGTGGGAGTAGTCCATTAGGATGTGAGAGGTATCACAACACCCTAAGGGAGTCCCCTCGACCAGCCAATTGAGGGCGAACACCTGCACTGGGTTATGTACCTGGGTCAATTAGTGACATCAGGGCCAGACAATAGCTCTGAATCCACCAGTACTGCAAGGGAGTGTATTTTTTGTGGAAATTATCGTTTTGTGTAACCGACTACCAATCCAAAGTCTGGAGGAAGGATACTGTTTATTTCTCCGTTAGAGTCTAATCAGTTGCACCCCTCAGCAGGAAAAGGGTGGATGAATAACCCCAGCACGAGGAGCGGGAACATTAATCTTCAACCCTTTCGCTCACGATAGATAATGAACATTTATCATTTTCTGCGTAAGACAACATTACCATACTGATGAAGAGCTCCTTGAGATTAAAATACAGTTGAAGAGCCTCTTTGTCAAACACCAATCTTCACTTTCAGACGCACAGCATAATTGGACTAAGATTGATTTGGGAAAGTAAAGCAAAAAATAGTGAAGAAAACTATTGTAACAGCTGCTGAATCTCAAGTTAAATTTCATAAAGATATGTACAAATCCCTGAGGGGTAACAACTACTTTTCTTCAATGGTTTACTTCCCCAGCAATAAACGGATTGGGCCACCTCCTGCCAAGTGTGAAACCGCTGATAAAGTTCAATTTTGAATCAATAAGGGATCCGTCTTTTTTTACAAAGTGGAAAATCAAAAGGAGAAAAAAAATCCTATCATCGGTGAGCAATCCGGCTCAGTGCCTAATCCCCCAGGCAAACACAATCTTTCTTTTTCAACGGAAGACCCTTCAACCAAACTTCACCCCCGGAGACCGCTGAGGGGCTCTCTGACTACAAAGGTTAAACTTCTTTCTTTCCTTTCACTCCCTTTTCCCACCGCAGGCTTCCTGTACTTTCATGGACTTCAAAGCTGGTGGATGACCAAGGATTGTAATGTGGTCTGCTTCATGGTGCTGAGGAACACATAATTGAGGAGTTGATAATCAACGAACAGATGAACAGATCGGACGAAATCAACTGGCAGTGAATCAGCGCCTTGGCAACTGGGCATCTGTTTCTGCTTAGCTCGTGAGAGCCGGAAAACCTCCAAAATATTATTTTGGCACTTTACAAGTGTGATTCTCCGAAAGTAGGGATATTCTTGTCCGGAGCTAAGTACAGCGACCCCTGATCAGATAAATTTTTTTTTTTAACTCTTCAGTTACAAAGCGACCTTAACTTCATTTTTTTCCAAAAATTTTTTGGAATTATTTAATAATGTTTTTAACGTTCGCTGTAGTATTTTTAAACTGTACTCAATTAGGATATTTCGCAGACCGTCACATGTCCAATAATTGGAGTTATTAAGTTCAACTATCCATAATTTTCACCCTACAATTTATTTTGCCTAAACAATAGGTAGGTTGTGTTAGTACACTTTTCCACAAGAGCATAGTAAAAGGAGTGCAGAATATATTTATAAGTTTAGAGTCAGGTCAGCAATAAGGTTTGTCCAAAGATTTTATCATTTTTGAAAGCAGACCCTCACACTAGGAAGTGAGGTCTTCGCTATGGTTATGACGTCACAACAAATTGCACATTCAGGTGATTCTGAAGTTCGATGATTTCCTGTCAGGCCATCCCGCTTCCTTTCATTGGATTGTTTACATTTGTTGAGGGGATTTGAGGCCGAGTAAAAGTGACGACAGACCCTCATGCTTTAACTACTTCGCTCCAAGAACCTCCTACTTTTTTGATGAATTTCCCAGAATACCTGAGATTTCAGTTGGAGTAGAAGAGGCCAAAAGGGGAATCCTCTAGTTGTTACTCTGACCTGTCAACATGTGTTTGAAGGACAAAACGCAGGCCCTCAACTTTTCAACTTCGTTTGAAGATTTCAATTCATTTAATTTCAACTTCGATTCAAGAATCGATGTATTTGCACATCATCCACAGCGCTTTAGTTTACAGAGGAAAAATAGATGTTGGTAAGGTCTGTACCGCCCTGAGGATGATGCACAAATCCATCGAAACGTCGGCCTAGAGGAGTTTTTAGTTTGACCGACCTTCAACAATCCACTCTATTTTGTCAAGCAAGTCAAGTTAGTAAGTTTGCAGGTCAAGTCACGTCCTACCTAAATAAATAAATGTATTTATATATATGAAATATATTTCGTAATGTTTTCGTGGTTTTTTTACCTAAGGGGAGTAATACATAGATTATGATAAAACAATTCAACAATAATCGCACTTTAAGAACTCTGGAAAATGAGAGTCAAATATCCCTACGTTCGGAGAATCACCCACAACTCAAAATCGGATCATTCTACGGAAACGTTCACAATATATCGACCAAATTAAGTAACTAAATGTCCTTTCGAATGACGTCAAGAACCTCAAATTCGGCCGAGGAATTTAGTCACAGTAGATCGTCACAAATCCTAAATTTTTACCAACTTTGACAAAACGTGGGTTATGCTCATGTTCAAACGACTAAGATCAGAAAACGGCTACTCTGATGAAAACAATTCTATAGGTAATGAAAGTTGTAGGGCATGAAATTACTCATGAGTGGAGCTCTTGAATTTTCAAATTTGCTCATTTCTAAGCATAGAATCACACAAAAGCCCAAAAGAGGTCGTAACGCTGAATTTTCGACCTTTTTGAAATAACATGACTGTTGAACCCTAAAATCATACAAATTCGTCTTTTTTAATTTTTACAAATAAGTAACCTTCTAGCCACCTACTAGCTGGCTACTCAAATGGACACCCAGAGAAATCAGCCGATTTGTCTGATGAGTCCATGACGGTAACAATGCCATAAGAACGATCCCTTTCAAACGAACAAGAAAAAAAACCTGATATCAATGCTTGCACGAAAGGTTGAGATCAGAAGGTTAGCAGGTATAGCGGGCCACAGACGAGGCAGATCCCCTGATTGTAAAAACAGCAATAGACGTTGGGCTTGGGACGAATTGCGACACATAATTTTCGGGGTTCCCTAGGTCGGACCCACGAAGGGTCGGATTACGCTTCGAACTCGAAGTCGTTATTAGCACGGTCGTAAAAATGACCGTTCCGAGTACCTGAGATGGCCCTTTGAGACACTCTATTTATAGAGTGGGCCTTGCTTATAAGCAAGGCCCACTACACGAAGCACAGCTATATTATGAGTAGGCCTATAGGGGTGAAATCGAGACTACTTGCGATTCTCCCACCAACATACTAACATAGCTAATATATTAGTTATATATTAATGTCAAAATTATGTCAAAGATGGGCGTATTCGAATTCATATTTGCGAATACGAATATCAGCCAAAGCACACCCAACCTGCGAATAAGAATTTATTCGTATTCTCAACTGTAAATACGAATATTCGTATTCTCAACTGTAAATAAGAATATACGTATTTTCGGACGTATAAATACGAATATTCGCCGAAAACATTTGCGAATATTCGTGTTCTCGATGATGAAATACTCAAAAAAATGAAAATACATGAAAAAATGAAAATACACTCGTATACCGTCGTATTCGCAGGAAAAAATCCTATTCTCACTTATCCAGGTAATTCCCACTTATCAAGGTTAGTGATGGTCAGGAATGGTTTGGGATGGTTAGAGATGGTTTGGGATGGTTAGAGATGGTTAGGGATGGTTAGGGATGGTTAGGGAGGGTTAGGGATGGTTAGGGGGGTTAGGGATGGTTAGGAAGGTTTGGGGTGGTTAGGGAGGGTTATGGATGGTTAGGGGGGTTAGGGATGGTTTGGGATGGTAAGAGATGGTTAGGGATGGTTAGGGGGGTTTGGGATGGTTAGAGGGGTTAGAGGGGTTAGGGATGGTTAGGGGGGTTAGGGAGGGTTAGGGATGGTTAGAGATGGTTAGGGATGGTTAGGGGGGTTTGGGATGGTTAGGGATGGTTAGAGGGGTTAGAGATGGTTTGGGATGGTTAGGGATGGTTAGGGGGGTTAGGGATGGTTAGGGGGGTTAGGGATGGTTAGAGATGGTTAGGGATGGTTTGGGATGGTTAGGGATGGTTAGAGATGGTTAGGGGGGTTTGGGATGGTTCGAGATGGTTAGGGGGGTTTAGGATGGTTAGAGGGGTTAGAGATGGTTAGGGGGGTTAGGGATGGTTAGGGATGGTTAGGGATGGTTTGGGATGGTTAGAGATGGTTAGGGATGGTTAGAGATGGTTAGGGGGGTTCGGGATGGTTCGAGATGGTTAGTGATGTATAGAGATGGTTAGGGATGGTTAGAGATAGTTAGAGATGGTTAGGGATGGTTAGGGAGGTTTAGGGATAGTTAGGTGATCCTGTTAGAATAATCTGCCATAACTGGCTAAGTAAGAATCACCTGGATGAGTGAGAATGTCGTGGATAAGTGAGAATTACCTGGCTAAGTGAGAATCACCTGGTCAAGTGAGAATCACCTGATTCACACTGATTGAACACTGATTGATTAGGTACCTGATTCATTGGTTTGAAAAGTATTTTGTCAAAATTTCAGATTTAATGAAAAATTTATACCTACATCCCAAATGGCCCGGACGGACATTTCGGATTTTGAATGTAGATCTCTTGAAACGGATAATGTCAAATTTTGAGGCCGATCGGATTCGTCGACCCCCGTCCAAGAATAATAATTATTCCAAGAATAATAAACCAAAAGTGGTAACTCATTAGTGCTGAACATTACTTATATTATAAGTAATGAGATTTGGGTGATGACCTATACCAAAAGACCTAAGTCAAGAGTTTTATTTTACTGCAATTTAGTATCTCTCAATCCTGGACTCCGGGCAGCCGGCCTTCTCACTTGAATTAAGGTAGCCATTGAGTATTGACCACTTGAGGAGGTTCTGGCTGAGGTCATAAACAGCTCGCCTTCGTCAAATCGGATTAGCCCGTTGACAGCTAAAGGTCTTCGAGACTGCCCAGGTATAAGTCCAGGTATGGGCAGAAATCATGTGTCGCAATTCGTCTTTTACCATGGAACCGATCAGCATCATCTTCCTGATGAAACCTGGGAAAGGAAGACTAGGTACATGATTTTACAGTCCTGACAAGTGTAAGCTATCAGAAGAATAGCAAGCCGAAAGCTGAAAAAAGTGCAAATAAGTATAATATACTTATTATGTTGGTTATATACATATTATGTTGGTTTTTTGGCTCAGAAACCGTCGCTAACTATTACTCTTATTTGGGATGCCCAAAGTGAATTAAAATCATTTTCAGCTTTACGCTATTTTATTGGTCTAATTTGCTTGGGCTATCAGTAAATTTTGACAATTTCCCAGAACTACCTAATTGAGCTAAAAGGCTTGAAATATGGTCATTACGATTCAACTTCGATCACAATGGAGCTCGGTCCAAGTCTTGTTAATCCATCTCCGGTTCACGTCAATGCTCCTGACCCCTTCCAAACCTTTCAAGAAGACTTTTCCGTTAATTTTCCAAAGGGGCGAAGGGGAAGAACACAATTCGGTGATCCGCGGATACTGAAGATTAATCGCGCGGGCGTCTTGACAGCGTACGACAATCCCCAGTCCATTGTTGTTTTCAACCCTCGAGGGGCTTCAGATAAAAGCTCCTCTTTTCCACTTTTTTCCTCTTTCTATTTTTTTTTTTTTTTTTTTTTTTTTTTTGTCTTCTTTCTTTCTACCCCACGGTTCTTTATTGCTTCCCTTCCACTTTCCCTTCGTCGATAGTCCACGTCAAACAAATAATATCGGAATAGGCTTCCACCAAAAGACCCCTTTTGTGCGCCCAGTCGACGAGAACATTGTGCAACCCGTGGCTCTTGTAGTTGGACGAAGTTGGAGGGGGGGGGGGGGGGCTCCCTTAAATACAAATCATACCCTCATACCTCTGGTTTGTCTCTTTTTCATCCCCCTTTACTTTTTCAAAGTCGGAGAAAAAGCGAAAAAATCTTATCACGTCATTTTCGTCCCTTTCGAGTCTATTGTTGCCAAAATATTGCTGCTCCCCGAGATAACCAGCCGGATTTCCAAGTTGCTGTTTATGCTCGTGATTTATTTATTACCGTCTGGGGGTCTTCGGTTTATCTGATTGCTCGGAAACCGTGAAAAAACCTCCCCGAGCAATCCCACAACAATCCCTTCCTTAGTAATAATTTTGAATTTTATCAAGATTGTCTATGAGACTTTCAGCGCGTTCGCAATACTGTGGCGGATACAAGGTCTACGAATGGTTATAATTAATTAATTAACAATTAATTATAGAAAAACGCTGAAAACGTCAAACTACAAGGTACATAAAATTTACCAGACATCAGGCACCAGCAAGCTTGGTGGTATAGATTGAAAAATAAAAAAGGCAATTTCTTCAAATAACAAAAAGCTTTATTTTTCTCTCTCGCTTCCATATTTAGGCAAACAACCATTTACTCATAATTTCACAAAACCTAGTTCCGAGTAGATCGAAGTTGTCGAAAATAACATACTTATTTGTGCAAACAATGAAAAAGTAAAAAATTGTTACTCCTTAGAAAAATTGAAGAAAAAATTGCTAAAACTATTTGGCACATTTGTTTCGATAATCGAATAACACGAAAATACTTAAAGTAACTTGGCCGAAGATCATGTTGAGTGGAAATTCATAGAAGTTGGGAATTTAACAGACCTCTGGTCGCGGAAGTTGATGAGATCTGGTGGACCGTTGTAGTAGTGAACTCCTTGATTGTCGAGGAGAAGTTTGCCTGTTCCGGTTCTGTCGGGGAAAAAATTCCCGTTTGAATACGACGGTTGTTGTCTGTCGTATGTGGGGAACTTGAGGGATTTCCCGGATCTCGTGTTGTCGGGGAAAACTAATTTGTCGTTAGTTTGGGGAGCGTCGTTGTAGACGGATGGTTGGTAGGCGAGAGGGGCGTCGTGTCCTTGTACCGAAAGTATGGGGTAGGGGTGGTTTTGAATTCTTTCTTGGTAAAATTGCGTGGCGCCGGCGTAGTTGTAGGGTGAATAAGGGTCGTCGGGTCTGTAGGCTGAGTCTTGGTAGTTTGGGCCTGTTCTGTACGGGTAGGGACGTCTTTTGTAAGGGTTTTGCGGGTAACCGTAGCCGTCAGGACCTTGAGGATAATACTGTTCTGGGTACTGTTGAGGAACGCCTCCGAAAAATTTGAAAAACCCTCCGTTGTGATTGTTCAGATAATCCACGAGAGCGTCAGGATCTCTGGGGCATGTGGGATACGCCGTGATGCAGGCTCTTGAGTTACCTCTGGCTGTGTACCCGATGAGAGCGGCTCTTCCGAAGACGAGAAGAGGTGACTCATCGATGAAATTTAAGACCGTTAACAATCTGAAACAAAAACAAAGGTGAAGAAGATGACTCAACACCTGGAAGAGCATCGAACTGAACTTATTAGCATTTATGGTCTTGAAAACCTACCCGTGCGAGTCATACGTAACCCATCACAACTACATTATCATTATTCTTCTAGCCCTTGATGCCACTGAGTTTTCAAGAGTCTGATTGTGGCAATAACAAAATTTGTTGCTTGTGGCGCTTCCCGTGGCCCGCAACTGCACCATGACTGGTGGCGGGTGGCCGAATTTACTATAGAGTGTGGCCCATCGGCCACATATACAATAACTATTTCCCTCTTTTTGAACAGCTAGTGTGGGTGTTGAAACACTGTGATGTTCGACATTTAATTATTGGATGCTCTTGCAAATGTGGGCTCGACATTTTTACGATCGAGGTCTCCAACTTGCCCTGACTTGAAGGTAATAGTTAGAGAAAAAAGGCGCCTTAAGGGCATTTTCTTTTACGCCCTCTCTAATTAGAAATTTCATTCAGCAGAAAGCTCTGAGCCACCTCAAAATGAACCCTCACCTTTTCCTTCTAAATACAGAAATTTCTGCTAGGGTGCAATGAGGCTGTGGCCAAATGGTCGCAATACCCTTTAGGGTTTCCTCACGTCCACCAGACTAATTAACTTACAATTTGCTGGGAAGACCGCCTAAATAAATCCACCTTGAAAAATGCTTCATTATGCGAACCAGATAAGTTTAAATTATGACCTTCGTTCGGACCTAAAGAAGGGCCCTGAGAGAGAAATGGATCCGTAAATGATGATCCCCAGTAAAACTGGAGTTCCCCCAGGGAGTTGAGCTCAGTTTAAAACCCCGTTCCGGCATCCCTTAATATATCGGAGTTCAAAGGAAATACGGAAAAACCATAACGATCCCCAGTATTATGTCTGCGTCAACATACGGTGCTGAGAATGGGAGTTAGTCAACTGGGTCAACCTCACAGTAAATCAGGCAGTAGCAAATAAACGCGACCGTGAAATGTTGGGCTGAAATATAGTTAGAAGTTGACATAGATAAGATTGTTTAGGAGTGAGTTCAGTCCATAGCAAACAATGTGTAGACAAGCTAAAATAACTTCGAATCCTTTACCAATGGCTGGGAACGAAAATTATCTATTTGAATTGTCCATCTAGCTGCTAGATTCTAGCACATCGCATTGCGATGATCGCAAGTAGAGTTGGGTATCAATTAATAAATTATTTATAAAGATTACCTATCAAACTTCATTTCCGCCTAGTTTTCAGAAAATATCATATAAACAAGACTATCATAAATCAATAATAATAACCCGCACATGGACTTTAAAGTGTCGGGAAAATTAGGTATGCATGTGCAAGACTGTTTCTACTCATCCTGGCATTCCTGTCACCAGGACGCACTGTGAGAGACTATGACATCACCCCACTCCATCTGGAAGTTATGAAGGACACCGTCACATCTCTAAATATGATAGTCTTGCTGAAACAGTAAGTTGTTAACACAGAATGTGTTTTTTCCGAGGGTCTTGCGGTTTGAAAATGTCCGTTTGTCTGTCCAAGGCCCAAGCATACCTGCTTCTCCACACCCTCCACCCTCCTCACGTTCTCTAGCCCCCTCACGAGGGTGGTCTCATTGTGATCAGCGAGCTCTGGGGGTGTTTATAGGCTATCAAAATCACCTCCGTCGTCGACGATTCGTCCAATCCATTAGATACCTAGTGTGTCAAATTACGAATTCTTAGTTAAGGTTTTGGTTTCAATAAAGACGCGGTAATATTTCGTAGTAACAGAAAAGTTGAGCTCAACTATTAAATTCAATTGATGGCTTGTTACAAACGTTTTCCTCTCTTTTATGTTCTTGGCCACAGTGACCAATAATTTTGCACAATAGTATGACATATTGGACTAGGGGATGAAAGCTCTCATTAAGGGTGTGAACGAGCTACTCTGTACAGAGGTGAACCCTGCAGTTAGTTTCCTAAGGTCCTAAGGATAAGCATGACAAAGAAACTGTCTCTCAATCTTGTCTCAGGAAGCTACAATGTAGTGTAATAGGTACTCATTCAAAACTGTGGTAGACACAGTGTGTGGGTAAGTCGTCATAAGTCGACTTACCCACACACTGTCTACCACAGAGGACATTTTCAATAGCTGTTGTGATTCGTTATCGTTGTTTTCTTTGCAACTTCATATTATTTGATGTAATTAACTCAGTCAAATCATCCAGCAAAATGCCCCCAAAGAGGCGGGAGCATTTTGATAAAGTTGAAAGAATCTTCATGTTCACATGAACATGTGAAATGTCGCCTGTCATTTTTTTATATTATTCTAGGAATAACACACCTATGTAATCGCGACGGAGGTCGAAAATTCTAATCGGCCTCAAGCTTTGACATTATACGTTTCAAGATGTCAAGATTCCAAAAACGAAATGTCCGTCCGTCGTCCGAGCCGTTTTGAGCAGTAGGAATTTTTATAAAAATCTGAAACTTTGAAAAAATACTTGGATTACCATCTAGTTGTGCCCGCAAGGTTTTCAGCCCGATCGCCCAAACCCGTGGGGCTCTGTGGGGTTAAAAAGGGGCTAAGGATGGGATTTTTGAAGGTGTTTCGCTATGGGGTTGTTAGGTGTCGTTTTCGAAGTATTTTTGGACGTAGAATCAATTTTTGGGGGTCCCAGAACGATGCGATTTCACCGTGGGGATCTACGGGGATTCCAGGGGGCTACAAATGGGAACCAAGGAGTTAAAATAAGGTTTCGTTTTCCGAGTAATTTTTGACGCATAATCAATTTTTCGAGGTCCCACATCTGTCCAACATTCTCCCGAATATTTTCTTAATGATCCATAATTAATTTTTGCACAATTTTTCTATATCAAAGAATATTAAAACCTTGTGTAATATTTGCAGCGTTTTTTCTTTTCAACCAGTTATTAATTAACCAGCGATTAATCGATATTTCGAGCCACGATTAGTCAGTTTATCGATTAATTGAGGGCAAATAATTATTATTTGAATCGACTAGTTGTTGGTTGATATCCATCCCTAGTTGCTAGTACCCGAGAAGGTACTGTGATTTGTCGTTATTTTCTGCGTGGTTGGTGCTGTCTGTGCAGTCGAAGGGATCAAACCGGGATCAATATCCTCGCTTTTGACCTCACTAATGAAATGAGACAAAACATCAGCTGGTAATGTTCCTCGTGGAAATGAAGATCTATTGATCCCATTGTATGGAGTAAGAAGGCCGTGAAGCGGACCTTTGTGCTCATCGATAATGATAGTGTAGTTATCTTACGCTATCAACGTGTCCTTATTGGTCGCAGGAACAACAGACGATGAAGATCCAGCGTAGCCGGGCTTCCCGCCGGACGTCACCTCGCAGAGCAGCCTGGGAACGCACTTGAGGTCGTCGTATCGGGCGATGGACGCCAAAGCGTTCAAAAATCCGGGATGACCGCCGGAGTGATAATTGGGCGGGTAGTTGGGCGGGTAGGGCTTTTGAGGGCCTGAAAAGGACGGTCCTCCTGAAACATTAAAAGGGATTTAATGAGTGAGCCAAACAAATAAACGGTCTGTTTACAGTTTTTGTAAACAAATTATCGAATTAGGTTTTAAACAGCCATAACGTACCGGGTCCAGTCAGAACGGGAGGAGCTCCAGGACGCTGGTAGACGCCAAAGCCGCTGTTATCAGGCACACCTGGTTGAGAAGCTCCTTGCAGGGCTGACGCCAAACTTCCGATGCCGCCATTTTGGTTGATCAAATTAGTCAACTGACTGGAAAATTAAATAATTCAACTTAATACGAATAATTTAGTAAAAAAATTAAATGTTGTGGTAGTAGGAACCAATTTGGAGTACCTACTGTTGTAAGGTGTTCCTGAATCGATAAATGTAATATTTAATAAGTATACATTTTATAATGGGCTTCATAAGTGCAGTCGAAAATCGAAGTTTCTTGAATTTTACTTACAAAGGCACCCTATGTTGGGAACCCTGCATAACGGATGTTGAGGGTGTACCTACATGCACAAAATGAGTTCCTAATTGATTTCTAGGTTTATCATTAACTGCGTTGTGTGTCCTAGGGAATGCCTCTAGCGTCATATCTAGGATTACACCTCTGGTGTCTTTGGAAGAAGAGGAGGGGAGAGCATGAATATCCCTGTCCAGGGCATAATGTGAAGCATCGCGATCTGCTGGCCTGGGAGGTGATATTGGTGTATAATTGGAGGACACTACCTCCAGGTTGGCACGAACTGTCGTGTTGGCCTGGAATGCGTTGATCCTCAGAAGGGAGCAGGAGGAGTCTGATATCAAAGTTGAATTGTCAACAGTTCGCCCTAAGCCAGCAGTATTAGGGTTAGACCTACTTGAAATCAGTGGGTCCGATTTCGCGGCTACTACGATTGATTTGTCAACACTAATGGCCTGGGCAACGGCCCTGCGCGAAATAATTGGTCCCACTGAACTGGCTTCCTTGGGCAAAGTGTCGCCTAAGAATGCCCGGTCCTCGGGCCCAACCAAAAAGTCGCCGAGTTTACTCATAATGAAGTTAAACAGTCAGTGTATTGGTGGACTGCGAAATTGTTGATGGTCCAGGTCCCGAGCGGTGAAGCTGCTCGCGGGAGAAGCTGGACCGCCCAATCTCGCCGTCGACAGCGTCGCTTCCTGTGCGTATATCGGGACCACTCGCGACGGGCTGATGAATTTACTATAGAGTGTGGCCCATGCGGCCACAATGTACACTTACCCTACAAAGTCGCCAATCGTGCTGCCTCCTGACTGGGCTGAAATCAGCGAAGGTGTTACGACGCAAACGAAGAGGAATAGCCGCTCCATAATCACTTTTCAATAAAAATACACCCTGGCTGCATGGAATCTGGAAAATGAAAATAATAAGGGAATGAGCGAGATCGTTATCAATCACACAGTTCAATTTGTATACAGCGAAGAACCGGTTTCGGGTTTTAGCCCATCATCAGCCAATTGGCTAGGGTCGAAAATTGTAATCGCCCTCTAAATTAGAAAAATGTACAATCTACACAATGTGTCACATTGAAACGTTCATTTAATGTACGTTTTAATATGACATGTAGATTCCAAAAATGAAATGCTTTTAAATTTAAAATTTTCGGAAAAATAAAAAAATAAATAGGCAACAAAAATGTGAAAATCTGAAGAAAAAAACCTTAAAAATCTGAAGATTTCAAAATCTGAAAAAAATTGGGAAAAATCTGAAATTTAACAAAATTTGAAATCTGATTTTTTAAAACCTAAATTTGAAAAATTAAAAATCCAAAAAACATGGATTATAAGCGGTGGTATATACCACCTAGTTTGTGCCCGCAAAGTTTTCAGCCCGATCACCCAATCCGTGGGGTTCTGTGGGACTACGGGAGGGATTTTTGAATGTTTTCGGCTGTGGGGTAGAGTGAGGAGTCGTTTTCAAAGTTTGTTTGACGTGGAATCCGTTTTTGGAGGTCCCAGAACCATCCGATTTCACCGCGGAGATCTATGGGGCTACAAAATTTGTACGAAACGTCATTTAATGAGGTTTCGTTTTTCCAAGTAATTTAGGACGCATAATCCATTTTTCAGGGTTAAAACAAATTTTCCAAACATTGTATACAAAAAAAAATTTTAGCCCAATTGTATCAAAACTGAGCTTTTGTAGGAAAGTACATTATTTTGCGACTGGATTGAGGAAGACGGTGGAATGTTTCGTGAATTTATTTGATTTTCTCCTTATTTAAAGTTGCCCAGTTTCCCAAGACTGATGTGTTTTTAAAGAAATCTAATTGTCCACCAAACCAAACCAGTTTCCCTGACATCTGAGGATCATTCAAGATCTTGGAGCCCAACAATCGCATCGCCATTTTTCGCTTTCACTCCATCGCCTACACGTGACCCCCACACATTCGGTTGCGTCGGCTGTGTGCCTCCTATTAAATCCGGTGTGTAAACACTCGGAGGAAACCTGTTTCATCCGATTGCAATCAACTAGGAAGAAGTTGTTTTCTGACATTCTTCTCGGCGTTTGACGCACCTCCTTCAGAACTCTTCAGAACATCAAATAAATTGTTCGACGCACAAACGCACGCTTTCCTTCAATAGAGAAATATCAATTTACAACCAAAAGCTACTTGTTGGGAGAGAGCTACTCAAGTGAAATAATTACGTGTAGTAATCACGGAAATTAAAACGAAAGTGACTAAAGGCCAGAGAAAACGGTTGAGGCGCCAGTTGAAAATATAATGGTTTTAACCCAATTCTTCGTGAATCTGGAATTAAATTAAACTGAGTGGGAGATCAAGTTTGTAGAACGAACCCCTGAGGTTCTTCATGGTTAACATTAACTTGGTAAGACGTATTCCGAATAATCGAATTTCGAAACTTCGCAGAGCTAAACCCCGCGCTGACGTGAAACCGTGCGCTCCAATTCGCCCACGAAGAAAGTGTTGTGATAGAGATATTAGCAGACTATATTTCGATAAAAGTAAAACTACACAAGTAGTTGCTCCCAAAAACTACACAAGTAGTTGCTCAAAACAACAACCTATTGAAAAATCCATGCACGTTCTAGTTTGCGTAATGCCATACATTTTGAAACATGGTCAGCCAAATACCCCACATTTCCATTTATCAACTAAACAACAATCGTAAAGAAACACTTACTGAAGCATCGAGTAAGCAATAAACACTTGAAAACGTTTACCAAAAGTTATTAAATAACATTTTGTATAATGATTATTATTGTACGACATAATATGTCATGCACTCGATAACGCCGTAAGCTGCAGCCAAAATGGTTTCTAAGCTACCCTACCATTTCCTCTCTGTTACTCTGTGTACCCTACCCTAGGATGCTCAAAAAATATCGATATATCGAAATATCGATATTTTCCCGCCGATATATCGATATTTTCGGGCGATATTTTTTCCACCGATATATCGATATATCGATATTATTTTTTAAATATCGGGAACCGATATTTTTGAGAGAGATAGGATCAAAGAGCGTGTAGGTAACTTGACTGAAAGTATTTCTAATCAAATACTATGTTTAATAGACCTCGGCTTTCAATTCATTTCCTAATCCCTTTACCGAATTGGTTCACAATCACATGACATGTTCACACATTGTGTGGAAAGTTAATGATGTACTTAATTAATGTTGGTGAGCAGATCCACGCAATTCATTTTAGTGCAATGTACTGAATATTTTGTCAGAACATTATAAACTAAGAAAATAAATTGTTTCTATGATTTTACAAATAATTACCTACTCATTACAGATTATTAAATAATCTTCAAATTTAAACCATCTTTAAACAATTTAAATCAAATTTTAAAAATCTTTAAACAATTAATCTTCAAATCTCAACAATTAATGAAAAATCTTTAAAATTTAAAGATTTTTAACAAAAAGATTGTTTAAAGATTTAATCTTTAAACAATCTTTTTGTTTAAAAATGAATTAAAACAATCTTCTTCAAATTTTGAAGAATTTATAACCTTAATTTATTTACTAGTAATCAAAGGTTGTGAAAGGCAGGGATTTTTTTTAAATTTGGACTAATATCCGATACATCGATATTTTTATACGATATATCGAATATCGATATTTTTCTACGATATATCGACCTAGTAAAACGATATTTTTTAAAACTATCGATATATCGAATATCAATATTTTTCTTCAGTATGGACATCCCTAAAGTAGGGATGTAAAACATTATTGATTCTATAAAATATCGATACTTCTTGTCCCCCGCCCGATTTATCGGAGAATCGATTCAAAGTTGAAATTTTAGAGAATCGGCCCGATTTCGGAAGAACATCTTTGACAATCAGATTTCAGATTTCAAAATGATTTTATTTCCTTAAGTACAGCGTATTAAATAATATAAATTTTATATTATAATATCACAGATAAGTACATATTATAGGTAGGTGTTTGAAAGATTAGTATCAAAACAACGAATAACGACCTAACCTTAGTTAGTTATTAGAAAGAATGACTTCATAAAAATGTACCTATGTGTCAAATTTTGTCACAAGACGTTTCTGGGTCACTCACTCGTTTTGAAATTCGAAGTACTTTTTTGAAAAAAACGATACAATTTTCTTGAAATAATCGATAAGTACATTCGAAATCTTGAAAAATCGATACTTTGTTGATTTTCTCAAGCTACTTGTTACAAAATTCTGTCAAGAATCGATATTTTATAAAAAGTCGATACAAGTCCCTTCGATTCTTTCCAAAAAGATAGATACAATTTCAATCAATTCTTTTTGAAGAATCTGACAACTGTATTTCAAAGCCAAACGGTGTTAACATTTAATGGCTCCTGTTACCATTTCATTTTTATGCACTCGAAGTCGAGGGATGGTCGACACAAAAACAAGAAACAATCCGCTGACGAGTTAGGTACTCGGTAGTTACATGTCATCTATGTAAGTATCATACTTACATAGATGCATAATGCCCGCGCGGCCCCCGTGTACTTGTTTGAAAAAATGTCAATAATTGCGCCAGATAAACAGGTAGGCTACCGTTGAATTATGGAGTGAGAAACACCCTTAAAAATCTAAAATCCAAACCTAAAATTCAACAATTTTTGCAGCATAAAACGAGTATTTTGAGTCATTTTTATATAAAATGTTCTGCACCTACCTCACAAAATGCCACTTTGGAATGATAATCGAATTTTGGCGCGGAATCGCCTTTACCGTGACCTATTTACATAACTATAAAAAAAAAAAGACACCTAAGAAGGACACCTGAAACCGTTAGGTACTATGGTCACATGACTGGTATGTTGTAATAAAAACACTGGCATTTGGTCCGGATTTACTTACTCATTAAAAGCAAAATTTACTCCCAAGTTCTCCAATGTTGAGCAGTTAGGCTCCAGGTGCCAGCATCCGGAAGTTCTGGGGGTGTCCCCAAGCAGTCATAATACAAAATATGTCGACGATGACCACACACATCACAAGTGGCAATATACCCTAGTTTTTTAAAAATAAAAAAAAAATACTCACAATTTGATGACGTGGCGCGTACGACGGACAGCCGGTGTCTGACGGAGCGGCGAAAGTACGCGGAGAAAACATCAGCCCACCTTGCGACGGAATCCTCCCACCATCCTGGCCCATCCAGTTATTGCGGGGTCGCCGTTCAGAGGCCGCCAAAAGTTTGCCAAGTTAAGTACCAAGTAGTAGTTAGGTATGTTAATTCATAGATTTGAGCCTTTTCGAAATTCCGCCCACTTTCTTTACAAATTAAGCTCGATACATGTTACATTTTTCGGCATTTAGGTCAAGGCTTAAGCTTGTTTCGAGCTAAAAATAAAAGTAAAAAAGAAGACGGTATTTTTGTACGGTGTTTGGAAGGACGTGAGACCCCAAACAAATGGATTACGCTCCCAGAATTACTCGGAAAACGACACCACATTCGCCTCCTGACATCCTTCAAAAGTTCCATTTCTAGCCCATAGATCCCCACGGTAGAATCAGATGGTTCTGGTATCCCCGAAAAAGTTCAAAAATACTTTCAGAAATACAAAAAAAACAAAAAAAAAGAAAGAAAAAAAAGGCTGAACCTTTTTTAGCCCCACAAGTTCGGGTACAATAGATGGCTATCCAAGTACCTACCTACAGCCTGGACGGCGGACGGAGATTTCATTTTTGGAATCTACACATCTTGCACTGACATCGACCTCAAAATTGTTAACACTATTTTGAAACCAAACCGAACAAAATAGAGGTTGCCATCTGAGTCGCTATTGTTAATGGGCCAATAAAACAAATTCAAGTAGATCCTAGTTTGATTTTATTTGCATCACGTTAAAAAGAGAGCGACAGAAGTACATTCACAGAGTACATACACAGAGGTACATGCAAGGCCTCGGTCAACATGAACCAATTGAAGGGCCCCCAAGAGCCGCTTCGGTCTATTACCTTATTTTCAAAACCAGTTTGAAAGGGCCTCAGTGTCAATAGGCCAACAACCTCCAAAAGTAAGTTTTACAATTATTTAAGTTTTACCAAGGCAACTTACGCCATACTATGCAAAACTTTGAAACAATGAAAAATATAATATTTTTTGAAGTTTTAGGCACTTTTAGGCCCTTTGTACCGCAAGCATTTCAATTATTGGTTTATGACATCAATAATTGATTTACATTAAATGAAATTTTCCGAATCATCACCCTACGCACCCTAAAAAAAAAGCGTATGAACAGACACATAGTATGTATTACCTACTTAATATCACTCAAAACATCTACTACATACACATTTATCATCAAAAGCGTTCATTGCATCGCGTTTTGAAATCAGCTCCCAGATAACATCAAACTTCTGCCTTTCCAAAGTTGTGTACAAAGGTTCTGGCAACACAAAGCACGAGCTAACAAACCTCCATCGTAAACCTATTACGCCAGCACGAGTTCAAATTACCTCCTCAACGAGAGGAACAAATGACTTTCAAACGCATCATAGTGATTTAGGTGCAAGCTCTACACTCCTCGACAAACCCGCTAAGTAACACTACAAGCATAACCAGGTCCACCAACTGAAAGGCATCAGACGAAAAATGAAATTATCTGGCCATTCATGAAAAAAAAGTGAAAGAAGTGTCCCTGAGCCTACGGGTAGGGGAGACCGGGGCAACATGAACCAACGGCCATTTCGTATTTTGAAAAAAACGAAAATTCGTTTTTCCGCTCATTGTGTTAGGAACTCTGGAGCTTTATTCTTATTTTGTACATAACCTGCCACCATCAGTACAATGGACGCCATGTGCATGTTACGTTCTTGTGAACTTGAAGTTATCAATTTTCTCTTCAACTCTTCATTTTCACACTTGCTGAGTTTCCAAACCAGCACTTTCAGTTATAATAGGCCCTGATCCTATGATGATCGTATTATGATTAAGATGGAATTAGCAGCACTGCTACTGAAACGGGGGAGTAGAGTAAAATACTTGTTTTTATACCGTCTGCACAATTTTTAATCCAATTTTTAATCTACGGAAATCAGGAGAGAGTATGAAAATAATCAGCGTTTGAACTTTTGGCGGTAAGATTGACCTTTCAAAAGTAGTACAACACAACGCCACCATGGCCGCTGGCATCGAAAGTACAGATTTCATGTCCGCGAAGGTTGGCTAATCTGAACCTCCCTTCAAGATGGCTGATTGTTTATGTTAGGGATGTCCCATGGAGGAAAGAAAAGGAGATTCCTCTTCTATGTTAACTTGCGTCCGCGGTTGTGGGGCGAAACCGACGCTGCTGCGACCTGCTGGATTTCATTTAAGTGAACTGTCTGATTGTGTTGAACCTCAACAATCACAGAGAGCGGTAGAAAAGAAGATTTGGGAAACTCACCACTAGCCTTCAAAAGCAGTTATCCCGCGAAAATAATAGATGAATTAACAGTGAAGTTATAAGCAATGTTGTTTTCACGAAGAGAACGCAGGAGGAAACCAATGAGGAGAACCTCAGGAGGAAAAATAGGTCGCACCATCAAGTTTTCCAAGTCAGTAAACAAACAGTGGCTCACCCTAGCGTAATAAGTGCGAACTGATAAAAAAAGGCCACCTCCAAAATGAGATCCAGCAGATAGCGTTGGGGGCGCAGGCATGAAGGGCTGGACGCGATTTCCTATGAAGAGGAATCTCCTTTTCTTTCCTCCATGGGTATGTCCTTCACCGATACAGTCGGTTCCTACGGATATTTGGAGAACTGTAGTCAGGTTTGCTTTCGGGTTCGGGACGGTAAATGACGTCATTTACCGTCCTTTAGGTTTCAAACCTTCCAACTTCTTCAAGGTCCTGAAGAATAAATCGGGACTTTTTTTGCGGTATCCGGGCGTTATTGGTCATTTCATGGAACTAGCTTTCAATTACAATATTCTTATATATAGCTCATTGAAGCAGAGAAATACTTCAATTGACTGTACAATTTTCAAATCGTAGAGGAATCAGCAACACCACCGAGCTCGATTTGACGTGATGAGTTAGTGGTAACTTTGAATACGTATTTTCAAGCTGAATGCAGTGGTAGGTTTGAACATTCACCAAGAGATAGCGTCTCTAAGAAAAGGCTTGTTGTGGAGTGATTATACTGATAAAAATCGTTTTTCTCTCTCCTGAAAAGTTGTGAAAACAAGCTCGGTGGTGTTGCTGACTCGTCAACGAAATTATACAAACACGCACTAAATACATTCAATGTATATGAAAATAAATAAATTAAATTTACATAGTACATCACCTAAGTACAGGTATTATGCCTCTACCTGACACACTCTACTCAAAAAGAACTAAACCTGTTTTTTTTTATTAATTAGCTAAAAGGACTAAAACATTGTTGATTTGTGAAGACACATCTTTGGAATGTCTTGATGGCTTGGACACTAATCAATAAAAATCAAAGAAAAAGGTCGACTGTGTATCTCAAATTGGTCCTGAGTATCACTTTAGTTTACAGAAATTGTAATGAATGGCCAGCCTGAATTCATCAAGGGCGTACTTAAGTAATATTTTGGTTTCAATGGTTGGATCGAATTAAGCCATAAGAGAATAATTGACATTACAAAAATTCCTTTAGTGTCACGTCAACAATCGTGGCGTAATAAATCACCTAAAATCAAATTCGATTCACTAGAAGAAAAAAAAACCGCATTCAGAATCCTCAACTGACGTAGTGGGGCAGCAGTTGGTACACCTGTGCCGGTGGAGGCTGGGGCGGCAAAGTGGTGATGGGGTAGAGACCTCTGGCCTCGCAGTCTCTCCCCCGTTTGGCCAGACCCCTGCAGACGGCCGGCGAGCCCACGATGTCGCCGAGAAAGACGCTGAGGATGTAGTTCTCGCCCAAGTCCCGGGGGTAGGCAGCGAATTTCCTGCAAGTAGGAAAATCGTGCTAGTAAAATCGTGTTGATGAAGTCCTGAGGAGAGTTTTAAGTAAGTTAAAATGGGGGCCTCAATTTTGGGAGAATGTAAAAATAAATAGGAGGCTGAAAGGCAGCGATACATATGGTTAACATTCAGCAGGACTCGTTTGCCACGAGAAATAATTATTCTTTCAAATTCCTACCAAAAGACTTGAGCGCCTCGAATCGTCACCCTCTGTTACCTAATCAATCATCTCTATCATTTCTCACCCTAACCACCTCATCTCTATCAATTTTAGGTTGATCTCAGTCAGTATGTAATCTGAATTTGGTGGTTGTCAACTAGTGACTCTCGTCCATTGTATATTTCGCTTCTGCCTTTCGGAAAATCGCACAACCCCTATAACCAAGAGATTGGCGGTTAATTTGTCGGCACAATCACAAAGTGGTGTATCTTTTTTCAATAACCATGAACGAACGTAAAGTCTCATTTCGTGAAAGTCACAAGTTTGAAGGCATGGGAAGGGTCTCTAGAAGATCCTGGTGCCCTCAAGTTCATAACTGGACATTCGTTTGAGAGAGCAGACAATGCCTGCCAGGGCGGACCGAGTGGGGGTTGGAGGAGCCAGCAGAAGGTGAACCCCAAGTATATTATAATAGAGCCCCAACACGTGGAGGAGAACCATCTTCATTCTAGGGTACTCACTAGAAATGGAGAGAACTCCTTTTTTGGGGTCTCATATCAGTCCAAACACTGTACAGGAGTACGGATTTGTGATGTAAAATTGTATTTTTAAATAAGAGGTGGGTAAAGTGCGTTTTTTGGAACAAGTGCATAGTGGAGCTACCACAGCCTTCAGATTGAGTACCTACAGAGAGCTGCAATCAATCTGTGGGAAAGTTTACGAAATAGCCTTCTCGTTGGAAGGCTGCTCACTAGGGTGCGTTACGACCGCGTAGGTACAACCTGACAGGATGGTTGCAAACAATCTCATAGAAAGTCTTCTCACTTTACTGAAGATGGTCGCCCCGCCGTTAAGCCATGATAAGTAATAAATTTTGGGATTTCAGCCCACATCCGCACTTGCCCCTGCCTTTTTACTGGTATGGTGCAAGTGCAGATAACAAGACTTGATTTCCACCTTGAAAAGATTTTGAATTTGATTTTCTTAATTACACCTCTCTTTACAAAACTAAAACTTCTCAGTTTGCAGTATGATGGGGGTAACTAATGCACCATCGATCTTTTATTAATAACCACCTTATCCTATTTAAATATAATTTTGAAGTGTCCAGATCCCAGTCCCCTGTAGGTGGGGTTGTGCAGTCATTTCAGTGAGAGTGGGGCCACCAGACGTCCATGTCCCAAAGGTGTTCGGCCAGTCCCCTGGACGAAATGGTCCCACGATCGAGATAGGTGTCGTTTTCGAAGTATTTTTGGACGAAGGGTCCATTTTCGGGGGCCCCAGAACGATCCGATTCACGATGATTTCCTCAATTCAACGGAGTTGTTGGAATATCTGACGCATTAAATTTTACCAGTCCCCTGTCACTTGAAATTTAAAAAACTGTTATATGAAATCAGGGGTTCATTTCTATGCGCTGTCACTTCAGTACTTTGCAAAGAGAGGTCTACTGATAATATGGTAAAAAAAATGGGATCGATATCTCGAAGAAAATGTCTTGAAAAAAGGGTAGGTTCCCCAAATTCTGCCATTTTCAGATTTTCACCGACGTGTCGCTACGCTATTGCATGACTACTGATTAGGCACAGAGATCTTCTTTCATTTAGAGGGTTTCCCTCGATCGCCAAAAACCATTCGTCCATTTTCCCCCTCTTTTTAGCAACCCCCCCCCCCCCCCCCACAAGTCGGATCGATAGATAACTACAAAATTGGCAGAGCAGGTTCAGAAACGCAATGTGGCACAGCGATGTTGTAACTGTTGAAAGGTTACTTCAGACTTGAGTCGCCCGGGAGGTCGCCTTTCCAAACGTTCGGAAGTGGGCTCGTAGGCTACCTACGTGAGCAGACCCATGCGAGGCCCTCGATCTTTATCCCACTTGGATAATAAGGCCGTTCAATTATTCCTCACTTCCCGAGTTACTCATGCCTCATCCAGTCCCAACCTATGAGCGTATCTCTTTCCTCCCTAGCCATTTCACTGAGGAGGCCAAGGGTACGAACCCCCTTGTTTAATCGGGAAGTATTATAAGACTCGTTTGGGCGACATAACGCGGCAATTTTGACTCCACCTCAAGAAATCCATTCGAGGGTAACAATAGTTGACGCAACAAAATCATTCCAGCAGGCGCAGCGACGTTTGTGGTGTAACTTGTCACAAGATTTATCAACTCCCATTCCGATTGTCTCCATTGCTTCAGAATTCGATTGCTATAGTAGGCCCAATAATAACGACTGAGCATTCCATTGTAGGTAGTGATGAATTCTCGGATTTTATGGTTTTTTTCTGGAGCCTCAAACGTTCATGGAAGTTCGTTTTGAGTGTTTGCAGGCCATATGCTACTCCCCTCCACCACCCCACCCCCCAAAAAACGAAATTTATTTATGTTTGGTGTTTTACCAGCAATTTAATAGAAATTGCCAAAAAAAAAATGGATTTTTGAAGCAAATTATTAGATACAAACTAAACTTTTTCTTTTCGAAATAATTAACTAAAACTAGGAAGGTAGTTTGTTTTCCATATAAATTTTCAAACTGAAATGGGGTGAAAGGGAGGAAGAAGCTGGACGGCGCACAGTGGGGCCAAATGGCAATATTTTAGAAAAAAACCTTTGAAAACCTCCAAACCAAGGAAATTTGACGCTGCTCGCCAACATACCCGATGGCCCTATACCTAAAATTGCTCCTTACCTGCATTTATTCTCAGTTCATTACGGTTTCCAGTTCATTTTTCATTGTGGAAGCCAAACAAGGATTCCCGTGAAGTTTGAACACAGAGATAAGTTGTAGAGCAATACGTGAAATGTACTTTTGCGTCGATCGAACACCCTTATGATTTGAGGAGGTGGCTGCAAAAAGGGCGGATGACCCAAATCCTAGTTACGAGAAAACGTTATGACTTCTGACAAAATAAAAGTTTAATAATTAAACATGTTTTATAATAATATTTATCATACAATTATTTTAAAACATATTTAATTTTACCCTTCAACTATTGAAGGTTAACGAGAAAAAAGGGTAGGAGTCACCGAGTAAAAAGACTCCAAAATACAAAAATGTTCAGGAATGTAAAACTAAACTTAATTAACTCGTGGTGAGATGTCTATTCAAGTTTAAATGTTATTACATTTGGGGTTATACGGTGTGACAATAATAATAATTTATTTACAATAATTATTATTGTCAATAGATTATTCTTGATGATTTTAAATTGAATAGATTCTAATTTCCACGAGTAAATTAAGTTTATTTTTGCGTTCCTGAACATTTTTCTTTTTGGAGTCTTCACCTGTGCGCAATTATTATAAATCAGAACAATCCCTTTTAAACAAATTAATAATAACACTTCTATCTTTTGATAACAAAATAATAATTCCAAATTCAAATAATCCACAAATTCCAAAATTTCTTCACTTATCGGAAAAATCTTCTTAAGAGTCCAATGAACTACGCACTTTTCCTACTCAAGTGATTTAACTTCTAAATAGGCAAGTAAAGGCAGCTGGAAATTACACAGCAGGTTCATTATTATGTGATCAACAATCTAACACCATCAGTTGACCCAAGATTTGTAAAGGTTTTTTTGGAAGATCCGTGTACTTACGAAAAAATAATTTCATGACTGGAATGGCTGAATTTTCTTCTAAACCCAGTGATCCCATAAGAAGAAACCATTTTTTCCACCTAAATATTTATCAAACTGCAACACATTTCTACTAGTGCTTGAATAGTATCACAAAATTGTTTAAGTCATTGTGCAAGCTGAAAAAAGGCCCAAAAACAACTGCAAATGCATTTTACCTTAACATGAACACCCCATAATTGTATTCAACTGCATTTTACGTAGTATGAATGTTATACAAACTATTTTTTAAAGTTGAAAATAAGTTTGGTTCCGCTCAGGTAGGAAAATTTCCATTTTTGAAGCGATATAAAAATATTCAATTTGAGGATTTTCCCGCCTTTACCCCACCGTGCGCTGTTCTATTAGGAAATCCAGGATGTGTTTCACAACCATTCATGGCAATAAAGTTAGTTTTCTTAGAATTATTTTAAAAATTTGTTTCTGCACGTTTGGCCTCAAATTTTTACATGTTAATCAGAGCCCCTCTTATGAAGACATTCTAAATAATCTATTATTAATACTACATAAATAATAGTTACTATTTATTCCACCTTGACACCAACACGTGCTGGCTCTCGCTCCGATTCTTTAGCTTTCTTGAAGCATAAATAAAATGCTTCCTACACGGATGAAATTCAGGACTTTCCATGAGCACGGACTCACCCAAGTTGGGTTTCACTCACCTGAACATATCGTTCCAGTCGATGTCAGTCGGGCCGGCTGGCGCCCTGGAGGCGTACTCGCTGCAAACTCTCTCGTATATGCAAACGCTTTGCCCCATTTCGCTGACTAGACGTTTTTCCACCTCGCCGACGTCTATGGCGTCGGAGCCGGTGATGGCGCCCCGTTTATTCCGGGATCTGTATGTACCTGAAACAAGAAAAGGATTGGAGTCTATCGATGATGTACGCCTATCAGTTAAAAAGCTCGAAGCAACTTGTTTTGTGCTTTCCATAAAAATAATAATAAAATTTTTTTATTTTTAATAAAATTTGCCAACTGGTGGATCGCTCTGGTTCACTTCTGGTATACATATGTACTGCCCAGTCGACTACAGTAAATGGCATAGCTCCACAAATCCACAAAATTGGCTTAATGTAAGGTGGATGCATAATGTAAGGTGGATGCGGACTATTGGCTTAAGGTGTCGACTACTGGTACATTTACCTTACAGAGCACCTGCTCTCCTATGACTACGGTGCGAAGTTGTAACATTACACAGCAGACACTTCGCTCTAAGAGCCATTTTCAGCAAAAAGGGGTTTACCGTGAAAAAATACTTAATCAGCCACCCTTTTTATCCAACATTTTCTTACTCTGGAACCTCCTCCTCCATCCGCCATGTTTGACAACATCCACCGGTGTCGAAACGTGGGACAATGAGTTATTCCCAACCACCTGATTCCAAGCGTTTTCGGAACAATCGCTCCGCTTTGATGCCGCAAAGGAAAACAAACTCCGGAGGATGAAAAAAAGGCACAAAACACTCCAAGACTCTTTACAAGTCTTGACTCATCCCGGGGCGTCCTGTTCTTTACAACTCGTCGCTGGCTCAATTCAAACAAGTTCTTACCATTTGTCTGGATTATGTAACTTTGGGGCGGCCCGCATGAGCTCAGCGACTGGTATGACCCAGAATCCTTCTTTCAAGGTGAACAAATCAGGTGTTTTAAACTGATGGGATACTTTCTTCACTGGAACCGATAACATTGGGATGCCGTTCATGCAATGGTTCATTGCTCTTAGAATGATCAACCATATCAAAAACTCTCATCGGTCTCAACATTTAATGTTGAGACAAATTTTGTCTCTTTCAAGAGGGCTCCCACAATAAATTTTAAACAAATTCAAATTTTCGGAAAAAATTTTGCTACTATCAATTTGCACAATATTAGGCAAGAAAATGCAAAATCTCAAGTTACGCACCTCCGCTCCAAAATAGGTAGGTACCTGGAGCGTTGGCAGAGTCGCGCCAGGGTTCAAATATCTACCTGAAGATTATTGGTCATGTTGTCATTTGTTCATGTTCGAATAGGTGGTACCTGAAGGTTGTTCATCTTCAGGAGCCAACGCGCCCGAGTTGGGTGGTTCAGGTTCACAATCATCTTCCACCTCCAACGGTTTGGAGGAACTTTACGGCACTTTTTGAAAATACACTTCGACTCGGTCATAGTAATTTGATTTATAAAAGAACTCGCTCAACTCATAACAACAATCTACTCAACTCACAAGAACAAGAAATCACAGAGTAACATCGACGGCAGAGTGAAAGAAGCCAACCTTGCAAAAAACACTTTTCCCAAACAAGGTTTTTATCATTAGGTATGTAACATACCTAATGATAAAAACCTTGTTTGGCAAACATACCGTATGTTTGCCAAACAACGACACGAGACGTTGCCGACAGCCCATGAGTACAAGCAGCGCTTCATCTGCGGAGCGGAGAGGAACTAGTTACAGACGCCAGATTCGCATCGTCTACAGTTTTTTCCGTATAGATAGTTATAGTCTACAGTTTTTTCGGAAAAATATTTTTTGTCTCCTTTAAGTTTTAGCTCGTTTTAGCTGAACGGGCGGTCAATATATTCCTAGGGCGTATAATCACCGGGTTCCACTTAATTCAGAGGTTAATAATAATTATTAACCTCTGAATTAAGTAAGTGTATCCCGGTGATTACTTTTCCGGGGATACCTACTGACTCAACAGGTTACGGAGAAAAAACGTGTGATAGGTATTTCATTGCTGTACCTATTTTATCATTATTTAATATTGAGTATATTTATTGCTCAAAAAAGCTATCCTTAGAAAAGTACAAAAATATCATGCAGTCAAGAGTATGCAGTCTTGGAGATCACAATGTGATGTCGTGGTCGTCAAATTTCATGTCGTGGTTTCAATTTTAAGACTCTTATTCTTTGATATACATTACTTGTGCAGAAATTTAACTCTGTCAATGAAAAAATTTAAAAAAATTTTGGGATTGTTATATCTCAACAAAAAAAATTTTTTTGATTTTTTTGTTTCGAAAATTCTTTATTTTTTACTCGAAAAATATTTAACCTCCTGGGATCCTTCAAAAATCCCATTTTTAGCTCCAAGAAAGCCCTGTAGATCGCCACAGTGATATCGGATCGTTCCGGGACCCCCAAAAATGGATTCTAGGTACGTCCAAAAATACTTCAAAAACGACACCTAACTCGATCGCATAGCTAAAAGCCTTCAAAAAACCAATCTCGCAACCCCATTTTAGCCCCATAGCGCCCCACGGGTTTGGCCGATCGGGCTGAAAACCTCGCGGGCACAACTAGATGGTAAACCAAGTACCTATTTTGTCAAAATTTCAGATTTAAAAAAAAATTCCTATTACCCTCAAAACGGCCCGGACGGCGTATGGCGGACGGACATTTCGGATTTAGAATCTAGACCAGTTGAAACGGATAATGTCAAATTTCGAGGCCTATCGGAGTCGTCGACCTCCGTCGCGAAATTATAATTAAGATTATATAATATATAATCTTAATTATGATATCTATAATATATTATATCAACTAGATGATCACATTATTGACGAAATAGGAACAGTTCCTATAACAGTTACTGAAATTGAAGACAAGAGTGAGACACAGCTGACAAGAGTGATAACATAAGTTCCTCTACGCTCCGCAGATGAAGCGCTGCTTGTACTCATGAGCTGTCGGCAACGTCACGTAACAACGACAATGGAGTAATTTCTAGGGATGGCAACGATACATCGATGTTTTTCCTTCGACGATTGGGTGCCGATGTTATGTGGACCATCGATGTTTGGATATCGATGTATCGAGACATTGATGGTCCCATTTTGTCCCCATAGACTTTGATTTCCTCCGAAAAAAAAGGAAAAAAGTTAATTATTAAATTAAGTCGAATTTACTGGTGATCTAGGAATTCCTATAGAATCAAATTTAGGTCATAATATTATTGATTTCGTTCAAATTTTCAGGGATTGTACAGGTAAGGTCACTTCTAGTTGTCAATTTATCGGGAATTAAGCCAAAAGAAACTCAAACATGTCCTCTAGCGTCGAGATTTCGGCAAATGTACTGCCTTCATCAGGGCTTAGGAGGAAAGTATTTAGTACTTAAAAGATGAGAAAGCATGGGAAACAAGAACCAATACACGAGCAAGAGAGGAAGCTTCTGTACCATGACCTTGGCAGTGTATTCATTACTTTAATTTATTATTAAATAAAGCCATACCATTAATGTATTAAATTTTAATAGGTACATTAATGGTAAGGCAATACTGTAGCTCGTTATGGAAATTCACTAGGTACCTACCAATGTATCTTTATTGATATTCACAGAAATGTAACATCTTTGTAGTTACTCCTCCCCTCAGCACTCGCATTGGGGAATTGCATTGAGATTTTTTTTTTCAACTACAGTTCTTTGTTTTTTCAAATAAATTCTTATTCAAAATAAATAAATAAATGAAATGAGAATATAATTTTAACTCAACTCAACGCTTATTCCTCCGTATTTCGCATTTATGCCACATGCTACAGCAGGTGTCATTAAGTCCAATCGTTCTCAGGTAGATTTCAACACACAGTTACTTCCACTATTTTGATTCATTTCCTTGAAATTGCTGGCAGTTGAGAACACGTCGTGGGTATGGCAATAGCTGAATCAGCGTTCATTTGAGTGTGTCGGCATCATCCCATTATGGTAGACGAAGCGCAGACGCGGTTGTTTGATGGCTGTTGTCAAAATCCTCAGTCACTCTGCCGCAATACGTTGAGCAACCCATTATCGTCGTGTTAATCGAACCGCAGGCCACCAAGGTCGTTTCCTGTCCCCGATTGGAAAGTGACAGAGCGTGGGGTGTTTTGTCGTTCAGACCGGTAACGCTCGGCATGAACTTTAAACTCTCACCTACGAGCACAAATCCATCGAGCATGAAGTATTTAAAGATTTTGACTGGGTGAAAAAATGAAAACACTGTTATATGTGTGCCAGCAACCTGCTATGCCACTGGGAAAACAGTCTGTGGACTCACCCGTTATGAGTATAATAAAATGAAAGACCGTGTGCATAATCGCGGTAATGCCGTAATGGATGAATGCAAAGGCTTCCGCAGTTCTTCGTGTCATTTTCCGCGGTCTGTCTACGATCTGCTCTCGAAGAATCGCGGTTACCTGTTGACCGACTACATCGTAATAACAATCCACCAACCAGGTAGGATCTTAGATAATTGTGTTGTGAGGAGGGATTCGCGACGGCAGCAGCCAGTCGGACGAAAATTCAGGGTGAAATGCCCTTGTTTCGTTTCGTTCGTTCGTTGTGAGGAGGGAAGGTTTATTAAGACAATAAATTATTTCTTCTCCTCGGAGAACAACACCACAAATCAGCGAACAGGTTGTTGGAGTGTCGAAGGAGGACAAAGGGGAAAAAGAAGTTGTTGCCCGTGGGGCGTATTGCCGCTTAGGTGTGTATTGCCTATGGTGTGTTCATCACAAGGAGCTTAGAAGAATAGAATATAAATAAGACCTAATAAGCTCCTTGGTTCATCATGGTTCAGGTTCTGATACATATTACAATATTCTGGCTGCTGGGGGACAACACCAGACCCCCTGATACTCTTACTTAAAGCCTTCGGTTTAAATTATTGAAGCATGCACATACTTTTATCACACATTTGGGCGTCGTTTTTTGGTAGTTAGATCACAGTAACAGCGTGTTCCTCGCTAAAAGCTACCAAATACATACAGGAAAAGCTGCAAATTTTACTCATAGGCTTATTATTCTTCGATATAAATTGAGCAAAAATTAATTTCATGTCAATAAAAAGATTTTTTGATTTTTATAGATTTTTTAAAATTTCTTGTATAGTTTTTGGAGGGATGTGGGACTCCGAAAAATTCCATGGGGTGGGCTCAAATCGTTTGAAATCTTCACAGTGAGGTTATAGTTACCACATGTCTTTTCATCCTGCCTTTAGTTTGGTATTTCCGATCCTTGACAAGATAATAAAAAATCACACACTTTAACCAAGACATCCCAAACTAACAGATCAGCCCATCCGAAGATCTCATCGAAGCTAGAGGTGACAATAAAAACCTTTTGACCTTTGACTTCAGTGGCCTAACGTTCGGAAGAATTTAGATAGGTACCTATAACCTACCTATACATAGATAGGTACCTATCATGTTCATGGCTGTGATCTTCGATCTAAACTAAGCTGTTGGGGGTGGCCCCAGTCATAGGATGTATGTAGTAGGTACCTACCTACGCTAGTACGTGCAGTACACCCGCGGGCGGCAACGCACTTTTTAAATAGTCCTGTTCAATCTAAGTGACTGAGACACAAGACAATTTCCTAAACTGTCCAGAATTCTGGCCAGTGAAAGACTGGCGCTCAGACGTGAATGAGGCTGTCACCATTCGTAACAGGCTCTCTCGGTGCTGATAAGAATGACGTGTGTGCGTTTCGAGTCTGTACAGAATGAATTTTCATTCTGTAAGAGCCTGCGTATCCCGTTCGGAATGTCTAATTGAGTGGCGTTCGTGCCTCTAGCTGCACAACACCCTGAAGCCTCAGGCTGGAAAGCATGTGAAAGCGGGGGGGACGCCCGATTATGAAACTTGGGCGTTTTTACTTCGCCTTTCTGACGACTTTCCGGAATAATTATCAATATTTGGGAATATCTCAAGGTTATAAGATTTTCATCAATAAAGAGGAGGAGGGGGAGAAATCTCACTTTGAAAATGGGGGGGAGTACTAAAGAACACCCTAAATGATTTTTGTTTAAGAAGAGAGTGGTTTCCTGCAGTCGAGAACGTGGTAATTCGAAACGCCCAAAAGAATTGACGCGGTCGATGGTTCGTCAGCGGCAGTGCGTGGAAAAATAACGTGTACTCGTCAACCTGAGCTCACATTATTGGTATCACCTCGTCATAGATGGTCTTCCAGCACTTTCTCCGACGAGACCTCCGAAATTGGGTTTCCTTTCATTCCGTATCTGACTCAGCGTAGACATGTTATTCGCAAAAACCTGGAGGCACACAGGAATGTAAGGAAGGGTTCCTTCCCCTTCTGATTTCTTGAAATAAATTCATAATTAGAATTTAATTTCAGTATGAATTTAGTTTAATAACTCCTCCCTTCCCCCAAATAAAACACTGTACGAGGGAAGCAGTTCAAAATTCCCTCAAGTCATTCCAGTAATGAAACTACTCCTCCTGGGGAATTAAGGGACCCCTAGGAAGAGGGACAAAAGTAGGATGTCTACTGGCTTCATATCAGATCAGGGTTCAGAGGGGGAAAATAAGCAAAAATATGAGAAGGCCGAATCAAGCGTTGGGGGCAGGAGACAGTTGAACCTTTGATCTCCAATGCTGTATCATGACTACTGGTCTTCAGTGGCTGAATTGGTACAGCGTTGCACATGTAATGCAGAGGTTGTGGGTTCGAGTCCCACCTGAGGCCCGATAAATTTTTCGGCCTTCCCCTTCTGATTTCTTGAAATAAATTCATAATTAGAATTTAATTTCAGTATGAATTTAGTTTAATGCTCTACCACTGTAAATACTTCTGAATTATTTCGGCAAATGGACTAGGAGAAAATCGAGATTTACAACAGAAAACTCCACGACCTTCACGCGTACTCAAGACCTATGAGCAAGTTTGGAATCGATTTTAGATCCCATATCATGGATTTACAGTCAATGCCTTCTCCCCAAGTGATTAGGAGATTCCATATTTCATTAGTTTACTACGTTCAAGGGGTTATCAGTTATCTAAATGCAGAACCACCCTCTAAAAGTTGCGTACCTACTCATGATGACTCAAGACCGGCACAAGAAAAAAAGTTAGTTTTTCATTTCGCCTGAAGAGCGCGTTTTTAACTATTTCGATCTCCGAGCTAGTCCGTTCAGTAGCCCAACATCCCTGGAAGGGAAAATACAGCTCGTGGGGGATCTCCAGCAGCCAAAGAAAAATTTTCACAGAATTTACTGAGCTAAGTCATGTTTGTTGAGATACTTTTTTTCCAGACATTCACGCTTGTAAAATGAGTAATTCAAATTGTTTGATTAGATTGTAATCACCCGTAGAACACAAAACGGGTTCGTGTGGCGATGAAAGCCCAGTTTACCCTTCTGGAACGACAGAGTTAGCTTGCCAGCCATTTTGAGATACTTTCTCATGACCGTCACACTCAAAACCTTCACGCGACCATCACGTTTCACCAAGTCAAACTTGTGAAGGTCATGAGGGATTAGTGAAGGTTTGGATGATTTAATAACCTATCTCATTGACTTGACCAAGTTATTGTAGTATATTGTATTACTACTAGGTAAAAGGCAAGACCATTGTGAAAAACTCATGACCTTCACTCAAGAGTTCATAACCTTCACACAAAAGTTCAAGACCATCACGAAAACTCAAGTCCTTCACGCCTAGCTTTCTCCATTTCAGTTGCAGAAATTGACCTTCAAATCTAGTTTCTAACCCTAATTATATTTTATATTCGGTCACTGGCTACGGATACTGAAAGTAATTGGGAATATATATTGAGTTCCTCAATAGTTATACCAACACCAATTCATGTGATGGTCTTGAGGCAAGCACATAAATCCGTCTTGGTTTTGTAGTGATATCTTTTTGGGGGCTACATAAAGTATCTCACCCTATATATTTTCGAAAACTAGGGCTTTCCCTGGACCGGAATCAATAACACTTCTAGAGAAAACGATGGAAAAATTTTCGGCCTAAACGAAACCCCAAATTTCCGTTTTTTTTTGGAATCACCAATAATTTTATTGATTTTGGTTGTTTAAACAACCTTTAGAGCAGAGTAATTTGAAACTTGAGTCAATGAACTCTTGCTTCGCATGGCAGAGAAGCATACAATAACGCTGATTCCTAGTGTTATAGAGCCAAAGGGAGCTTTAAAAAAAAGGTAACCAAAGTTCAAGAGATGAACCCTAAAAGAAACTAGAAGTCGGTCGTCCTACTCAGAAGTCTTCTGATTCAGTTCAATTTTTTTTTTTTTTTTTTCTCACTTCACCTAAAACTCTGACCGCATTGGATCATCTTAACTCAGGTGAGACATCCTCGTGTTTCATCCCGTTGCCACTATAACCGAATACGTGAGCCCATTGGCCTATAGATAAGCTAATGGGATATTCGATACGGGGGTCTGCGGTAAAAAAATCACATTTCGGAGACTCGGCTGAGCATGGAAGGTCGTGTTACACTTGTCGCAAAATCGGTCGGTGAGTGGGTGGTGTTGAGATTATATTCGAGGGCTTGATTGGGAAGTGCACGGAAGCTAGCCAGATGGGATGTGATTTGCAGAAGAGCCAATTCTGCAAATGAATATATATAGGTATTCATCCCTCACACGATATTATGATATATCATAATATCGTGTGAGGGATCTTGTTTGAAGGTTTGACAGCTTGGTTTGCAGTCGGTGTCAGAAAATTTGTTCACAAACATGAGGTTTGAAAGCCAAGTTTAATCGTGTACGGGAGTGTCAATCCGTGTTTGACTGCTTCAATCCGGCCATACCGTAAGAAGGATGGACAATATCCGTACTTGAACACTGTACAATACTAAAACACATGAACGGTGAATGGTGATGTGATGGTAGGCTTGACAGTTGGTTTGAACTTGCTTGACAGCCAGTTGACAAACCAGGTTTGTTAGCTAGCTTGACCGTGTACCAAGGGTCTCGTACCTCTGGCCAGTTTTTGAAAACTGACTTTTCGACGGTAACAGAATAGACATATATGATTTTCAAATTTCTCATCATTTTCTCAAAAAGTAGCTATTTGGCTACCAAACTGCGGAAAAAAAGTCAAATACCAATTACTCTTCTCACAGGAGCAAATTTGAAAAAGTGACATTCGGCCAGAGGTGCAACCAAAGCTACTTATCCCAAACATGCATGTACTTCCGGAAGTATATTCTGGGAGTGTAAAAGAGGAATCTCATTGTTAGTCGATGTTATCATAACCGAAAAATGTGAAATTGCTTCGTGAATCAATAAAATTAACTGTTCAGGTGGCCAGTGGTACAATCACATAACTGGCCAGAGGTAGGTACGCACATCGCACATTTGAAAAAAAAAAAAAGTGGTTCTGTGACCTTCATTGCTTACACTCTTGAGAGTGGTACCAAGTTTTCCACAGAAACAACAGTTGTTTCTGTGGAAAACTTGGTATAGTATAGTATAGTTACTATACTGCAGTATCATGATCGCTTACAGTAAGCGGAATCGAAGGAAATGTGGAGCCTAGCCTACTTGTAACAGCGCACCGCCAAAACTTTGAATAGCCTTATCAAGGTGAGGGAGATCGGGCGGAGTGGGGTAATTGCGTAATTGCTTTTTTTCAATAGTTCAACTACGGATTTTCAGCCGTCATATTGCAGGTAATTCACTATTAGTGAATGTGCTTCGTTACAATTTGTTGCCAGGGACAATGAATTCATGGCGGAAACAATTGAATCGGTTATTTCAGAAACCACCTAAGCGACAAAAATTCCAAAAATGTGTTTTTGTTGGTACTGTTCACTTCGGAGGTGAATACATCGTTTAGTGCAGAAATTCACGATCAGACTATGCGTGAGTAAAGCAGAGTCAACCGACCCCCACGCTAAGTCCAAGGTTTCGGCAAAATGTGCGTTTGGCCATTGCAAAAGACACATGTAATAACATGAATCGAGTAGTAGCGGGGAACGCGAGAGGGTCACCATCGGAAACGTCGACATCGTCGTCCGGGGGGGGGGGGGGGACCTTCGTCCATTCCCGCTCGATCGTACGAGCGAATGTGTACGAAGACAAAAACCATAGAACAGTATCGTTCTATCGATATAGTTCTATGAGACAAAAACGCAGTGGCCGCAGTCAGCTTGGCGAAATGGTGATATTATCACAGCTAGTACCAACTCACACGCCACTCTGATCATCGTAGAAACGGTCGTTGACTCTCAATCGTCGTTTCTGTCATTCATAATCATTTCCACGTACGAAAGACGATGCGGCACTTCCTTAATCAGCCATCGGCCGTACGGAGACCGTTTTGCGCGCACCCTTCGCACAGAGAAGGAAGACCCGACGAGAAGAAACACTTCCATGTGAAAGCTACAAGGCTGCTCAAGGTCGAGCTGGTCGGAAATGTGGGTCAGCTCGGCTCCCTCTGCGCGGGATGTGTCGTAATGGTGCAACCCCATTAGGTGCCTGTTTAGTGCGATGCTCTTTAGACAGTCAGGCCTCGTAAAAGATTCCCAGCAGCCTGTTATACAAAAACAGAATACCAATCCAAATTGCCATCGCGACATATTTCTGTTTTCGTAGCCGCGTCCGGCTTCGACTGTGTCCTACGGGGCCCTACGTGTTGAAAGAATTTCCTCATCATTGTGACCCTAAACACCCCCTTCCCGTGATTAATGGATGGTGAAGACCACCCGACCATAACACTCCAGGAATTTGGACCGGGAAGGCCTCTTCTCTTATATAACACTAATATTTACTTACCTTGAGGTTCAGGGAGCGTGAGCCTCCAGGTTTTCTCGAATAATTATATAGTTTACGCCTTTAAAATCCATCTTATCCTGGTAAATGACGCCCAACTTTTAAAAACTACGTAACATGTTCTAATTGAGGTAATTCCAAATTTCTAACGACCAAGCAGCTCTTTGTCACACCACGCCAGACAATACAAAGGGCTCATACCAAACTCAGCATGTTATGCGCAATTGGTTGGAAACTTACAGTAACTGTTCTAAAGAGATGAATCTAAAGCTTCTGAGATTCTCTATTTCTAAAGATTACCTACTATATTAGTTAGTTACTATGGTTGAGTCATAATAGGTAGGTAGGTATTATATTATAATATTATGTAGGATGTACATCCTACGTAATATTATTATGTAGGATATAATATAATATGTTAATATATATTAATATATTAATATAATACCTAATAGGATATTATCCTACTTCACAGGAGACTCTCCTGAGGAGAGGCAAAAAACTGTTTTATCAGTTACACGCTCTTTTATTAGTTGCGTTGTTTTATCAGTTACAGGATCTTTTTCTCGGTTACGCGATGCTTTATCAATTACGCGCTGTAATCATTTTCGCGTTTTCCTCGTTTTTATGTTTCCAGGTGACCTTATCATGGTTAACATGTCTTCGGCTATGTTAACAATGGAACGAAAACCCCATTTTCGTCAAAATGTCAATTAAGTACGTGGTGTTGGAACTTGAGTGACGATTTATGACTACAGTAATTAAGTAGGTATATTATAAGTAATTAGTAAAAAGTAGCTAATTAGTATAGTGTAAGTAATTAATTGTCTAAGTGTAATATTAGTATACTATACCTAGTATAGTTAGATTAATACCAACTTACTTAGGTACTTATTACTATAGAGTAATAAATACCTAAGTAAGTTACATTAATTATATGGATGTATGATAGGTATCCAACATAACTTACTAAGGTATCCAACATATTATGTTGGATACCTATCATACATCCATATAATAGATTAATATTATTAGATTCTATTATAACCCTTCTATAATATTCTAAAGATAATATAATGGTTCTATATTACTGTTCTAAAGTCACTGTAAAAGTGGTGTACTCAAGGTCAACATGGAAAATTGTAACCTTCAGAACAACGACTGGACAGTAAGTTTCCAATCAATCTGGAAGAAAGTGGCAGAACAGGGTTATCCAACTTTGATTTTGAAATCTTCCAGATGATTCGAAAACAAACAAGTTCTGGGTTTTGTGCCCTGCAAAGTGCATGAAACCTTCACTGACCTGTATCGCTTGTTCGTGAGGGCAGAACGCTTTCAGGTCGACCTTTCTTCAGGTCATCAAGCTCTGAACCTAATGAATCTAAGATAGCTGGAAGAATTTCTCCAGTTGACGAGAGAATATCCTGAGATCTTCATGGCATTTACTGAAGGTGTTTCCAAATGGAGAAATTAGAGTTATCTCTTGACATTCACCATAATGGTAATTAACATTTTGTCGATTAATAAAATGAGCTTCAAATTTGGCTAAATTGTTTACTAAAATGTTGACGATTTGGTTTGTTTTGAAAACTTTGGTAAATCGTTAAATAATTACTGTAATTAGTATTTCACTACCTAAGGCATGGAGCTGTATAACCTCCTGAGGAAGTACCTAATTTCTTCAGTTTCTGGCACCAGCATTGATTTGAGGGCCGTCAATAATCTTCACAATAACATAAACTGTGGAAACTTCAAAAATTATTTCTTGATGCAATTTGATGTCAGGAAGGGGAAAAAATTGCTTCCCTCAATTTGAAGTCGCTATTAGGAAAGGGGTTAATGAAAAATTGTCACATTTTCGAGTGTCAGGTTTCCAGCAGTTTTTCTGCATCGGTATGCGCCTTCAATTCTGAGCTTACGCACTTCCTAAAACTTGTAGAGAAAACCACAAACTGAAATTAACTACGACCTCCTGCGACCTTCGGATCCAGAGCTCAAGTCAATTATAAGTCAATCAATTACCTAACTAAGAAAACCAAAAGACACCCGTCTTGGTTTATGGAAACAACAGAACTGAGAAGTAGGTTGAAGTATTAGGTAACCATTAACGAGTCCGGTCACTGCTGGAATTCAATTTGATTATGAACACTTTTGGGCATCGATACTTTCATCCAAGCCGTTTGACTAGTAAATGTGCCAAAGATCAGGTTTCTAGTGCGACAACTCCAGAAGATATTGAATTGAGCTTTTTTGACGATCCTAGACCACTGTGTGTATTGGAAATTTAATTATACGATCCAACAACATAACTCGATTTCCTTTTTTTCAATTTCTTGCTCTACTGAGATAAACGACAAAATTGTTGCCGAAATCGGATTTCAACTCTGGATTCAGCGTAAGAAAAATCAAAATTTAATGGAAAATGATACCGAAAAATATTAGAAACGACGACAAACAAAGAATGGTATAGCAGGTTTTATGATTTTTGTAAATTTTTTAATTTTATTATTATTTTTAACATTATTATTTTTTAATTTTTATTTTTTGCGCGTGATCTCGCAATTTTGACTCTTAAAAGCAATTTCAGAAAATCGAAGAAAGCGGAATTTCAGTCAATTCAGTGTTGGTAAATCGGTCACTGAGACTCTTTTCTCCGTTATACCTCCCCAAAAAAACTCAGTGGAGTCAGAACGAATTGAGGATTCAGCAGAATTTTAGTTTTTTCAATTCGGTCAAGTAGTTCTGGAGAAACATGTTCCGATAGGTCAGAAAATGTGATTTTACAGGAGAGCACATCATATCAAGGATGGCGGGAGGAAGGTGGACTCCCCACTTCCTATGCAAAAGGCGCTCCGAATGCGGCTGGCGCACATTAGAACGTTTACGTTTTTGGGTGATTCCTAAACTAGGGGACAATCCATGTCCGTAGATGATTAAAAATTTTCTACTCGTTTTTTTCACAAATTTTTATTTTTTGTGTGTGCCATGTTTCACTGGCTCCTTAGCGCAACCATGAGATTTGGCAATTTTTAATTCCATCGGAGTATTTTCGTTTGTTATATACCTCAAAACTCATTGTCGTGGCCTGTCCGGCGCTCAGCTTTTCAACCCAACCCAATATTTCCTCCCAAATGGTAATGATTCACGGGATTTTAATTCATGATTAAATATTCTTCATTTGTTACTGCACCAGACTGTGCTTGGAATCAAAACGTCGTTCACCTTGTGTGCTTAAAATAATTGATCAAACTCTGTCCATATATTTTGTTCTCATTGACATGGCTGTGAGGGAAATCATCGTTACTCCTTCAAAAAACGGGATTTTTCGCTCAACCAAACGTTTTCCTGTAGTGACAACACTGGCCTTGAAGGACAAGTTCGGTTCTGGGCATTTCTTTGTCAGTTGGTGATCGTCCGCCATGAGCAGAAGCGTAAATCCATGTGAGTACAATTTCTTCTCTCATTGTTGTGGTCATGAAAATCTTGCCTTTTGTTTTCATTAAAATGTTTTGTTGTATATGGGTGAGCTAGCAGTGAAACAGCACTACCTAATGCATGTTCAAGTTTTTATTTAGTTGATTTAGGCACAATATGGTAGAGAGTTAAAGTCCATTTCCTCATTGCCGTGGCCATTCTGAGCCTCATTGCCGTGGCAACCACAACCGCCACGCCAATGAGGAGAAACCATGACAATGAGAGAAATCGGTAACTGGTGTGTCCCTTGAGGACAAAATATCTCCAAGCCATGATTATTTCGCTGCTTATTACTTGTCTCGTCCTTTGGATGAAATTGGACAAATTCTAACTTAGTATTTCTGGTTCCAGATCAAGATGGGTGGACAACGAATTTCAAGAGAAGAGCGTTTAAGAAGAAAACGAGAAGAAGAAAGACTGAGAAGAGAGCGACGAAGAAGTGTAGCAGAACTGAAAGCAGAAGATCAAATGAAGAGAAAGGCAAGATACGAAAGTGACAAACGTCAGAAGAAAGTTAAAATGGTTGATGACATGTCGAAACGAGAGCGGAGACACCAAAGGAAGAAATTGCGCGAGGCTAGCAAGAAGCATTACAACAAGAAGAAATTCCTTCTCAGATTGAGAGATGAATCGCCGCTTTACATTTTATTTTCCGCAAATTGTTAGATTATTTCTGATTCATTTTCTTTTTCCCCATTCTATTTTTTGACATTTTGGTTTATTATTCTTGGAATAATACACCTATGTTTTCGCGACGGGGGTCGACGACTCCGATCGGGCTCAAAATTTGACATTATCCGTTTCAAGAGGCCTACATTCTAAATCCGAAATGTCCGTCCGCCGTCCGCCGTCCAGGCCGTTTTGGGCAGTAGGAATTTTTTAAAAAATCTGAAATTTCGGCAAAATACTTGGTTTACCATCTAGTTGTGCCCGCAAGGTTTTCAGTCCGATCGCCCAAACCCGTGGGGCGCTATGGGGCTATAATGGGGCTACGGGAGGGGTTTTTTGAAGGCTTTTAGCTATCGGATCGAGTTAGGTGTCGTTTTCGAAGTATTTTTGGACGTAGAATCCATTTTTTGGGGTCCCGGAACGATCCGATTTCACTAGGGCGATCTTTAGGGCATTCGTGGGGCTAAAAATGGGATTTTTGAAGGATCCTAGGATGTTAAATATTTTTCGAGTAAAAAATACAGCATTTTTGAAAAAGACACATTTTTGAGAAAAAAAATCCAAAAAAAAAATTTTTTGAGATAAAAATCCAAAAAAAAAAATTATTTATTTTTTTCATTGACAGAATTAAATTTCTGCACAAGTAACGTATATATAAGAATAATAAACCCTTGTGTAAAATTTGCAGCGTTTTTGTCTTTACTTTGGCACATAAACGAAAAAAGCGTTACGGTTGGTTCCCAAGCAACGACTAAACTAAAGACATAAAATGTCTCATGTGTTGCAGATTCGCATGCAAGCGTTGCTAGGGTTTAGTTTGAAGTTTATAATATTTTTTCTAAGGCTGGGTGTTTTCGGTACAACGACACATGCCAATGCCCACGTCCATTGGGTAACCAGAAAGACTGAAAATAAATGAATAAATAAGATATTTTTCGGATTTTTTGAAGGAAGACTGCTTTTTTATTTTTTTTTTTTCTGTGATATTTTCTGTGATAAGTGGAATTTAATGTTGAATTGATTTTTTTTTTTTTTTTCGTGATATTTTTCTATTTTTCGTGATATTTGTCCAAATTAAATGGAATGCATTGTTGAAAACCACTTGGAACATTTCTGTGATTTTGATTAAAAAGGTTTTGTACTCCAATCAGAGAATATTATTCCTACCAACATTCCCTTAAAGAGCTTTGTTCCTTCCCCATTGGGTAGTGGAACTCATTGTCGTGGTCACCCTATCATTGCCGTGGCTCACGAAATTTAAAAATCAAATTCAGAGAAGATTAATGATATTTTGGAAGGCTTTTGCATTGAAATAAGTTTACACTGAACCGCAGAACGCATTAAAATTGAAATATTTTTTCCATCAAGACGTGAAAATTTTTGAATTTTTAGAACTAGTTTTGTCCTGTAGTTTAGGAATCACCCTTTTGCTCATAACTTTGGTTCTAATGCTCGGATTTACAATTTTATTTTATTAGTTTGTTCAGGAGCTGATGCTTGATTCGATACCTAATTTAAAAAAAAAAAGATTTTGTTCAAGTTTTTCAAGTTTTCCAAGTTGCACTGCCCTCTTAAATGAAATTTTTCCCCCATCCGAGAGCGAGTAATCAAGTGAGTGACACAAACACGTTGAGAAAAATTGAGGGTTAAAAAACGCTGGACGCTCAAATCGCCAAATGGGGCACTTTTTCAAGTTTTTCGACTCGCTCACTGAGTTGAATTCAATTGTATTTTTGTCTCATTTTTGCGAAGAGAGACGACCAAAAAAGATGGTCCTTGGGTTGTGGTTTTGATAATAGTGAATAGTATGGTGCACATTCAAGGAGGAAATAATGTTATCCGCTGGATATTAACTGTGTCATCCCAGTTCGATAAATAGTGAAGACTGTGCAGAATCGAAATTAGGTTGTCTGAGAGGCTAAACAATGAGGTGTAATCGCCTTCAACTTTGTCATGACATTGTGTTGTGGTACCTGCATGTGCAGTGTGCCTGCATCGTGTGCACCTGTAACAAGTGCCATTTACGTGCAATAGAAAATCTTGAAATACTCACTCGGGTTGAGCGCGTATGACAATTTCTTGAGAAAATTGGCTATCCTGACGGCAATAATGATGACGGGAAATCCTATGAGCTGTACGGGCAGCTGGAAACCCCCGTCCTGCGCGATCGCCGGCGACACCAACGCCACACCGAGCAAAACAACTTGAACCAGCCGCATGGCCGCGTCTTAAGTGAAAGTCACTCGGAAAGTGAGTCTCCAGTCCGACTTGAAAGATAACGTAAGGGCTGTTATGCCACATTCTCCCTACTTCCAACAGTGGGGCACCAGGCCCATCCCACTACCTATCTGCCCCCGTGTGCCATATCCGCGGGAATGTCGACCCGCCGGCACCCCTTTGGTTACCCCTTATCATCCTCAAAGCATCAATCAAACGACGCAACGCTATTAACCTCGCAGGTGACTTCATCACTTGTCAGGAGCAAACTGATCGTCACCATGAAAATTTGGAGATGCTACCATACGTACCTTATTACTCAATACAGTGAATCTCCGATTTTGACAAGATCTATCATTTTCATACCTTCGAACCAAGACGCAATACAATTGTAATATCCCACTTCGAGATACCAAATTATGTAAAGAGCGTTGAGGGTCGAGACCAATGATGACTCCGAGAGATCGATAAGCACGACGATTTATTGATGAAAACTCAGCAACAGCAAAAATTATGACATGGACAGAAGGCAGCAGAAAAGCTAAACCGAACTTAGCAGAACGTCTCCGACCTCCATAGAGGAGCCGGGACTCGTGAATCGACTCACTAACAGCCTAACATCCTGACTTAAGACTGAAGAAGAAGCTCCTCGGAACTCCGGAGCTCTGGGGCTCGGGAACTCTCTTTTGATGCTTGATTATACAATTACATAGGGTTTTATACATATTGCCACCACTAGTAGCCTATCTCCAAGGGTAGGAGAGGGTAAATTTAGGGGGTTTAGGCGGGGTTAAGGGCGGTCCTACATCCTCAAGGGGAGAGATAAATGAGATAGAGTAGGGATTTTGAGTCGTATGAGAGGGAGAAAAGTAGAACGTAAATTGGGAGAAATTCCCAGGTTCGTGAGAAAGGAGCTATTGGAATGATTAGAAGGTTTGGATAGTTTGCACAATAAGGATTTCATTACAAAGGGCCAAATCAGTGGGCGTCGAACAATTATTGTGTACTTAGAAAGTGCAAGATGAGTCGCCTTGTGGGCGGCAGATAAGCGACAGTAATTGAGGGCATGAGAAAAACAATGTTTTTTTGTCATACTACTGTGTTACAAATACTACTGTGTGATAAAAAATTCCGACTGCCCAAAACGGCCTGGACGGCGGACGGACATTTCGGATTTAGAATGTAGACCACTTGAAACGGATAATGTCAAATTTTGAGCCCGATCGGAGTCGTCGACCCCCGTCGCGAAAACAGGTGAATAATAAACCAAAATACAGAATTAAATTCTGTGAAGAAAGGATAGTTAAGCAGATAATTTCAATTCTTGGTTACAATGGGATATTAGGTCACTGATACTCTAGGGATTTGGTTGAAAAAGGCTATCTATTTCAATGTAGTCGTTCAATGGACTGATATGGGTATTGAAAAGATATCTGGAATGAACAACAATAATAAATTCAGTGGAAGTGACCCCAAAGGGTGAGCCATGAGAAAGGGACCACGTGGAGAAAATAACTAAAACGTGGGTGTGAATTTGGATTATAGGACCTATAATCCAAAAATACCGGGTATTTATGAATTTAAATGATTCAGGGGTGAGGAATGAGGTCGGGGGATATGACACAATCAACGGAGACCACGACCTGAATCTGCAATATCCACGTGCTCAAACAATACAACCATGTGTAGGTATTTTTAACAAAAAACCCACTACTTTTGTTGTTGTTGTAAAAACGCCAAAATGTATATATTGTATACGCCCTTCAGGCCGTTTTACAACTTCTTCAACAAATAGCTAGGTACTTGAACTTATTCGAAACTTACCTACTTGCTTTCCGCCCCTCAGGTGACCCGGTAGTATCTACGATCCTATCTAAGATCCAGATACTATCTTACCTATCTGAGGGGAAAGATTGGGCGCTATCTCCAGTTTGCATAATATGCAGTAGAGTATAATATATTATTTAATATATATATTTAATGTATAATATTATTATACATATAATATTATACATTTTGTTTGACGATTCCACCCACGAGAATGGAGTCAGAGAGCTCTCTAGAGCATTCTCTTCAGCTGCGTAACTATTTCTGCATCAGCTCCGATCAAATTTGGGTGAGAGAAATTATTAGGGTGCTCGTCCACTGGAAGCGTATTCGAGAGGCGAGACGCTTTGCGCGGCACAAGAGGCGACAGAACAAGCTGCAAAGAGCAGCAGAGGTCGTACACTGCAAGCGCCTTCGCGCGTCGAAGGTACCAGTTTCGGGTGTCTCAAGATTTTGACAAAGACGAACTGGTAGGCTCAACCGTGAAGGAATCTTGGAAAAACACACCATCATGAACATACCCTTTGATCGGCCTTAAAATTTTACCTTGTATGTTTCAAGATGTTTAGATCTCAAGTGTAAAAAAAACTGAAATTGTGGCAGAATACGCGGCCCATCGTCCGGTTGTGCCGGCAAGGGTTTCATCCAGATCGCCCAAACCCGTGGAGCTAAAATGGGGCTTACTAAGCCTGGCTTAGGGATGGTTTTTTGAAGGGTTTCAGCAATGGGGTTGAAATGGGTGATGTTTTCGAAGTATTTTTGGATATAGAATCAATTTTTTGGGGGTCCCCCATTTGTTAAAAGACTGTACAATAAATTGTTTTTAATAAGTGGGTAATTAAATTACCGAAAAAAATGTTGTTATTGTCATAAAATTAATTTTTGCACAATTTATAAGAAAGAATGAAAAACACTACACTCTTCTGTGGTAGGACAACTGGTACTGTACGAGCGGCAACGAGCGTTGAATCAACTTTTTTTGGATCTGTCGCTCGAAGCGCGTCGCCGCTCGTGTACGCACATTTCCGCCTGCTCGAACACGCTTCCAGTGGACGATACGTCATTTGAATCAGCGCGTTGCTGCCGCGCAAAGCGCCTCGCCGCTCGTGTACTCTTGCAGTGGACGACCCCACTTAACTAACTGACCTTCATGTGGTCTTTCTTCCAGCAAGTTCTACATTCTGATGACACACCCACCCAGCTGCAGAGTGGATCCATCTTACTCCCTTCAATGCATTCATTTCCCAATATTTATTAAGATATTTTTAATCGCGTCGGAGTCGAAAATTCTCATCGGCCTCCGGTAGCGCAGTTGCAGCAGGAAGTTTTTAAAACATCAGATGTTTTAGAAGTAGTTTGCAGATTCTGCAACTTTGACAAAATACTCGTTTTACCATCTAGTTGTGCCCGCAAGGTTTTCATCCCGATCGCCCGAACCCATGAGGCGCTATGGGGCTAAAATAGGGCTACGGAAGGTTTTTTTTAAGGTTTTCGGCTATGGGGTCGAGTTAGGTATCGTTTTGGAAGTATTTTTCGATGTATAACCCATTTTTGGGCGTCTCTAAACGATCCTATTCCGCTGTGGGGCTCTCATTCCCAGGAGAATCTGATGAATAGTCCCCTTCTGGCCAGGGAGGGAGTCTTTGCCAGTGCAGGCTTTGCCTGCCTGCCTCTGCCTCCCACTTGGAGAAAGCTCATTTCAGCGTATTGTCGTCCCGAGGAACGGCTCAGGGCCTATTCGAAGACATGCTGAGCTCCCAGCTTTATACGCAGATAACCGGGGCAGCACGCAAGGGTCATACCATTGTCCCTTGCAAGAGACTTGAGTTGATTCTGACACTCCCAAACCAGTTTCGATGTAATTGCAAATGAAGCCAGGGCCTTCAGTGCAGCCTCACTGTCCGACAATACGTAAACTTTGGCCCCTTGGATGCGCTCCCATAGCAGCCGATGAACGCAGGTACCTACCTACCAATGGCGTTAACTTCGCCTGAAAGATAATAGCCATCGTTCTAAGTGGTTCTGATTACCTGATTCTTGGTCCACTGGATTATGGTTCAGCCCTTTTGATAAGAGCTGATCTTCTTTAGACGAAAGAGTGGTCTCTGCCTCATCTCGGTCGTTTTTGCCGTTATTGTTGGTTATGGTGGTTGTTGACGTTGTTTGAACCCCGAGAGCTTTTGCTCCATCGTCCTCTTCTTCTCCTAGCCGAATGTTCAGACTTCATCGATCTCTTCGGCGATTTCCAATGCATAATGATAACTCTTAAACAAATACCTGCCTATGCCATTCAGCTTAAACTGCCCCTTCTGGAGTGAAACCTTCGAATTTCCTCATTGACCCTCTGGGGATGGGCTGAAGCATAGTCCAATCACAAAATATAACAAGGATATCTAGCATACCTATTGCTATGAGGTACGAAGCTGTAGAAGCCAACGATGGCTACGCCAGAGCAACCAAATCCTTGTTTGCAGAAATTCTCTAAGTAATGCTGCAGCAGAATTACTTAGAGGAGAGCACCCTACGAATGTGTCAACAACTAAAGAGGAGCAGTGCCTACCAAGTTGAAGAAAGGGAATGTGGCTGCATTAAAAGCAGATGAAGAATGCTATTGTATTGATGAAGAAGGATGACATTGTATACCTACCTGCATCAGCAAGCTTTCCCTTTTTCTACCTGAGAACGGTGAGTTTCACGCAGCAGTCACAGGGTTCTCCGTGGTGATTGCGCGGGGTGTTTAAGATGCTGATTCTGCTCAATGTCACGCCCTGTTCTGAGGTATTCTAAGGGGTATTCTAAGTGTAACCGACAGTAGATGGAGGACGAAGTTGAGGTTCTTACAACGTAACTTACCGACTCTGAGAGTTGCAGGTAAGGGTAGTACCTCGGTAGTATGAACTGGCCGTCTCTGAGTGAACATTTTAGGTCAGCATACCGACATCTGCGCTTCCTAGTTTCCAATTTCAATTTGTAAACAACTGAGTCGGCTCTCCCGTTTCACTTGCATGCTTCTAGTCATATTTCGAGTGGTATTCTCTTGTCCATATTTGGTTCGAAGAGTTAACAGTAACTGTTACTACTCTATTTGACCTCAATATCCTTGTCGATGGCTCGTTGAGAAATGCTTAATTCTGCAGCAGTTCTGTAAGTGAAAAGCTTTTCCTAAGTGTTTTCCTATTTAGTTATACAGTCCATCCAGTCGGTTGCTCTCAATCATTTACAGTTCATTAATAAAATTATTATTATTATTTTTTTTTTTTTTGAAGTGGATGTTACTAAAATACTTTTTTCTTTTTCTTCTCTTGTTTTTCAAAATTAACAAAGACTTGAAGGAAAAATCTGTCAGAAATCTTCTGAGAATTCAAGACTGAAATTTCCTTCAAGTTCTTGTTCTACTGAACACTTTCTTGCATTAATTTTGGTAGCATAGTTCTGATTATTATTACTATCATTATTTACAACTCAGATGGTGCTTAAGTGAAAAGCTCACTAGGGCGAGGAGAGGTCCTATTAAAATTTGGTGCATTTTAAGGCCAGGAGTCACCCACAACTGGGGCTTGAGGACAGGTGGTGCATACGACAGGAGGGCCCTAGGCAACGAAAGGGGCTGCCCTGAAGTAAAACGACAAAGTAGTTCCGGGGCAGTCCTTTACACTCACCGCGGTGGAGGTGCTTCCTTTATTTGGGAGTTGGTTCACTTCTTCGAACAGGCGCTCCGTCCCATTAAATAAATAAATAAATAAATTAATAAATACATAAAATTGAATAAACCGCTTTTTAACACAGACTGTGTATTTTCCGAGGGTCTTGCAGTTTGAAAATGTCCGTCCATTCATCCCAGACCCAAGCATACCTGCTTCTCCGCACTAATTCACTTACCCTCACCCTGTCAACCACTCCCTTGTACTGCTGAAGGATTTATACCTGAGAGGGGTGACGTGACACCCCCCCCCCCCCCCCCCCCCCCCCGAGAGCGCTAATTCTAACCCCACCGCGCGTCGATCCCTTCGACCCTTGGCAGGGGGAAAATCACATTCTGTGTTTCATTGGTTTGATCCTCTTCATAACATTAACAATCCAGGGGTCTGGGGGTGTCCCCAGTAGTAATATTATAAGTAAAATTTTTTAAATATAGTTAACTATATTGAATATAGTTAACCATACCTAGATAGTCACATGGCATTGTGGCACATACAGTCACAAGTGGCAATACACCCCACAGGCGGCATCGTTTTTTAAAAAACCGTAGTAATAAAAAAAAAAGAATAATACAAAAATTGTTATTCACAAGTCCACTGATTATAAATTCAGAACCTCCCAGCTGTCTTAAAATTGTCCATTCATTATAATTTCGATATCCCACATTATTTTAATGAATATTTTTTATAAGAATATCAAAAATTATATTATTTTAAATTAATGGGTATTGGTATTGGTAGTACGAATTTAAATGCCCATTCACTTTAGGCTCTTATTTTATGAAATAACTTATATTAAATTCAGTAATATGTATAGTAAGAACTGAGAAGAAAACGTTTCGCATATTAAGCGTGTTCAGAAGTACCTATTTGATTAATTTACTTATAAATTACGTTCTTATAAAATGAATAGGTAATTATATTAATAAAAAAAATCATATAAACTGAATCGACTTTAAATAATTAATTTGATGATAAAAAGAAAATTTATAAATTTAATCAAACAATGTGGTTTCTATGCTAAAACTTAGCATGAATTGTTTCCTGAATGTAACCATTCAAAACCGCTTAATTTTAGTTATGCAACTTGATGGCCAATTCAACAGTACTAAGGGGTCGTGTTGAGTTCATTTGGCTGCATCGGATACGTAGGATACTACATAAATTTAGAGTTAATCTAATACAATCATATTTCAAATGAATACATTAAGGAAAAAGGCGATAATCAAAACTTCTCCTGCAAGATCTCTCATATCACATTTAGTTGTATTTGTAAGGTCTTTTGTGTTCACTTATGAACCTTATACCATTCTTCCTTCGAAGAGCTACTGCTTTAAACGCGAAGTAAAGGAAGACATGATATTTATTCTCTACGCGAACAGTGTTGTACTCGACGGCCTCAGCCTACCGCAGGCAACTTTAATACACCGAATACATGAAGTAGAGGCAAAATCTTTGATATTAAATATCAAAGATATTAAATTTTAACACATTCATTGAGTAGGAAAATCCTAGGTAACAATAACAATAAGGCAATCACAATCCGCTTCTTAATTTCCAGTTCGTACATTGAATGAACTGCGAATTGTAGGTACTTATAGAAGAGTTTTTGAATAATATTCAAAATATTACCTTAAATGTTACCTTATGGTAAAACTCGTCATGGTATCGTTGAACCAAGCTTGGAACCTTGACGCCTAATTTGAACCTAAGCTTGGCACATTAAAAAAAATTTATTCATTCCGTCCCACTCCAAACGAATCTAAAAATCATAACGTTCGTCACTTCAGCAAAAAAGGTTTGCATGACAACTTCCAGAGCTACCCACACTTTGCTCGCCCTAGGTTGGATTAATACAGTATCAATAAAGCACCTGTACTTTCTTTTTCTTCCCTAAAATACGAAAACCTATTTACAATGTCACATCAGGAACACAAAATCGGGATCCAAATTTCCCATGTAAGCTTCGTGGCTTGGTAACTTATCACGAATGAGCATAAAAGGAGTTACATATTGCTACAATTTGACAATGTGAGGATTTGAACAGTCTTTCAAAGCTGACAACGTGCTCAGATGGCAGTTGGTCAGGATATTGAGTGAAGTGGAGGGGATTGACGTTTACAGATCTGATGTTTTTACAGCCTCATCATCCCCTAAAGTTTGAGGTTTGGTTGGGCGTTTTTTTTTTTTGCAACTTGTAGGGGATCTTTCGGAAAACCCGCAGATTTGTCGCTGAAATTACGGCGATTTCCCATCAGAAGAGCGAAGGCTTGTTGAGGAGACTGAGGACTTTGACTGAAGGCAGGGGGCATCCTGGGTAGAAATTATGGCACCCGGTCCCATCCACTCCGGAGATGAGTTGGCCCATGTGAGCGGCAAAGTGGTACCTCGACGACACCTCGGCAGTCATGGATATGCTGGTATCCCTGGAAAAAGAACGAAGTCAGATGAAACATTCGGCCGAAAGAAATTCGATCCTGAAAACGGCACAAAAATTCCTGTTTACAGCCGCGGGTCTTGAAAAGACGATTCTGGCCTTATCGAGATGTGCACAACTTGAAACCGTGTTAATGGGACAAGGGTTCTCTCCTGCCTGTTTATTACGGTCAGGGCAAACGCCCCGGTAAACTCTCAAGAAACACCCCGAATTAATTTTTTTCGACTTCAATAACGAAGGTGAATTTACGAGAGCAATTACGAGTTCCGTTAGATAATGAAGGTAGTGTTAGGACACTAGAACCCCCAAAAATGGTGTCTACGTTTGGGAATTCTTCGAAAACGACAACCTACTCGACCTCCTAACCTGAATCCTTTAAAAAACTCCTCCTCGGTTGCCCTTTTATTATTATTGAATTCTGACAATTAAAAAAATTTTTAATTAATGCTATGACCAAAATCATGCCGGTTGGAGGATTGGTAAAAGATTGGGCCTGGTTAGCTTTCGCAGGGTAACGATGTTCGAGGGTTTCCTTGTGGTCTGCTGAGCCGGCTACTGGTGCATGTGACTGTTGGCTCAGTAGGGTTTTGGTTTCACGGGTGATTTCCTGATGCTCCAGAGAGAAACTCCAAAGGGTTCTGGAGGCAGGTCTTAGATCTGGAGTTCCACCAAGTCCAGGCCCAGACAAGCCAAGGGAGCAGACAATGGGTCACCAAGGTCTCTGCTCCGTATTGGGGTTTCCCCCTCTTCAGCCAAAATGGCTTCATCGGATATCATAAAGATGCTGATTATTGGGCTGATATTGACTTACCGAGCAGCCAGTCAGTCTACAGGTTTGTATGTAGGTACAGCAGGACCCGGTTCAGACCAGTTCTGGACCAGTTCAGAATAGAACTTGATTCGAGATTGAACTAAAAAGGAGGGGATGCGAAACGTCAGAATTCCTCGCAGTCCATACGCGTTTTCAAGCAATTTGGAACTGATAACCATCTGATGGCCTGTTTGTATGGAAATTTTCGTTGTGCCACTTATCGCAGACTTCCCTATAAAAAATTCATCAGGCTCTCGTCCATTTTCCTAATGGATATCTACCTACACTCATCTCATCTTTCTGGCGATTCTGATCACAATGATTTCATTGCCTATATAAATTTACCAATGTAACTACATACCTAACACATTTTCAAATGGGAAATTTCGGCTCATTCTTCTTTATTAATACTTCCTTAAATATTACTGCTGCTCCACAGGGAGGTAAAACGTTTAGTGCGCATCCTTCGGACTGGAAGTTCTGAGTCAGAACTTCTGACAAACATACCGGACTGATTGAACTAGTTCTCGATAGTCCCGAACTGACTCTGAGAACGGCGGACTGCTAATCCCGAACTAGTTCGATGACTGCCCACACAGCCAAAAAGGGGCGTGGTCAGTCCCGAACGGTTCGGAACTGACTGTATATACAAAGACGTAATTCTGTTTTGGCCCCGTTCCCGATACCTGACAAATTCATCCTTGTACATACAATCCTTAGGAGGCGAAGGAGCGGCTTCCCGTTACCCTCGCTTGTATGAGGGCGAGATCTGGCGGTCGAGCGGAGAAGCACTTCCGTCTTACGTTCACTGATGTTCGTCGCGGAATGCCTCGTTTTATGCACGGAAAAAGTTTATACTGTACCTACCTACATCGTCGTTTTTTTTGTTTTTTTTTTTTGTCAAAGGGTAGCTATGTTCTTGAGTCGCTTGCCCCCGTGAAGCGTGTGTCGTGTCATGTCAATCAGCTCAAACGTCCTAATCTGCCGTGTACACCGAATAAACCCCAAAAATAGACCACGTCATTATATACCCAATCGTGTATCACTACTTAGCAGGATATTCATACCTCTTCGTGAATGGCATATTTATTAATAACAAGGAATGACCGTTTCGACTCGCGGGGCACCGTTATGAATACGTGATTTTCACGTTAATTTCCTCCATGCAATCGGCTCACGTGGCTCTGACGTTAATTCCGAATTCCTAATTGTCTTATCTCATGGTCACCAGCTCATCGAGCAAATGGCCCGATAGAGACAAAACTACTTGACGAGTTTCCAAACTGATGCTGCGGGTGGTTTTATTCAAGGCCATCCTTAGAAAACGCCTGTCACGTATGAGTCGATATGATGTTCAACGTTACGGGTGTCTCGAGGTCACTTCGACGCGCCTTGAGAAGAAGGTGTGTGGGTAGGCTATAACTTATGTTACAACTCCTGCAAGCGCCTTATTCGCAACTTTGATAATCAACAATCGTTGATTTGGTTTATCATTCTCCGAATAATCAACCTGCGTTTTCGCGACGGAGTAAAACAATTTTGAAAATTTTGATTTGGGCAGTTCCTGATTTTGGTTTATTATTCTTGGAATAATACACCTATGTTTTCGCGACGGGGGTCGACGACTCCGATCGGGCTCAAAATTTGACATTATCCGTTTCAAGAGGTCTACATTCTAAATCCGAAATGTACGTCCGCCGTACGTCGTCCAGGCCGTTTTGGGGAGTAGGAAATTTTTTAAAAATCTGAAATTTCGACAAAATACTTGGTTTACCATCTAGTTGTGCCCGCAAGGTTTTCAGTCCGATCGCCCAAACCCGTGGGGCGCTATGGGGCTATAATGGGGCTACGGGAGGGGTTTTTGAAGTATTGTCGTTTTCGAAGTATTTTTGGACGTAGAATCCATTTTTTGGGGTCCCGGAACGATCCGATTTCACTGGGGCGATCTTTAGGGCATTCGTGGGGCTAAAAATGGGATTTTTGAAGGATCCCAGGATGTTAAATATTTTTCGAGTAAAAAATACAGAATTTTTGAAATACACATTTTTGAACAAAAAAATCCAAAAAAAATTTCTGCACAAGTAACGTATATCAAAGAATAATAAACCCTTGTGTAAAATTTGCAGCGTTTTTTTGTTTTAATCTGAAATTTCGAAAACCAAAGTAGGTACTACTTACTCAGTTCTCCATTTAGTTGTGCCTGCAAGATATTCAGTCCTATCGTTCAACCCGGAGGGCTGAGTGGGGCTAAAAAGGGGCTAATGGAAGGGTTTTGAAGGTTTTAAACGCATAATTAAATGTGAAATTTTCACGTTTGCAAAAACTACGAATTGTTGACAGAATTACATTAAATCAAATTTCGATCACGCTAAAGACGCCCTGACGCATAGCAAGGTACAAATATCAGATTTGACGCTGAATTTTATTGATTTCCAACGAAGTTAATCCCCTTTGTGTCCTTTTGCCGAGAAATGCATTCAGGTCTAGTGCTAGCGAAGGGCAGCTTTGTAACAAGTTGAAGCTCGTTGGAACAATGCCACGGAGGGATATCGCAGGCGAACAAAGGGCCGGGGACAATAAGATCGAGGCTGTATAGCGTCTTAGCGTCAAAAGACAAAAGGCTAATCTTAGACAAGGACGGATTCTAGTATTATATTATCTTTAGCCGAGAAGGGGCCCTTCTCATCTGTCCACCTTCAACAATAAACAAGTCAGGATGACAAGCCCAATTAAATCCTACCTCTAATAATCCTCCTTTAGTCACAATGGGGAGTTGGAAAACGAGCTTTGCCGTTCAAATCTCATGACTGTTTCAAAGGCCCGTCAGGAATGGTCTCGGAAATTAATGTTTACCAGTCACTGTGGTCGTGTTTTTCTCCCAAGCGAACCTCATCTTGGCATTATTATAATAATTTTCTTACACTTGTAAAGAAGTAGAGATAATTGCTCTTCAGGGTCGTACAGAATTTTATCCAACAGATAACACTTTACAACATCTAGTGGTTCACTCTCCGAGTTTTTTGCGCTGTATGGTTAATTCTAGGTCAATTAGCAGCTACCTGGTTGTGGAGAATCAACATGTTACCAACCTGATCAACTGCAGAAGCGTCTTCGCTTTCTGGTTGAGCCGTTCCTTCTCCGGTGCGGCATTCAGCTCGCAGATGAGTTTGGGTAAACATGAGTGCTTCACAGCCTTAGTCAGTCGAGCCAATCTCTCCTTTTCTGCAAACAAAGATTGTTAGAAATTAATGATGACGAATTAGTGATAAAGATAAGCTAATAAGATATGTTGCAGGAAACTTTTCAATTTCTTGGTTCCCACTTCATGAATCACAAAAAGGCGTAGGTGAAGTAGTTGTCTCCCGAAAGGTACAGAGGCCTAATTCAATGTAAAGATAGGACAGAAATGTGTCGATAGGCGTATCTTTGTCAATCAACGAGAAGACACGATTTTGAAAGAGGAATCCCTTGTTTGGGGGGAGCTGAAACTGGTTTTTAGGGAGGAATCACTTGTTTAAAAGAGCAGAAACCGGTTTTGAGGATGGAACCACTTGTGTGGTGGAGCAGAAACCGGTTTTGAGGGAGGGATTACTTGTTAGGGCTAGCAGAAACCAGTTTTGAGGGATCACTTGTTTAGGGGAGCAGAAACCACTCGTTTGATCACTAGTTTTGAGGGAGCAGACACCAGTTTTGTTGTTGTTGCAAAAACCGGTTTGATAGATTTTTGAAATTACGCTGTGCTCAAAATTTCTACGTTATTAAGTGAAAACCAAATACTCTTGGCAGTATGTTTATTGGTATCATATCAAGTAATTGCTTTCATTCTTGACCCCCCCCCCCCCCCCCCCCCAACCCCTTTCATCGTGATTGGCCCACATTCCTCCGTCCTTCTGCTTCCTGACGGGTCATTTCGGTTCGCACCAAGGCGGGAAATAGGTTCTTATTGATACAACGTTCCTCCACGAATTGCGTACCTACCCTCGCCCATTCAATAACGACGGAAGTCGAGCTCGAAAGAGGCCAACTCAACTCAACAAAAGGGAGTTTGAGAAAAGCCAACTTTCCCGATCCAGCGGGAGCAGAAAGCGCGGCAACTACACGCTTCGCGGGCTCGCCAATGATTACCGGTATTTAAGAAATGGGATCCTCCTTAGCAGTGCTTGGGGTGATTCTCAAAAAAGAAAAAAGCATAATAATATTTAATATGCATTACCAGCAACAGTTTCTGGAAATATGTGAACAATTCGGGCCGTCCTTTTAAACGCAAAGAAAGAGTGTGAAATGGTTGGTCAAGATCAAGCTGTATTTCTAAAGTTGCAATTAAAAATTGGATCCTTTCGTGCCATGGTAATCACTATACCATTATCCCCCACACACCTGAAGTCACCATCGATTACAGAAACCAATAAAAATAATCGCCGGACTGACCCTACGCTGAAGCGGCCCTATGCTCCTCTTAGGACTCACAGGAAATAAGTCATAAGTCAAACCCGACGATACAATTTTTGAGTACCTAGCTGTTTTTACGTAGAAACGATGCACTATTCAAGTTATACAAAAGGTTTATTTCTCATGGTTAAAAACAGTTTTTCAACATTTCCGATCGACTTTCGCATTTGCCTCGCGTGGAAACGGCCTGCAAAACCCGTAAAGACCTCAGGTTGCATTAATGGGGTAAATGCGAACAAAGAACAATTCAATACGAACAGAATGCTATTCCTGCTCAATTCAATTCTCTTCCACTTTATTGGGCATAATGATCTTTCCTGCGCCAGCTGGTGATAGCTGGTAACACTAACTGAAAATTTTGGAATTATTATTCTTGGAATAATCGTGTATTCGTGTCGGAGGTCGAAAATTTTGATCAGCCTCAAAATTTGTCTTTATATGTTCCAACAACATGTGACATTTTGTAGATTACAAAAATGAAATGTCCGTACGCTGTATAGTCCGTACTGCCCAGGTAGGAATATTATAAAAATCTGACATGTTGACAAAATACTCGGTTTACCATCTAGTTATGCCCGCAAGGTTTTTAGCCCGATCGCCCAAACCCGCGGGGCTATGTGGGGCTACACGAGGGGTTTTTGATGGTTTTCGGATATGACATCGAGTGGGGTGTCATTTTCGAAGTATTTGTTTGACGTAGAATCCATTTTTTGGGTTCCCAGACCATCGGATTTTACCGTATGGATCTGCGGGGCGTTTGAAGGATGTGAGAAGGTCGGATGACGTGCCGTTTTCCAAGTAATTTTGGATGGAAAACCCACTAGTAGTTTCCCTTATTCGTTTATAATAGTTTAAGTTCTTTCCAGTCGGGCCCAAAACGTATGACCAACAAATTCTGTACGTCACTGTTTGGCTGGTGCCACAGACTGCCGACACTCAAAGCCGACCAAAACACACTACCGAAAACTTCCCTCTACCCAAAATACCCAAACTATCCACACTCAACCAGAAAAGGAAATGAACTCTCGAACACAGGAATGAACGTGACCCACAACATCGGTGAATCGCTCAACCGCAACCTATTGCGCCCCTAGCGGCAGATTCTGCCAAGCTTGGAAGGAACTGGGTTTTTGAGGCCGGTTGTTCTACGTGATGGAGCTGGATTTTGCGGAAACCGTTCTAAGGGGTTGTAAAATGGGTGTTGGACTTCAAAAAAAAAAAAAAAAATCAAAAGTAAAAAAAGCCATTTTCGGAAAATTGTGGAACGAGCTGGTTTTGAAATTAAACGCCTCTTCGATTAAAAATAGAAATCATTCGTTTTGTCCATCACTAAGCACACGATTACTTATTTAATAGCACACCGCGGGGACAATATTTGCGTTTTGAAAACCCCTTTTATACGTGATTTTGGCAGCCAGATATGAGATTTTCGGCCATAAACAATAAACTGCGTTTGGTAATGATTACTCAAGAAACAGTTCCGCGTGTGTAGCTCACGTCATATCGCTCTGGTATTCAACACACGTGGGAAAATGCTAATTCTTGCGTTCATAACGGTAGGTATTCCGTAACTCGTACCTACACGGAATCTCTCAGGATTTTTTTTCTCACTATTATTAATTAAATCCAGTGGGCACTTGTGGTCATGATGCGCACCTTCCAGTCTCGAGGGTTAAGGGCCTCCTGAGATTGGTTTCATAATCTTGAATGCTAATAGCCTCTGGGTCAGCTCAATGGAAAGTGCCAGTCATTTGACGGTATTCCTTCAAAACGGGTTACAGGCTCTGTGAACACGATTGTTCCTGTTACACCAGGTAACCTCGAAGCTGTTTTATTGAGCTCCTTAAGTCGTAAAATATTATGTGGTTGGCAAACTTCCAACAGCGACTGCGTCTTGCGTCTGTGAGCTGGTTGCTGCTGGTGAACAGTTTCGTTTAAATTTTGCTGGCTGTATTTATTTTTCGTTTTCTCCTACTGTGGAATCTTTTTCATTCGATGCCTCTGAAGGTTTTTGTCGTTTCCAAGGACGAAAAATTAGGCTTCTGCTCGGCGTTCGAAGAACCGTGACGGTCTTTGTCGGGCATGTCGTCGAATTTCCTGCGCGCAACCAACTCAATGACGCTTAAACGGTTTTCCCTTTCGGTCCACAATGCGAACGGAGTTTTTACCTTGTCTGGCTGTCACGGAGATAATACCAATAGAATGCGTATAGGGCCTCTTCAGGAACCAAACGAGTGAAAGCAGAGCATGAGTCGTAAATTTGTGAACCCTGTGATTACATTGTTTAATGGATGTGCAAGTACCGAGTTGGTTTTATTATCCGGCTGCAGGAACCGTAATGCCCATTCAGGAAGATCCTGATGGCTACAGCAGGGTGCGCAGAGTTTCACAATTTTGCGAAAAACTTCATGGAGCATCTCAAACTTTCGCCGCTTTTGGAGCTAGCGTCGGAACACTCGTTACGAAT